>VWZF01005124.1:427177-555468 GCA_013396755.1 Sclerurus mexicanus | reverse complement strand
GGGCTGCGGCTTCCAGTGCACCTTATCACCTGCCTTTTCATCCCTCACCTGTCACTACAGGGCTTTGCAGTTGTGGGAGAAACCCTAGAGCCTGCGCAATGGATTTTTTTATGTGAGGCACAGCATGCGCAGAACTGGCCTCACCCTTTACTCCTAATGTTCGTCTGCCAGGGCCAAGGAAATTTGGATGGTGACAGAGAAGTCCTCAGGATGTAGGTTTGGTTTGAGTATCCTTCTCTTAGATGGATAACCTTACAGGGCTAAGTGAGCTCCATCTGCCTGGGTTTGAAGTTAGAGTTGTCCTTCTTCTAGGATGGTTGCCGGGGGACTAGTGAGCCCATCCTGCCTGTGGACACACTTTGTCTGATCCTTCAGTTGAGACCTGACTAGCATGGGAGACCCTACCGGAGGCATGTACCACTGCCAGCACAGCTGACAACCTCATAAGGGCACGCAAGCTTCTCCCCCACGACAACAGAGTGTCCATGGAGAAGCATTATTACATAACCCATTATTAAATGATTCATAAAGTTACTTCTTCCTGGATGAAAAAGATGCTGACCCATGAGGTAGTTTTAGTCAACAAAGATTACTTTAGGATATCTTGTTAGAATTCAATTTCAAATCTTATTACAGAGAGTCAATAATTTCATCTTCTTCTGGGAGAATATGATATACATTTTTAGCCTCTCAAGTTTGACACAGGATACAAATCCATTGAAAATTTGGGAAAAAAAGGAGAAAGAAACTCTGAAAACTGAGTTAGGCATGAGCTCAGTGGAGTTTTTTATCCTCATGAGTGGAAGACTTGATCAGAAAGAGAATTAAAACATTTTAAATCCATGAAGGCGGCTGGTGGAACAGTCTGCTTTTTCAATTTCTGTTCACATATCAAATGGTAAGCTGAAGAAACTGATTTCAAAGATAAATGAAACACAGATCATAATCTGGTTTGCTGTATTGTATGGAGAAAGGGAATGTGTTTAACCTGAAGCAGTGAAAATATGGCTTATGTATTAAGAAAATATTTATAATATTTACTATATTTATTATATTTATAATATTTATTATAATATGAAAAATTTACAAAATTTTTTAGGAATAAAAGGAGTTATAGGAGAATATAATGGAATGGCAAAACTCTAAAAGCTGAAATTCAACTGAAACTGACATTCACACAGCAGCATTGCATTCTGTTTATATCAGTTCAGAATACCATTAGGATGAGAAAAGAATTATTTCAGTGTTTGAACTTGAAATATGATGAACACTCTAGGAATAAAAATTGTAGAGACATGGATTGATGGCAAAAGCTTTTCCTAGGGTCAGTGTACATAAAGATTTTAGAACATGGTTTCACAATGATCTGAAAAAAATGAAAGTTTTTACTGTTGAGGAACATTACTACTTAATGCTCTTATTTAATAGCAATTTAAAGTACATTTCACCATGTAGTCTGAACACTACTGATGTTTATTTCCATCTTAAGAGCTTAATGCACACTTATTTAAAAAGTCAAGACTGTATCTCATAAATAACTTGAAATTTAAGTGAACCGTGCAGTTTTTAGTTTCGAGTTCACCAGTCAAACTTGAGATAAACTGAATGTAAATAAAAACAATTAAATCTCATTTCATTGCTCAGTGTAGTGATCAAAAGACATGATGATCTATGTATACAGATGTACAGTTTTCCATACCCACCTCAGTCATTTAATTTTTTGGTCTAGATCACTAATAATTAAGGCATGACAGATTTTAAAACTGCATATAAAATGAGATCTAGAAAAATATGCTTTTTTGACCTAATAATGTTACATTCTGCTCTATAATTTTAAATATTTTTTTTGTCTAGCAAATGGAAATAAACGAGCAATTTAACAATACATTGAAATGTTTTGTGCATTGTGGTTTGCTTCATCTGTAAATTGAAATGTCAGAAATGTTTCTATTTCACATTTTCAAAAGTCACAAATTATTTATTTGAGCTCTTATTTAAAAAGTTGAGCATCAACAATATGTTTTTTGAGATCTATGAGGATGTAACAAAATGCCTGCTGAAGTTATATCAGCAGTTTCATGGATACAGCAAATATTTACAGTCTTCCGTGTCTTTCGTGCTGTGTTTTATATCTTTATTGGTATTGGTGGAATATATTGTGAAAAACTGCAGAATTCTGTTTATGAATTCTAATTCAGATTATTAGTCATAGAATGGTTTATGTTGGAAGGAACCTTAAAGATCATCTAGTTCCAACTTCCCTTCTGTGGGCAAGGACCCAGGTTGCTCAAAATCCCATCCAGCCTGGCCTTGAACACTTCCAGGGATGGGACATCTGCAACTTCACTGAGCAACCTGTGCCAGTGCCTCAGTAGCCTCACAGTGAAAAATTTCTTTCAAATATCCAATCTTTCAGTTTGAAGCCTTCCCCCCTTGTTCTCCCACTACATGCCCTTGTAAGAAGTTTCTCTTCAGATTTCTTGTTGGCCTCCTGCTAAGGACCCCAGAGCTGAACACAGTATAGAGTGGAGTAGGGGGGCAAGATCACCTGCCTTGATCACTTGTCCATGCTTGTGTTGATGTAATCAGGATATGATTTGGTTTCTGGGCTGCAAGTGCACATTGCCAGCTCATATCCAGCCTCTCATCCACCAGCACCCCTTGGTCCTTCTTGGCAGAGCTGCTCTTCATCCATTTATCCCCCAGCCTGTGGGGGTTGCTCTGACCCAGGTGCAGCACCTGGCACTTGGCCTTGTTGAACTTCATGTGTTTCCCATGGGCCCATTTCTTCAGCTTCCCAAGGTCCCTCTGGATGGCATCCTGTCCTTCAAAGGAGTCCCTCAGCTTGGTGTAATCTGCAAATTTCCTAAGGTTACACATGATGCCTTTTTCAATGTCATTGATGAAGATATATAACACTGGTCTCAACACAGACTCCTGAGGGACACTAGTCATCATGGATGTCCATCTGGACCCTGAGCCATTGACATTAATGTTTTGTATGAATCTGTGCCAAGTTAATATTAGTTATTGTTAATATTAACTACTACTAATAATTAACTAATAATGAAGACTCTATTGCTGACCTCCATTCAAGGAAAAGCTGTCTCCATTTAAGGAAAAACTGGTTTGTCAATGGGAGACTGACAACAAATTCATTAGTAATGATTCAGATCAGGCTTCACATCAAACAGAGGAGGCAGAAAGTCAAAAAGGACTGGAAAAGCATCTGTTTGATGGTCCATCATGTTCAGCAGTTAAGGCTGAGGAATGCCATCTACATCCAGAACAGATTTGGAAAGAGATCCCTAGAATAGTCATAATGCCAGTGCATACACTGTTGAGCAAGTGGCCCCTTGTAAAGAAAGGGTCTTGCAGTTTTGCCATCAGGCAAGAGAGAATAAATGTTGCATTCCCTACTAGCAACACTTCAAATGGCTACTTCAAATGGCAATTATATTTACCATGCTAGTCTTGTACCTTTATTCATTAGGTTTACAAGTAATACTAGATAGTTGTTTGGTTTGGGTCAGAGACAGTGATGCTATATATATTGGAAATCTTTTAAAATTATCTCTGTTTCAGGCTGTCTTAAGGTACTGCCTTCTTTCTTTAAATTCTTATACATAACTTATGCATTCACACTCATTTCTTATCCCAACTTTCAACTCCTTTTGTTGTCAGACCTTGTTTATCTGCTTGATAGACTTCCTGTTAGTCTAGGATCTATAGACCATCATGCACTAAACATGTCATCAACTGAAGGAGAGCAACAGTCATTTCAGTCCTGGAATAATATTCTGATGGATAAATACTGGTATAGCCAGAAAAGTTGCAATTTGCAATGATTTGCTATATAGTGAGTAGTTAAATTATTAAGTGTATAATAACTGAGCAAGAGACGTTTTAGCAGGCAATGCAGCTGACAGGAGGAGGTGAAATAATCTTTGGAAGGAAGTGCTAATTTTTTACACACATCTCCATTTTTCCATCATCTGCAACTGTAGGATCCAATTTATAGCTGACATTACTGCTTGCCATTCCAGTTTTGCTAGAAAAAGAAGTGATTTTCATTTTTTTAAGCTTCAATATTAGATCAATATTAAATGCAAATGTTTTGTGGACCCTTGGAAATATGAAACACCCATAACTTTTTCTACACTGTTTCACAACCTCTTTTTTTTAATTTTAATGCACAGATGTACTATCTTGCTTTTAGGTACATGTGGTGGTTTGACCCTGGACAAATGCCTGGTGTCCAGCAAAACTATTTCAAGGCCTTTCTCTCCCTGCCCTTTTCGCCTTCCAGAAGGAAGAGAAAAACAAACAAACAAACAAACAAACATCTAGGAATTTATGGCTAGAGACAATAATCAAAAGAGGAGTCCTGATCAACACCACGGGCAAAGCAGAACTTAGAATAATGCTTAAATTTATTACTGACAAACTGAAAACTAAAAGTAAGAAATAGAAACAGGTTAGAAACACTTTTCCACCACCCCCCCTCAGTCTGTCCATGCCCCCCGCCTTCCTCTGACAGTGTGGGGGACAGGGAGTGGAAGATTTACAGTCAGTTGTTGTTGGGTCAGCCATTCGCAGATGTAAGTCCAAAACTTAAGCAGTAGTTATGTCTCAGGGGCTTTCCTGTGGGCTGCAAAGTGGACAGCTTGCTTCACCACAGTTGCCATCACGGTCACAGAGGAATCATAACTCTGAGTCCTTCCCGTGCATTCCGAAGGGTCCCCCCCATGAGAGAGATCCTCTGCTCTCTCGTGGGTCATTCCATGGGGTGCAGTGTCTCATGAAAACAGGGCTGTACCTGCTTAGGCGTGGGGTTCTCCNGCTTAGGCGTGGGCTTCTCCCTCTGTGGGTCTCAGCCGCAAATCTTTGCAAGACTCCTCTCCACCTTGGGGGCCTTCTGCTTAGAGTGGTCTTCTCCTTCCATGGGTCTCGGCTGCAAATCTTTGCAGGGTATCTCTCCACCTTGGGGGCCTCTTGCTAAGCAACAGCCTCTTTCATGCCTCCCCCTGCTCTGGCTGGGGGGGTCTTTGCACTCCAATGTATCCCCTGGGCTTCGAGGGGACAGCTCTTAATAACCATGGTCATCACCAATGTAGTCAGGGAATAATAGTTTTAAGTCCTCTCCCTGATCCATGGAGTCCCTCCCACTCCTTCTTCTCTTCTCCTCCTTCACTGACCTNAAAAAAAAGATATTTGCCATTTATGACCATAGATTTAATAGACAAACCCCACAAAATCTGAAGTTGAAAACACAGTAAATAAAAAACCTAGAGGGACAAAAATATGTTCTAATTTTTCCTGATTCTTATCTGAGTAGTGAGTTGAACCTGGCCAATGGCCAGACATCCACTCCACCTCTTGATCACTCCCCTTTCCCTTGGATTGGGGAGAAAATTGAATGAAAATGATATGGGTTGAGGTAATGACAGTTTAATAAAGACAGAAAAAGCTGTGTTTGCAAGCAAAACAAAATAAGGAATTTATTCACAACTTCCCATCAGCAAGCAGATGTCCAGCTACTTCCTGGGAAGCAGGGACTTATGTAATGTTTCTTGTGAAAACATCAAACCTTCCTCCCCCTTTCCATGAGCTTTTGTTGCTGTGAATGTCTTACGGTTTGGAATATCCCTTTAGCCAGTTTAGATCAGCTGTCCTGGCTGTGTCCCCTTCTGACCTTTTGTGCCTACATCTGCTTGCTGTGGGGAGGATAGTGGGAAGACAGAAAGTCTTAATGCTGTGCAAGGACTGTTGAGCCAAAACACTGGTGTATTATCAACACTTTGAGCCACAAATGCAAAGCACAGCACCATATGGACTGCTATGAAGAGACTTAACTCCATCCCAGCCAGACCCAGCACAGAGTGGCTTTTTTGCTGAAATGCTGTACCAATATACTCATTCTGAAATCACTGTCCATGAAGACAAACCCAGGAAGACTGTATTTAAAAGCAGTGGGGAAGACTGCCAATTGTTTACTCCTTCCAAATAAACAAGTCAGTAATTTTATGTAATTTTTTTTTAATGTATTAATCATACCCTTACTGTGTGTTTTGCAATGCAGGATTAGATTTTGTAAATAATAGTGTCATTTACTACATACCTTTGTAAAACATTTTCCAGTGTGTGTTATGTTCTTGATTGATCTTGCTAGGTATGTTATTATTTGCCCACCAGCTAAAATACAAATTGCCCAGGAACCTATTTTTATTCTGAAATTAAAGCATTTGTCTTATGTTCTTGGTTTCCAATTATTACTTATCACTTGTTCTCTATTTCAAATGTATTAGAGCAACATTTTGATTTCTTTTCTTAAAGACCATCACTATGTAGCTAATTCTGTATGAGAGGAAGCAAAAAGAGTAATCCCCTTCAGAAGTTGACAGCTTTATTTTGCATTAACATTCCCTCATCTGAAACTGTCTATTTCACAATCATCTTCCAAAAGTAGTTTAGTAGACATAAGTATTATTTCACAGGAAGGTTTCCTTTACTCCTCTGTTTTCTTCATAAACTTGTGAGTACAAATTTCTTTCTCTGACTAAAATTAAGCACTGAATATTGCTCTCATGTTCTGTAGGAGGGGAGTTTTTCAAATTTGTACTTCCAGTGCAAGTAAAAAAATATCATATTAAGAAAAAAAAGCTTCAGTGAGGAAGGATGGCATGTTAGATAGACTCTTTATAATTGTAACATTCTGTAGAATCTTTGAATAGTCTTACCTAATAATTTTTTTTTTTTTTTACTCAGGCATAACTAGCTTGTATGATATTTATTTCCTTTTTCATCTTTTACTTCCATTAAAGGTCCCACTGAAAATAATCAGTTTTTGCACACAATAGCTTTAAAGAACATACCATTCTCCCTCCTTCCGCTTCATGTTTAACAGCTTGTCAGAACTTTATGGAATGGGCTTCATAAATTGTTTATTTTCAATATCAACTCTGTTGCCAAGGAAAATAGTCCAACTATTTCCATATCTAGAGATAATCTTTTCAAAATGCTTAGTTTCAGTAATTTCTTTCTTGAATACTTAGTATTTTTATCACATTACATTTTGGTTTGCTAGATACATAAAAATAACTGACAGTATATTAGAGTGCTATATATCTGTTATATGGCAGTTTAGAGAAACTTCAAGCAATTATTAGGACTGCAATAAGGACAAAAAAAGGCAACATTCAAGAAGACATTGATGACCATTTTTTTTTCTTCTTTCACCATCATGTATTTTCACTATTCTCTCTATGCCTCCAATACAGGTTTTTTTAAGCTGGATTCTTTATTTTTTTTATATGTGCGCATATATATGCATATATATGCATATGTGTTTATGTGTATATGTATAGATATGCACAAATATTTATAAGTAAATGTATAGGGAGTGAGAGTTTGAATTTTTTTGAGTAATAAATATATACATATATTCCAAAGAAAAATTTTGGGAAAAGCACCAAGTTCTTCTGAAGAGAAGAAAATGAAAATTACTTTTTCTAATTTTTTTTTTTTAATAATTTAGAATTAGAGAGTTGTTAGGGACACTATCTATTTGCTATGCATTTATTAGTTTATGTAGGGTTTGGTTAAAAGGTCAAAAGCACATTTACACTTGAAATATGGTTTAGACACCTGAAAGTACTATATTCACTACTGACCACCTTGATTTAACCATCTCTGGATATTCATGCCAGTTTTCTATAGTAGTAGTAATATAGAACATTACTGGGTAATAATNATTATTCTAAGTTCTGCTTTGCCCGTGGTATTAATCAAAGCTCCTCTTTCGGTTGTTATCTCTAGTCGTAAATTCCTAGCTGATTTTCTTTTCCCTTCCTCTGGAAGGTGAAAAGTGTGGGGGGAGAAAGGCCTTGAAACAGTTTTGCTGGACACTAAGCATTTATCGGGGAGTCAAACCACCACAGTTGGTTAAGTCATACTTTGGGAGAGATTTTATTTTATAGGAAGGAGGATCAAGGTTGAAAAATCAGAGCAGGATGATCTCTTGTAGCCATTGTAACTACTGCTTCACAGGGAATGTATGCTCAGATAGGGCAAATGGGAACATTTCTGGAACCATCTGTTGTCCATCATTCTTCTGCACAGCAACCCAAATGATGTTGACTTGTATGTAAATTGTGCTGACAATTTGTTCAATGTCTTTCCTGCTGTGTCTGACGGTGTTCTGGTCATACCATCTATCAGATATAGAGTACATAATGGTCCTGTGAGAGTGGCTCCAACTGTTTTGTTGGCCAAAGAACAACGGTAGTCATTAAATCAGTGAAAAATTTTCTCTACCAAGAATTTATCTCTATCTTTCAGAAGGAGTTGTTACCTCTTCACCTGATTTCATGTGAAAATGAACATTAGGCGCTGAATGTTATGCTGACTAGAAAAATTCTACATTGTTCTCTATGGTTGTCCTTAGACTTTTTCCTTTATATTTTTTTTAGTGACATTTGCAAATACTTCTCTGACCTTGTGTTTTAAAATTACTTTCATCTCAAGCATGGGACATACAAGTGGGAAATTATGCATGTATTATTCTATAAATGTCAAGCTTTTTAGTTTGGAAATGCTGCTATAAAATTTTTACATTCATAAGAAGGTGATTTATACCCCATATCAGACTTGAATCTACATCTCCCTAATTTTGTAACCTCAATAAATCAAAAAGATTTTTATATGTATTAAGGGCAGGAGAGGAAAGAATGTCTAATGTTTCTTTACATCATAGTTTCTCCAAATAATGAGCTAAACCACTGGATTTTAATAGATCAATATAGCACTGTTATACACTATTTAAAAGTTTCCTTTATTAGGATTAAAAAAAAAAAAAGTGTAGAATGATAGCCTACTTAAAGACATGGGAATATGGGTACAGATATATTAGGAGATGGGAAATGCATAGTTCTTACATGGCAATTAAGAAAGCCTTGCAGGTTAGTTATGATTGGGTGTAGTATATTAGTCATTAATGGGTTAGTGGTCTGACTCCCATGGTCAAATGTTAATGAATACAAGTTTAATTGGATAGTCAAAAGAAGGAGTGAAAAATATTATATAGTGATCTCTGAGTGCTACCTGAGAAGTACTGAATATACTCCTAAATTTATGTAACCCTTAATGCAAAAATAGTCCAAATAACATGCAAGAACATGTAGAATTGGAAGATCAGAAAATATTATATAACTGCAGTGTCTGTACATTGTTAACATATCTGATAATCTGAGTTCTTCTGTTAATGTGAATGCATTTCTTGTCATTCCATGACACCACCTAGGTGAGTAATTCAATGAATGAAATTTAACCTCTCTAATTAAGTTCAGTTTATGTAAATTAGACTGTATTTTGACTAATGTAAATTAACAATGCTTCCCACTTAAGGATATAAAAAGGTTTTTGTATCATTCAGAAAGAAAGATATTCAGAAGGCCAGACAAAATAATCTCAATGGTAACGTAGTACCTAAAATTTCACCCCAACTTTCTTAAAGAATGCTCATATAGGGGACTAACGTGTTTTAGAAATATGACCTTTGCTTATCAAAAAACTCTATTTTAATTTGTTAAAAAAATGTTAAAAGTAATAATTTAGTCATTTTAGTCTAAATTTCTCTAGTTTTATTTCCCCATATTTTTACTGTACTATTTCTAAATAAATTTTAATCTGTTCTTAAGTAATTTTAATATGAAATGTAGAAAATAATGGTACTTATTCTGAAGTGCCACCATATAATTGCTTTCTACTGTGATCCTAATGGATTTAAAATATCACTAAAATTATTTATTTTACAATTCAGCAATAAATAATGATTTGGAGTCCAGCTTGCAAGGAAGTTGGAGGTGAAAATTCAAGTATACTTTGTGACAGATTTTGTTCATAAATTTATCCCTTAATCAAGTATTTCATCACATTGAATAATAATATATATGTGTAACAAGATACACAACATGAATAGCATTTGAGATGGAAGATTATTGGAGCATTATGGTTCTACATCTGACTTATCTATGACTTATGCATTATCAGGAAACAGGTATAACATCTGTATCCTGAAAAAAAATTTCTGAAATTAAGAAACCATGGCTTCCTATGTTTCCATCTGCAATCAGACATAACATTCAAACTATAACAACAACAACAATAATATTTACATTACAAATGACATTGAAAATAAGCTGCATGGAGCAGTGAAGCTCTGGTTAATTAGAGTGATGTATATCATATAATGTCTTTAACTTCTGGTTCAGAATCCCATGCAACAAAACATCCATTTAAGAAGGTAGAAAAGTATAGTAGGCATGCAACACTTCAGACATTTTCATGATTTTGTAAATCTATGTCCAGCAAATATACCTAAAAATGTTATAGCATGTTATTTCATGTTATTTCTGCCTGAGAAGAGAAAAACAAAACTAAACAAATGCAAAAGCAAACACAAAAAAAACCCCCAATAACTCAAAAAAAAACAACAAAACAAAACCAAAAACAACAGCAAAAACACCCAAACCAAACCAAACCAAAAACACACACAGAAGCAAAACCAAAAGTATGAGTTTACTTGTGTGTGGTTCTGTTTCATGAAAAGTGACTTTGAAATATTTCCTGATTTATTCCTTTAACTTTTTGTTTTTCTGTTCAAAAAACTGTAGTTGGGTTGTTTTGTTTCCCTATAGCCACTAATCTGACCTCTAAGGTTTTGATAGTGGGGTGGCTACAGGGATGGCTTCTCTGAGAATCTGCCAGAAGCTTCCTCTGTGTCCAATGGAGGAGTTGCCAGACAGTTCCAAGATCGACTTTCTGCTGGCCAAGGCAGATCCCATCACTGGCAGTGGTAGCACCTCTCATTTAAGAAGGGAAAAAGTTTACTGCACAGCAACAATTGGAGTCAGAGAAGAGGGAGGTGAGAATATGTGGGAGAAACAACTCTGCAAACATGAATATGTTGGAAGAGTAAAGCATGAAACAATGAGCTCTATCAAAGGTCACTTCTGTGTTCTGGTGAAAGGGTGCTCAACTAATACTATCAACTGCATACACACCAGCTACAGACTCAGTTACAAAGTAAAACATTGTGATAGTTATTTACTTTCAAACTTCTGTTAACATTTAAATATGGCCACAACTATCACTTGCTGGGGTGAACCGCTCCCGTACAGGCGCATCCTGCAGCAGAGTAGAGGGTCACGGCAAGTGGGGTGAATTTCTAGGGCCGGGGAAACCACTGGAGAGCACCGAGACCCATGTGGAACCAGCAACTTGCCATAGAGTGGTGACTTACCATGGCCAGTTCCAACAGTAGCAGCAGCTACTCCCATTCTCTCATAACTGGCCCATAGGGAGTGCAAGTGACCAGGAGTGTGATGAACAGAGTGGGCAGAGAATATTCCAGTTCCATTGCTTTTATCTGCTCTGGCTCTCTCCCTCAGGTGGAATTTTGGTGTGCCAGTGGCTCAATAGGCATTCCGGGGCTGCACTAGAGGCTCCAGGGACTAGAGACTCCAGGGGTGGGATGTGGAGAAGTGCACTGTCCCACCTTTGCAGAACTTGCCCTGCCCCTTCTGCTCCATACACATGCTTTAATTGTTTTGAGCTGTTAATCACTTTCTCCCATATCTCACCTGAAAGACAACACAGTCATTGGTCACAGCCAGCATGGCTTCATGAGAGGAAAGTCCTGCTCGCCAAAATTCACTTCCTTTTATGACAAGGTAACCGACTTTATTGATCAAAGGAAGACAGTTGATGTAATCCTTTTGGATTTCAGCAAAGCTTTCAATACTGTCTTTCACAGGATCCTTCTGGACAAAATGTCCAGCACACAGATGGATACACGCATAATGCAATGGATGAGTGTAGGATTAGAAAACCTTTGGAAGAAATACTGAGAAGGGAGATGTTAGCACCTGCTCAAACAAACTTTTGCTGCCAGGGAAAAGCCTTAACATGGAAAGAAATTTGTTCTTATGCAGGGTGCTGTGGATGTTCTCTTTATCTGTCTGCTGAGACGTAACTCCCTTACTATGAGTGATAAAATTCCCACAGATGTTCGTGGAGGCCCCTGCAGGGGGCCAGGCAGGCCATGAAGTGCAGGGGGAGAACAAAGCCTGGGGTTTTATTGTGCATGCGAAATGTGGCATTATAAAAGCACCATAATGGGTTCCCACTTTCACCTTTGCTGTCAGCTGTATTGATCATTTAGATATATACTGCAGTGTTCTTGACTGTTAAAATAACATTTTTTTTTAAACTTTAACTACAGCCTGGTGTCTGAGGTTACCTGTGTGCATATCAAGCTATGCAGTGAGCAACAGGCTCATGTGTCGGGCACAAAGGGTTATAGTAAATGGGGTTACATTAGGCTGGTGACCCATCACTAGTGGAGTTTCACAGATCTCCATCTTAGGCCCAGTTTTCTTCAGTATCTTGGATGCAGGACTTGAAGATATATGTGGTGGGTTGACCCTGGCTGGATGTCAGGTGCCTATGAAGCCACTCTATCACTCACCTCTGCAATTGTACAGAGAAAAGAAAATAAAGCAAAAGTTTAATGAGTTGAGATAAGGACTCACTCACTGACTACTCTCATGGCCAAAACAGACTGAACTTGGGGATATTAATTGAATTTATTACCAACAAAATCAGAACAGGATAAAAACAAGTAAAATAAATCTTAAAAACACCTTACCCCCACTCCTTCTTCCTTCCCAGGCTCTACCTCTTCCCCCCATGATGTGCAGGGAGATGAGATGGGGAGTAGGGGTTGTGGTCAGTTCATCACAGGTTGTTTCTGCTGCTGCTCAGGGAGAGGAGTCCTTGCCCTGCTCCATAGAAGACTGTCTCCCTCCCACAGGAGACAGTCTTCTATGAACATCTCCAAACTAAGTTCCTCCCATGGGCAACAGTTCTTCATGAACTGCTCCAGCGTGAGTCCTTTTCCATAGGGTGCAGTCTTTTAAGAATAGCTTGCCCCAGCATGGGCTTCCCACAGAGTAATAGCCTTCTTTGGGCACCTGCTCCAGCATTAGTTTACTCCATGGGCTGCACGTGGATCTCTGTTGATCTTCATGGGCTGCAGGGTGACAGATGCCTTACCATGGTCTTCACTACAGGCTGCAAGAGAATCTCAGCTCTGGCACTTGGAGCACCTCCTCCCCCTCCTTCTCCACTGACCTTGGTGTCTGCAGAGTTGTTCCTCTCACATATTCTCACTCCTCTCTGAGTGCAGTTGCTTCTGTGCAATAGCTTTTTTATTTCCTTCTTAACTATGTTATCACAGTGATGCTACTACCATCATTGATTAGTTCAGCCTTGGACAGCAGTGGGTCCTTGCAAGTAGGGAGGCCCTGCAGAGAGACCTGAACATTTCAGAGGGCTATTCAATCACTGTTCATGTGAAGTTTAAGAAGGACAAGTTTTGGATTCTGCACCTGGGATGGGGCAACCCAGGTACGTACAGACTGGGGAATGAAATGCTGGAAAGCAGTGCCATAGAAAGGGACCTGGGGGTCCTGGCTGAATATGAGTCAGCAAGCTGAATATGGGTCAGCAGTGCCCTGGCATCCAGGAGGGACAACTCTATCCGGGGGGGCATCAGGCAAAGCACAAAGCATTGCCAGCCGGTAGAGGGAGGGGATTGTCCCTCTCTACTCTGCACTGGGGCAGCCTCCTTTCAAGTCCTGCGTGCAACTTTAGATGCCACAATATAAGAAGGACATAAAGGTATTAGAAAGTGTCCAAACAAGGGTTACAAAGATGATTTTTATGATCATAGTCTTTTGCTAAACTCCTAAAATCCTAAAAATTTCTTTTAAAAATTATTTTGAGTAGCTTTCATGTAGAAGTCAGGGTAATTTTATAACCTCAAGTGTCAATTTGGTGTACTTTGAGGATACTAATGTTAGTTCATGATTCATTTCTTCAATATAGCCACTGTCAAGGATGTTTGTAGGAGTGTGAAACATTGCTTCCTCTTTCAAAATTCTTATTTCTTTTGCCCTATCCCTTTATAGTTCTCGCTATACTCTGTGAATACTCTTAGTTATTTGAGACTATGTGTGACACAGTAAAACTAAAACTAGGCTGCAAAGATAAAAAACAAAGGAAACAATGTGTACTTATGGAAGACCAATGAAATATGGTTACTTTTATTTTTTAAACTTATATTTCACAGCTCATCTACACTAAAGGTTTAAAGTATGTTCCAAATTTGATTTCAGTGTATTAATTCATTTTGCTTAGTTTTTTCTCCATACACCTTTTCATTTTAAAATATCATTACTATAATACCATTTAGTATTTAAATAATTGATCTTCCAGCTGAATTTGAACCCAGAGTTCTTCTTACTCTACAAAGCATTTATGCCTGAATTTGAATATGATAGGTTTGAATCTGTTTTCTAGTTTAGACCAGCTCCATTACATTCAGATTAATTCATATTTCTGCTGTGACATTAAATTCTTTGCTGTAATGGTGATCATTACTTGAAACAATTTTTCCAAGCATCTTTGTCCATAACACTGTTTTTAATTTCAGTAATGCATTTTCCCTAGATATAAATGCCAGACTCTTTATTTCAGTTCTTTTTATTGTCCCTGGAAAGGAAATGAAAGTATTTGGGAAATCATTACAAGTAGCCAGACATTTGTCATAACTGGGTGAACAACAGCTGGTTTTCCATCACTTGCTCTCTTCCCAGAATATTCAGAAGAATTTTGAGGGAACAGGGATGCTTTTAGCCTAATATAGGACATAAATGATATTGGGGTAATCAGGAAACACAAAATTAAAGTTATGTGTTGGTATTGATGACAGTAATAAGATTCACAAATGTTACTTCATTTTTTTTCTGTGGATATATAACTGTAGAAAAAAAAGTCCTATTTTTTTAGAGATGTGAGTCTATTTCTACTTTTAGTAGATGCTGGAACATGGCTACTGTCTTTCTATTTCTATTTGGTCAAGGGGTTTATATGTTTCCTTCTGAAAAGTCTTATATAGAGGGTGCTCCAAATGAGTCACATCCAGATTGTCACAGCTGTTCCTCCTGGGAAATGTACGCTGGAAATAATTTCATGCAGATCTTATTTCATTTAAACTTAATATATTTCAGGAACAACTTTAAAGCAGAAACCAAAATGGATGGAAATCCAAGGACTGATTTAGTTCTGAGTCTTACTGCTAGATACACCGAGTACGATGAACAATGTCAAAGGTCTCTAGAAACTTGAGATATTTCTTGTTGCCCTCTTGCCTGGGAAGTGAATTTCTGTCATCACTGTTCATTCAAATTGAGCGAACCCTCCCACCAATCAAGTGACAAAGTCAACATTTCTCTTGATAAAAATAATTTTTGGTTTTACATAATTTACTTAGGGAAGCATAATTATTATGCTGTTTGTGAAATATTCTCAAAAAGACAAGCAGAGAAACTTACAACCAAATTTCTGAAAGATGTAAAGGTCTTAGAATTAGCTTCGTATAAGTTAGACAGTTGGAAGACAAATAAAAAAGAGGGTCATATGTGACCTCAATGCCTGGTCTGTTACTTGGTGTCTTTTGATCAGGAAAGAAAAGGTAGTCACTTTGATAAAAATGAGTGGGAAAGGTGTTGGCAGAAATACAGGAAATACAAGTTGGAAGGACAAGTCTCTGCAAAATGAAGAAGAGAATGATGAGTAATTTTGTTGTATCAAGGAAATTAAGTTTAATTATTTCATATGCCCTTGGAACAGCTTCTTTATTGTTAGGAAAAAAATGTACTGGAGCTGCTCTGAAATGTGAAGTCAATCACAATAAGCTTTAATAAGACAGGTACATTCCATTTCACGAGAATCATATTATGATCCTGGGCCTTCAACCAAGATTTTCAGTAGTTATTACTCGTGTTATGATTTTTTATTATTTTACTAGCTAATATTAGATGTTGTAAAGGACCTAATTTTCAGCAATTATTAAACACAGCCTTTGAAATGCAGGATTTTTTTTTCTTTTTTTTTTTTTTTTTGAGTGAAGCAGGATAAAGTAGTAGAAAACAGAAGAGAGGAAACAAAGAGATTGCAGGTAGAATGTTTCTTCCTTTTAGCCATTGTCATGAGAATATTTATAGGATTAGTTACTGTCAGATGAACCAGGTTGTTCATGTTCATTGTACAATTGTCTTGTTTAATAATTCAGATTCTTTAATTGGTGAAATATTCCCAGGAGACATGGTTGTACAGTACAACAGTACAACCTACAACTACACTTAACAGTTATCTTCAAATGTTTTCTTCCTTACTATTTATTTTTAATTGAAAGAATAAATAATTAAGTAGTTCTCAGATTGTCAGTGTAGTATAGTGTAATAGTGTAAGCTAAAAGATATAACTTTAAAGTGCTGTTTGCAACATAAATGAGAAGAGAAAATAAATTACCTGGTATTTTAATAAGTAAAAAAAAAAGAACAAAGGACTGTAAAAATTGCTAGGGTAATCATATCTAGTTACTTTATTATCAATCAGTCCATAAAGCTTCATAATACCGTTCATAAATCTCATCAAGAAAAAAAAACAACAAAGTCATATCAAATGTAATACATTATTAAATGAAGTGCAGTACAAACACTAGAAGTGTCTTCTTAGAAGTATTGGATATTTAAGGTTCATGTCTACTGTTTTCTAGTGCAGTGCATTTGTGTCTATAGCAATAAATAATGAGTTTGGTTGCTAAAACATGCTACTGCTGTCCAGTCTCACCCACCTGGTTTCTTTGAGTGTAAGTGTCAGGAAAAGTTCTCATACAACTTATATATTTCTGTAGCCTGGGTTTTGTACATTATTCTGTATTATATTTCTGTGTATACTTACAGGTTAATACAGAGAGAAGCAAAATAGGGTATGATTAGGCATGAAGGGAAAGAAAAAATAATTTAAAAAAAACCTAAGAAGCTTAGATTGATTGTACTTTTATTAGTTATATAGCCTTTGGTCATAATTATGATAATAAGCCAAACTATTCCACATATATTTGGTGAAGAAGGCATACTCATGAATAAGACACTTGAAGAAGTTCTGAGTATCTCTGGTTTGTTCTCACTCTGGTGATTGTGCTTTAGTTTTCAAGTAATTTCATTTCTATCTCTCATTGTTGTACATTTGCTGAATGTGTGTAATGGGAATAAATGTATTTCCAACAGCAAGCTGGTTTTGGAAACAATTACCGCAGAAAAGGGTTCCTTTGGAGGATAGCTTTTAATGGAAGATTATACCCTGAATACACATCAGTTAAGTTTTCCAGCCAATCCAAGTGAAGGATGTGTGCTATTCTTAGGGGAATTATTACCTCTGTTCTTCCCCTTATAAAAAGAACCTTAGAAAGGAAACCATGTATGATGTGTGATGTGGAAATACATTTAACAAAAAGCCTTGTAACTGTTCAATCACCCATTTTGCCCCTAGAGGCACAGGAAATGTAATCAGGGAGACTCTTGCACTATATGACATTGTATTATCATTTCCTACAAAATAATATTGGAAAAGTTTGAATTCATTCTTGGAAGCCTAGAGTATAAATTCTTCTGATCTCTAATAACATAATAGCCTTTATATAATTGTGAAATATTTCTCAACATTTCAGTTTTATACTGCTCTCACGCAATAACTAGAATTTTTGTGATTGTGTTTTTGTTGCTTTTATTTTCTTCTAATTCATTGTTCTCCATGAGTCTTGTTTTTAAATGCCTGTTTTTTTCTTGTGTTTTTTTTTTCTCAATAACATATTCTATCATATTAATTCTTCATAGAAAAGAAGTTAGAGCTGCATTAGAAACTGGACTAAATGTTAAAATATTTTCTTATTATGAATAAAACATGGATTAAGGAAATTATTTAAAAATTAATAACCTAAGATATCTTGTAGTACAAATATTCAGTATCTATAAGGATGCTATATAGCTCTCCTTTATTACAAATAATCACTGACATCCCAATGCTATGCTGTACAGTATGCATTGTAACAGTTAATTTCATAGTTGCAAAAGTACTTATTACTCTTCCATATTTTAAACATATACAATATCTCTTTAATATGTCTTATGCACTAGCCATTACATAAATGCTGTACATATCTTATTATTATTTTAATAAAAATTAGAAAGATTATATATATATTATTAATATATAATAATTAAAGTATTTTAATATTAAGAAAAGTGCCCAAAGATACACTCACTAGTGCTGAGTATGGGGGGATGATCACTGCCTTGGTTCTGTTTCAAAGAGAGAGCCCTGAGGAATATCACTCATCTCTGACGTCCCCCTTAACATGGAGCCATTGACCACAGCTCTCCAGCTGCATCCATCCAGCCAATTCCTTATACGTTGTCCACCCTTCAAATCCATGGCTCTCCAGTTTGGAGATAGAGATTTTGTGTGAGACCTTGTCAAAGCCTTAAAGAAGTCTAGGTATTTAACACCAGTTGGTTTTCCCTTGTTTATTGTTGCAATCACTCCATCATAGAGGGCCACAAGATTGATCAGGTGCAACTTGCTCTTGGAGTTTTGCTCATTGTCTCAAATCACCTCGCTCTCCTCCATGTGCCTTAGCATAGCCTCCAGGAGGATCTGGTCTATGATCTTCACTACCAGCTAGAGGTTGGTAGTTCCCAGGTTCTCCATTTTGCAATGTTTCCCTTTTTCCAGTCACCTGAGAATTCACCTGACCATCGTGACTTTCAAAATATCGGGTAGAGTGGCTTCGAAACTACATCAGCCAATTCCCTCAGGACTGTGGGATGAATGTCATCAGGTCCACAGATTTATGCATGTTCAGGTTCCTCAGGTGATTACAAACCTGATTCTTACAGTGGGAGGGATTTTCCTCCCCTAGTCCCTGCCTTGAGGTGTGCCCTAGTCCCATGCATGAGATGTGGGAAGAGGGGTTTCCAGTGAAGACTAAAGCAAAAAACTTGTTGACTACTTTGTTCATTGTCTTTGACCTTTATTTTCTGGCTGACATACCTGTAGAAGCCTTTATTATTATTATTCTTTGTGTTTCTTGTCAAGCTGAGCTCTAGCTGTATCTTGGGCTATTGACCCCTTCTCTACACAACTGGGCAATATCCCTATAGTCTTTTCTGCATACCTGTTCCTGCTTCCACTGCCTGTGCAGTGTGCATCTTTAGTTTGTCCAGCAAATCTTGACTCAGCTCTGCCAGTCTCTTGCCTTCCTTTTCTGATTTCCTACACCTGGAGATCAAGAGCTCTTGCACTCTATAGAAAGCATTCTTAAATATCTGTCATCTCTGTTCTTCTCTCTTGTCCCTGAGGGCAGTTTCCCTGGGAATACTGTTGACTAGCTCTTTGAACAGCTGGAAGTTTGCTTTCCTAATATTCAGGGTCCTGACTTTACCCTTTGCCTGACCTATAACCCATAGGTCTGTGCACTCCACCAGTGCATGATCACTGCAGCTCAAGCTGCCTCCAATCTTGATGTCACTGATCAGCTCACTTGCATTGGTGGCCATCAGGTCCAGCATTGCATCCACATTTGTTGGATTGTCTACTACCTGGCCTAAGAAGTTATCCTCAATGCACTTCAGGAATTTCTGGAATTGCCTAGAGCTTATCATGCTACTTTCCCAGCAAGTGTCAGGGTGGTTGAAGTCCCTCAGCAAGACAAGAGCCTTTAAGAGTAATGCCTCCTGAAACTGGAGCAAGAAGGCCCTTCCAACAGGCTCCTCTTGTTCAGGCAGCCTGACCACTTCACAGCTGACCATAAGCTAAATAATGTTGTTAAGAGCAGTGTTGAAATGCCTTTTAAACACTGACAAGCTCAGGGCATTGATTACCTCTCTAGAAAGATGTTTCACTGAACTCACAGTAAAGAAATGCTTTCTAATCTCCAGTCTAAACCTCCCCTGATGCAGCTTTGAACCATTCCTGCATGCCCTACCATTGGATCAGAGAGCAGAGATTAGCACCTTCTTTCCTCTTTACTTCCCCTTCTGAGAAAGCTGTAGAAAGCAATGAGGTCAGCCTTCAGCCTCCTTTTCTTCAAACTAGGCAAGCCCAAAGTCTCTGGAAAAGAGAAGCACTCTAACGGGCCACAAATTTTGACTGGTGGCAATTGTTATGGATAATATGCCATATTTTACCAGTGCTGCTTATCCAGAAGCCAAGCTAACAGGTAAACTTACTGAAGCAGTACCTTTGGCCATACACAGTCTTTCCTCCAGCAAATTGTTGCTAAGAAGATTTTTGGTACTTTTTCAGGTATCATGTAACTGGCATAACTTAAGTAGGTGCTGTACATCCAAGACCTGCTGTATAGGCAATTTTGCTCATAGACTACCAATTAAAAGAACTTCATTCATGAAAAGTTCTGGAAGATACATTGAAGAGATCGTTAAGTGGAGAAGTATATCCCACACAGAGAAGGAGTAAGTAATATTTTGTTCTGACTTCACATTCCATACTTCTAGAAGTTGACAGAATACAAAGACATATTGAAAAGATCTTACAGGTAATTGAGAACTAGCTGATAGTACTGGGGAAAGTCAGTGAATATTTTATTTTTAATCTAAAATATGAATTTTGTAATAATACTAAGGAAACTATAATCTTCTCACTCATATACTAATATTCTGACGTTGGCAAACTATGTGAAATGTATTTTGGCAGACAAGGCATAGTAGAGATTCTATGAATGGATGGTTGCAGAAACTGCCTTAGAAGATAATAAATGAATCTAATTTTAAAGAGATGCTGAGATGATTCTAAGTAAGGTACAAGCTTAGCCTACTTTTTCTCTCACATTTTACTTAGAATGCTTTGTACTAGCTAATCAACTGTTATTAATCATTCAGGTACCATGAAATACGTACGAGCCCTAGGGGCAGTACTGTTACATTTATCTTTTTGTGACAGAACTGGTGCAGAACTGCCTTAAGATATCTGTATTCCTACAGTATGTATAATGTCACCTGGAGCTACCCCATGAACATTTGGCACACTAATCAATTCTGTGAGCTTGCTCCTTCTCTACTAGCTGATGCAATGACTGTAGAATGGAGACAGGAAGAGAGGAAAAATTATGACTTTGAAGTAAATGTCTCTGGAAGGGTGGAAAAACACAGAGAACTTTCATTTGTGCTGGGACTGTCATATTTCTACTCTATGACATAAATTAAAAGCTAGGGGCCTTTTTTCTTTCTTTCTTTCTTTCTTTCTTTCTTTCTTTCTTTCTTTCTTTCTTTCTTTCTTTCTCTTTTCTCCTCTTTTCTTTCTTCTCTTTCTTTTCTCCTTTCTTTCTTTCTCTGGATAATCCATTTATTATTTTAATGCATTTTATTTTGATAGTCTTTTCCCTCCTATATATTGAATGGGCCAAAGTGTATGGAAACCAATCCTGAACTACAGTATCTCAAAATGGACAACATATCCTGAAATAACATAAATGAAAACTCAATTTTTAGTGGTGTCTTGGTACTTGGCTTGTTTGACTATATGCTCCATTTAATTATTATTCACAATAACAACATGCAAGTAATATGGTATTTCCCAGGCTTTTGCCAGACAAAAAGCTGTGGCCTTGTTCATATCAATTCCACGTCAATATTTTTCTGTTAAGATTCTGCCAAACTATTATTAGATGTGATGTGATCTTCATGGGGTGGAACAGTGTTCTGACCCCTCATGAGGGTTGTATGTATTTATTCTGTTTTTCTAGCACAATTCATTGCTTCTAAATATGTTTGTTCATAGACACACGCTTTAGTAATTTTGCCATTTAGTAATTTGTAATTTCAATTCTCAGTACCACTGGAAAACTGAAGATGGATTAATCTGGAGTTTGGTTTTAACATTCTTTGTCCTTTGGAGATGGAAAATGAGATGGAAAGTACTTCTCTTATTTATTTGTTTATTGGTAGTAATAATGTGCACTTATTGCAGCAAAGTATGAGTCAACAGAAGTCTTCAGACGGTCACTGGCTGTTAAACCAAACCTGTGCATCTATTTTTTTTCTTTAGTTCTGGAAATTGCTTTGTACAGTGATAGAAAAAGCTTGATGAAGAGAATTCAAGACCTAGTTCACAGGAATGAAACTTGTGTAGAAAAAATTCAAAGAAATTGACTTCTTTTGCAACAGGTTTATACTGTTGGTTTTTTTATAATTAGCTTTAGCAGAATTAGTCCTCATGCACAGTCATTTAAGGGTAAGCAAAATCACACCCTAAGTCATATCATTTCAAAGAAAAATCTGATAAAGATATACTCTGACACACTTAGCTTCATGCAATTAAAGATTTGGAAACTAAAGTCTCAAATTGCTAAAAAGATTGTATATACCTAACAGGGAAATTAAAACTCATTCTCACTCAAATAATATGTGTCAATCAGATGAAAATTCAAAACTTTTGGCTGCTCTAGTTAAGTATATTGTTCATACTCAGATTAATGCTTCAAGGAAATATTTGGATACTTCTAATTTTAAACTACTGGATTTAAGTGGAAAACTGAAGGGTTTTTACCATGTAATAATCTTATACCTATTCTTGGATATACACTGCATAGGAAGCAGTTCTATGGTAGAGTGAATACCTGCAGTCAGTTGAGTGGAAAAGAAAGGGCACTAGACCAGAAAAAGTAGCCTCTAAATGAACTGTGCCATCAACACAGAAGGCATAAATACTATATATAGAAGAGCATTTTAATTCTCTTTTTCATGCATATATGCTAACATATATTTAAAAAGAAATAGTATGAATGCATACATATGAAAACAGAGTTTAAAAATAAAGTGTGGCTGTTCATTAGGTGATGCTTAAAATAAGTTGCATACAAAAAGCTATAACATTACTTTTCTACATATCAAAACAAAAGTTGTCTCTACCAGACTGGGTAATGACTGTTTTCTAGTGCTTGCTGCAAACATCTTACTGATCCAAAAACTTCTCCAAATTCTTCTGGTGGGCCTTGGAATAAGTCAAAGCATCCTAACCTTGTCTGCCACCTTCTATGCTATAATTCCAATTCTCCTAGTTTCTACATGCTTAAATATTTTCTGCAAAATTTTGCCCTATTTACACTGTGAGACAACAATTAAATACTCAAAAATATACACCAAGCTCAAGAAATTTAGAGATTCTTTTTCTTGAAAAGCTAGATTCTTCTCCAAGTGAGTCACATTCTGTTATAGATATCTGAAACATTTACTGGATATTTGTGCATTGCATTAGATCTTATGCTGAGCTACTACCTCAGATCTGAATTCATTTTAATCTTATATATGACTGTTCTCAGATACAAGCTTTCTGCTATTGAATATTTCCCTACAACAAAAGTAAAGAATGTTTGCTTTTCTGTTTGCTTCCTTTCCAATAGCTCTATTGATTCTATGATCTTTATCTGATCCAAATAAGGAAAAAAAATGTTCTGTTGCATTGCTGAGATGAATTTATTCTCCTTGTGGTCAGTTCCTCAACAGTCTGTTTAAGAGGTTTCAGAGTTGGCAGGTAGGAGGTGAAAGAATGTTGCAGAATTTCAGGAAATGCACAAGAGAATCTTCTGAAGAATAAATCCTCTGGTTTTGGTGTCAGTAAGCTAGTAAATGGTATTGTTTAGCCATGACCCTTTTTGCTAGGTAATGATTTAAATACTTCTACATAAATAAACATTTGAGGTGTAGTTCAGGTTTCTTGTTTACCTGTGAGTTTAAAAGTCTCTCATACGTACACCTTTGATTTCATAAGACAGAAGAAAACCACCCACCAAGTAATTCAGTACTTTGCCTGTCTGTCTGAAGACATTTATGTTGTCACCTTTTCTGTGTTCATTATCACTGACATTCTCCTGAGAGATTAGCATCTTCACAAAGTTATTTAGACTCACTTAACACAAAAAAAAAAAAAAAATTTTCTCCTCCACCTGTGCAACTATATTGCAACATAATATATTTCAAATATGATGTTTATATTAAAAAAGAAAACACCCTCCCCACCTCAAACAACCAACAAAATAAAATTAATTTTCATTGTTTTTCAAAGTTCTGATTACTATTTATGTCCAGCCATCTTATCCAGAGTGGGACTACAAACAGAAATGTTAAGGGAAAAGGCTGCAGTGAAGGAGAAGAAGGAATAGAAGCTAGTCCTATTCCAAATCCGATCAAGAGCAAACTCTCAGTGTTCCAGATCTTAGGTAATCTTTGGTATTAATAATGTTTAAATAAAAGTTGTGGCAATGTTTAAGAGAATACTCTGATTTCATCTGGGATCTGGTGCTGGATGCTTTAATACACCAAATTAAGGACTCTCATGGTCTAGTTATTCATTTGTAGCTCCACCTTTCTGTGTTCAAAGAGATATAACAAAGAACATACAAAAAAAAAAAAAGTGTGTTCACCACCAAATCATGTACAACTATCTGATGTAATTGTCTAGTTAAGAAAATAAATTATATTTTTAAACTTCTATTTATCTAATTACACTGGTAACAATAGCTGAATCCAAATTGTGGGGTTTTTTTAGACAGAGGCACCTGTATAAGAAGAGAAAGTGGAAAAGGTATCTAATACAATTTTAGGCAGTCCCAGCAGTCAAAGTAATAGTGCTCATCATCCACATCACTTTGGTATGGCACATTATTGACAAGTTTAAAACAGTTATTAATGCTTTGTTTGATATTTTCCAGAGACATTTTTAAGGACATTGTTAAAAGACCTTGTTAAATTGGCATTTGGGCAATTTTGAGGTTACTGCTTGTGTGCCTGGTCAGTTAGGAGGCAGGCACTTTCCAAAGGCAAACAGGAAAGCTCACAAAGTGAACAACAGAAGCAATGTATAATGAGCTAAGAAAATTCATAGGCATAGGAGTGACTCTAGAACCCTTAAGTACAAGGTCGTTGTCAGCTAATGAGCTAAGACAATTCTGAGGTCTAATCCTTGAAGAGATATTTTGGAAGGTTGCAAATTACCACCATACTTTTTTTTCAACCTATGCAAAGTGCACACATGAGCTGGCACATGCACACTAACTTGTTATATCTGAAAGAAATACCATCACCATACTTCCATAAGGTGTGTTTTTATCAAGAGTGATCAATGACTTTTTATTCAATAAAAAAACCACGAACAATCATTAAAGATGGAGCCTTTTTACTTACAACGAAACTGAATCATAGAATCCTTAAGGTTGGAAAAGACCTCCAATATCATTGAGTGTAACCTTTGACTGAACACCATCTCATCAACTAAACCATAGCATAAGTGCTGTGTCCAGTCTTTTCTTGAACACCTCCAGGGGTGGTGACTCTACCACTTCCCTGGGCAGTCTGTTTCAATGCTTAACTATCAGTAAAGAAATTCATCCTGATGTCCAACCTGAATCTCCCCTGGAAGAGCTTCAGATCATTTCCTCTTGTTCTGTCACTAGTCGCCTGGGAGAAGAGGCCAACACCCACCTCACTACAACCTTTCTTCAGGTAGTTGTAGAGAGTGATAAAGTCTCCCCTGAGACTCTTTTACTCCAGGCTAAACAATGCAACTCCCTCAGTCACTTCTCACAGGACTTACTCTCCAGACCCTTAACCAGATTCTTTGCCCTTCTCTGGACCTGCTCCAGCATCTCAGTATCTTTCTTGAACTGAGGGACACAGAACTGTACACAGCACGCAAAGTGAGGCCTCACCAGTGCTGAGTACAGAAGAACAATCTCTTCCCTAATCCTGCTGGCCACACTCTTTTTGATACAAGCCAGGATGCCATTGGTCTTCTTGGCCACTTGGGCACACTGATGTCTCATGTCCAGCCACTGTCAACCAGCACGTCCTTTTCCACTGGGCAGATTTCCAGCCACTCTTCCCTCAGTCTGTAGTATTGCATAGGGTTGTTGTGAAGCAAGGGTAGGACCTGTCACTTGGCCTTGATAAATCTCATACCTGCAGCCTTGGTTCAATGATCCAGCCTGTCGAGATCTGTTTGCAGAACCCTCTTACCTTTCAGCGGATCAACACTGCTGCCCAGCTTAGGGACACATGACTTAGTGAGTACATGAATGCACTGGCAATCCCATCATTCAGATCATTAATAAAGCAATTAAACAGAACTGACCCCAGTCTTGATTACTGGGGAACAACCACTTCTGACCAGCTGCCAGTTGGATGTAACTCCATTCACCAGTCAGGATACATCCACAGCCTTTGCTTTATCTACTAGGCAGGTCGTGAAGTTTTGTTTACCCAGAGTACAAAGTCTTCAAATATTTATTCTAAATATCGTCAACTGCAAAGAATATATTGCAAACAATGTTGCAAAATATATTTTTAGGGGGTTAGTTTGCAATAAAAAAGCAAACTGTCTACCGTTTACTGTCTCAGAACATATTTTATGCATAAATAATAATGACCTAGTTTTCACATTCCAGTCTGGAAATTTTGTTCCACTCCCACCTCCCACCTCCACCCTGGCAAAAGAGGAAAAAAGTTAACATGAAATCCACACAATGACAGATGTTTATGTGGGGCCTCTGGTCACCAGCGTTTCTTCTCCATCAGCTTAGGTGACATTGTGTTTAATCACAAGTTAAACAAAACCTCTCACAAGAGTATTATGGTTCGGCAAAAATAAGTTTGGAGGAAACATTTTGTATTATTATTTTATATTTTCCTTTATGCTAACATTGTATGTTAGTAGATTCCATGTGCATTTCATTACAACTGTTCAATTCTTAGCCAAAATCTATGAAATGACCAAGAGAAAAGGGAAATGGCGTGTAGACATTCAAGCTTTGCATGACACCATGCATAACAGTGGGTGTTTCAGGAAGTCAGAATTCAGGTTTTGACTTTCATAGAGAACTCCTCCCTCACAAGATGATGCCTTTCACTTTATAGAGCAAGCCCTCACACATTGCTGGGAAAAAAGAACTGGGAATAATGTGTGCAATAAGTAATTGGCATGAAAGTAAGGAGCAATTCATAGGGTATAACATCTTCAGAAATAAGGTGCAAAACACTTTTTCAGAAGAGTTAAAGAAAATAATTATCAATGCTTTTCAAAGAAAACTGCTGGCTGTTTTGCCCCTGTTGCTTAGAATTTTGCCAACAAAGGATATTTAAATAAAAAAACCCTCAAGTTTTTATATGAAAAAAGCATGTCAAAATTTGATTCTTTCCCATTAAAATCCAAAAGAAATTCGTTAAAATGTACTTACTCTCCTTCAAGGTTTGCATGGAGGAAAATGAAATCAGTTTCACTGCTATAAATGTTATAAAGGCAGAAACTGAATTGGCTAAATCAGGTGGTTTATTGCCATGTTTTAGAAAGCATTTTAGGAAAGATGAGAAGCAATACAAAGTTACATTTTTTCTCAGCCTGAAATATGTGTGTTCTATAGCCTGCAACAGCTGATCTAGCTTCTTTGGAGAAATTATATGGCCTTCCTTTGTGACTGTGAATGCCATAATAAAGAATGTCTCACATTTAATGAGAAAAGGGATAAAGCTTCAGAAAAGCTTTGAGCACCATTGCATCTTCATACTCTGTTATTTAAAAAAAAACAGTACAGGTCCTGCATACATTAAGTGAACCTTACCAGAGATTTTCCATGGAGACACTGAATAGTCAAAGTCTCAGGAATCAGGCATAGGACTAAGAATATCTCCCAGTCTTGAGCAGGATGACAATATCATCTGAAAAATAGCTAAAACAAGTCTGAGACTTCAACCCATAAGAGATGCTAAAGAACCCCAATTTTTTTATATACTTAAAATTTATGTAAAATATAGTGAGACGTTCTTAATAGAACTTCACTGAAAGATGCATTATGGGGGTGGGACATGAGATCTTGTTTAAGAAGATATTGTTATTTTAATATGAACAATAACAAAAATTTAAGAGTATTCTTACAGATATTTCCTTAGTATGTAAAACCACTTAATGAACATCTGAATTTCTCTAATTCTTCTAGAATTTTATGTTTTGCAACTACAGGACATCCAGTTTTGAGTATATTTTAAATAAAAGTCTTAAAAGAATGTATTTGAAACAACAATTTATACAGCAATATAATCTTTCATGGAGAATCAGTTAATGCCATCATTATGTGATTGAGCCCAAAACATTGAGGTGAAAGCAGTTTGGCAGAATTTCTGCATAATATGCCTCTCCTTGAAATGTCACTCCAGATGGGAGGGAGATGAGCAGGGCGGGGCCAAGGCAGATGAAAGACCCATAAATCAAAATAGGAGGATTTGAAGGCTATTAAAAAAACCCACAAAATAAAACAAAAAAGTCTTTTGATTTTCAAATGCAGAGCATTAGATTAGGTTGTGATTTTATTTCATTTCTTTGCTTGGTTTAATCAATTGGCACATCAGTTGTGAAAACTGAAAACTACTAGAAATGCTTCACCATGTACTGATTTGTTGTCCTAAATTTGTAGTGACTTGTTATCACTAAATTAATAAAAAGTACAATAACAGTGCTTGGATAAGCTAATATAACCATATTTTATTCTCGATGTAACTAATTTTTTTCTCACATGTAGCGGTGGGAAGTAAAATGTTATAATTGGAAAGTTGCTCACCTGGGGATGATGATTAATTTTAATTGGTCAATTTGTATTTATAAAATTATTTTGTCTAGAGAAGAGATTTCAAATGTTCTAAATCCTAGTTCCTGAGCCATTTCTTATACTACTCTTGGTAAGATAATTGTATGTATGCCTGTGTAGTCACAAATCTACATGACATGTTTTTTGAGCTAATCCGTCTTTGTGAAATTAATACTTTTAGCAATGTGCTGAAATGTGAACTAGATATGCTTCAATAGAGAGAGGTGATCAGAGCTCTCTCTATCAAGAGGAGTGATGTACCTATATAGTGGAAATGTTATGACATATACTAGTAATTGTGAAAAATAATTTCTTATATTCCTGTACACTTTTAAAATGTGTCTTGCTAAAACATGGTATGTAGTCAACATGGGAGTCAGGAGTTCAGTTTTATACAAGTTCTTGGCAATATCATAATACCTAACATTTAAGCAGGTTTAGTTTGGTTTTTTTTCATGTTGTAAAAATATCATTATTGCTTTCTGAATATTTCTTTTTCTATTTAAGTATACTCAAGATGATGTAATGGAAATATGTTGATCTTTGCATTTTCAGGAAAACAGATGATATGTTGCAGACCCAGTAGAAATGTAGAATTTCTCACTGAAAGGCAGAAATATTTGGTCTTACAGAATGTGTTGTAGACAATTTTATCTTGAATTTCTCCTGAGTGGCCTAGGTGAAATTTTTGAAATGTATATATTTCAGGAAGAGCACCAGCAAAGACTAAAAAATGGAACAGGTTTGTATTATTTTTGCCATTCTTTGCAAGTTTTCTCGTTAAGATAATAGCAACCTGTTGGCAAATATATTAGAATTGAGTAATAGATGTGGTATGGTATTAACATATAGATCTGATTCTCAAAGAAATTATGTAATATTAATGGTGACCTTTTCCCTGAAATACAGTAGTAATAGGCAGAGAAGAGATATGGATCAACTTCAGCCATAGTAATGCCAGCCAGAGATACTGGTAATATTCTGTCTTAGTTTTCTAAAAGTACTACTACTACAGCTTTTCAAACTCAGTCCCTCTCATTCCCAGAACATAGATTAGTTTATGCCCATCTCTGCTGAAGAAGACAGTAAAAAAATCTACAATCTGCTCTTTTTCTTTTTAAAACTCTGTGACTGTTCATCTGTATTGAAAACAAATGGCGGAATCTTAGAACTTTAGAATGAATAAACAAGTTGATTTTTACCTTGTACATGCTGGTTTCTCAGAATCAATTTATTTTAGTATAAAATTTTATTTACTCATATGTTTTTATATTTGCATGTTCTACTTTCTGGATTGTGTATGACAAAACCCACTATAGTTATGAAAGAGTTGAAACACTCAGAAGTCATGAAGTATACGGTCTTGATTAACTCAAATTGGATGCTGCTGAAATTACATGAAAGTTGTCTCAGGGCTCTACTTTCTTTAACATCAGCAGTGGAATATCAAGATACCAGGAGGGACAAGGGCCTGAAACCATTCAATTAGGATGTGAATGACTCTTTCACGCTTATCAGAACTGAACAGAACCTGCTTGAGGTAAATCCACTGCAAGAAATAAGCCAAAACCAATGATAGAAGGAAACATCAGTGATTTTTGCAAGTAATACAACAATATTTTGTTGCCTGTAATAACACTGCACATAAATCAATAAAAAATATTGTTCAGCTTTCACTGCTTTATAAATAAGAACGAACTTATATTCAACTTCCAGTGGCAGCACTAATAGATGTTGATTCATTTCACAGCATTTGGTTGTTAGGCAAAAACTAGACTGTTTTCCTCTCCTCTCTGACATTTTCCTTTTAAAAATGAATTGCTTTTTTCCTTAATATCTTATGTAAGATAATTGTTTGTGTACTAAATGGCTTAGAAATATATAAATAGCTGACAGTGACCAGAGGGAGTTATATTCAGTGGGCTTAAACAGACTTTATCTGCACGTATGATTGTGGATTACTAATGCTTCTACTTACATTAATTAAATTAATGGATGTAATCACAGAAAAATTTGTTTTTCATTGAAATGGCAGAGCTGACAAATAGCTACAAAGCTGAAATGTGGAAGACTTCTGGGCTGAAGACACCTTTGGCCTTAGCAGAGGATGGTTTCAATCCATCGACCTCTGGGTTATGGGCCCAGCATACTCCCGCTGAACCACTCTGCTTCTGTGAAAAAAAACCCCTAACTTTCTGCTAAAACTTCAGAGCTACTTTGTCCAGTGCAAATTGGGAGCTCTCCAACATTGTATACAATAAATACCTTTTCTGCTTAAAGATAAAATTCTGTCTTTGAGCAGTCTTTCTATTTTGGCATCATCAATAAAGCTCAAAGCATCCGCTCCTCAAACTTAATTCCACATTTCCCTAGCACTTTGGTTAATGCAACTATAATAAATTTCTCCTCTGTGCTCATTTGCATTTTCATGTCTGTTCCCAGCGGGTCACCTTTTCCCCAAGATGTCTGCAATATTTATATACAGATTCTTTGGTTCTCAGGTCCACTGGATTCTGGCTATGCTGGGCTCTATTGTCTCTGCTCTCTACGCTGTGGTACCATCAAATCATGTTGGGGTCACCAATTGCAGCAACGGACAAATATACACACACACAGGGGTTTGGGGCAAGGAATATTTACAACTAGCAGCCGCTATTTTATTAACAAAAGGCTTCTCTCTTACACTTTTTCTTATCTGTCCAAGCATACACGTCACACTCTATTAGCCACGCACTTCTGTCTACGAGTCTTAGACCATCTTCTGATAGGTAGTTCATATCTCTCCTCATGCTGGTAAGACTCAAAACATATCTTGTTTTTCTCAGTTGTTTTTCTTCTTTCTTCTACTTTTGTATGCTGCTGCAAGGCTGTAGACATGTTTTTCTCCACTTTCCCATGCTCACAGATGCATCCTTCCAAGGCCAAAGGTGTCTTCAGCCCAAAAGTCTTCCACACTGAAAATTAACTGTTCAGGTTCTTGTAAGCTCTGCAAGTTGTTTTGCTTTTTTCTTACAAGAAACTTTTAGAAATATTTCCCTTTTTGTTCCTGTGGATCTTATTCTCAAATCCCATTTTAGGCACGTTCAGTAAAGCTTACTGGGATTTGTTATAATACTGTTGAGGTATTCTGAAGATATAGATGGGCTTTAGTTGTTTTATTACATGCTGTCCTTGATACTGAAACAACTAACATCCTTCTGTAATGACACATAATCAAGTAGGTTTGCAGCTCTGGAACTCCAAAGATTTGAATGTAGAATGCAGATACTACATTGAGCACTCTTTTCTTGCTGTCTTAGCTTAAACACACTATTTCAGTTTGCAAGCATGTTTTACAGCTGCAAAAATGTTGGATCCTAACCCAATGTAGAAGACTACAGCACTTCATGTGAACAATTTCAAATTATATATTTGATGTTGTTCTCATAGTTCTCAAGAGCGGAGTGAAAGCCTATGGTATGGGTCAGAACATGCTTGTGAATAAGATGACAACAATAAGATATAGTCTTATTTGAGGGTTTCTATCAGAAAGGAATAAATACAGCAAAATTGCTAAATCTACTTTTAAGAATACTTAAAATTTACTATTCAATCATGTTTTTACCCTGTGAACTGGAATTTTAGAAAATAGAATTTGCTTTTATATCTCTGCTGATAGCAAGGCTTTCCTTTAGTATTTTATATTTGAAGCTTCAGGGTACTTTTTTTACTTGTTTTAACTATACAACAGATAAGAACTCCAGAGTCTTATTAATATTAATAGAAGATTCTGTTTTTCAGAAAACAATAATCTAGTAGACCCTTATTTACATGAAACAAAGAAACAAACAAGTTTTCCTTACATTAGAAATAAACTCAAATTTTAAGAAGGATAAAACTACAAGAGAATCTTAGACTGGTCCCATTTACAAATTTTACTTATGAAATTGTTCCTTACACATTATAAGGAAAATCTGAAATTTGGAGTAAAAATCTGGTTAACTTTAACACATACTAATGGGCATCATACTCAAAACCAATATTAGTTAACGTAATTGAGATTGTAAAGGCAACTCAGGAAATGCTGTTATTTAGGCTGTGCTTATTTCTTTATTTTATGTGTGTTATGGGTGAGTTTTAACCATGTGTCTCATTCAGGTTTATTTTGCTGAAAGAAAGCTGACCTGCGCTTCATAAGTAACTATTGTCCTTGCCCAATGTGTGGCCATACATTTCATTTGATTTCTTCTGAATAAGGGGGACTATCAAGTTTTATACTTTGCTGTTTTGTTGTTTATTTTCTTTTCCCCTCCGTTCCTATGGTGCTTGTCACTATAAAAGATAAGTGTTTGGCAATTAATTTAGTCATAAAAATCCTCATGGCCTAAAAGGCTTACTTATATGTCCTTTTACAAATAAAAGCTGAAGAATAACTACTAAAGGAAGAAAATACCTTCTAGCTGAGAAATGTAGCTGTGAATTCTTGGTCTTAAGGATTGATGATTTTTTCCACAAGCTTGAAGCTCAGAAATTCAAAACTATATAAGTTATGACTCCCAGGATTTATTTTATTTAAAAACTGTCTAGCAGAAATAGAAAACTTTTGCCTGGGAAGTGTTAGTTTTTGTTGGAATATTTTCACTACAAATGACAATCTCTTTATGAAATGAGGCAAATCTCTACACAAAATAGTCATTATACAGTAGCCTCAACCCATTCCTAGAACAAGTCTACCCAGTGTGTAACTGAGGCAAATAGAGCAAGATGGAGTAAGATAGGGGAGGGCAGGAGTTACCATAATACTTGGAGTAAATGGAAATTTACAATTAGGAAGAAGGTTTTTTCCTCTCTCTCTCTCAACAATGCACTAGTGTGGAAGAAGGGCAGACCAAGCTCTTAACTACAAAGGACTGGGGGGTTTTTTTTGCCAAAACTGTTTTTTTTTCAGATGATATAGGTCATAAGATAAACTTTATGAATTTGGGTTTTTCTGTCTTTCAGCCTCATTTATACCAAGGCTCCTCAGGTCACTGTTTTGAGATAGTGATGCAAGAAAGTTTATATATCTTTAGTGTAATTGTGCATAGTGGTTGTCTAAAGTTTCTCTGCTGGGAGTGTCATTTAGAAAGGTTACTGTGATGTTTCCAAAAATGTGTCATGTTAATAGGAATGAAATATGTTTGCTTCCCTTTTCATGCATATATATTGTGCACTTGTATATATATGTTTATTTAGAACGTACACACATACATGTACATATATATGGAATATCTATGTTAGAAATAGTGTTTTCTTTTGATTCTCTTTTGCCTTGAATGCCTCAATAAAGAGTAGCAAGCAAAAGAATACTTCTCAAACATGAATAATTTGAAAGAGGGAGAGATGAACAACAGTTACCTTTCAGTAATAGTTTTCATCAGCCTCTGAGTTATGAACAAATTTTAAGAACTTCTGTTAATAAATAAAGTGATGTTTATGGCAGCTAAATTAGCTATAATACCCTTTATTGTGTCTGGTGGACTTTCATACAGAGTGAAATATTTTAAATTGAAATTTAATTTAGTCACATTAAATCTAGTGTTTGTTAGCTGTTTGCCAACAATGTCTTGAAAATATACCCACTCAGTTTTCTTTGAATAAATTTGCATTCTGACCCTGCTTAAATTAAAGAAGGTAGAGAAGGGAAGTTAAGTTTAGACAAGTACAGGAAAAATAAGAGTCTGTAAAACAGTGTTTTTCTACCAATCCCATTTAACATTTTTTTTTATCTACCTCTCTTCTGGATACTGTTAAAACATTTTCTGGAAAATTATCCTATGATGATTCTGCAGCAGTTGCAGATATAAAGAAAGAATGTCAAGGATTGTTGATCCATTTTCATTGACAATTATATTGTGGGATTTGTTTTTGAGGGTAGGAGAAATGTCATAAAAATGAAAACATACTAATCATTGCACCAGTGGTCTATAGAGCCTGTCTTTGATGGTGGCCAGCTGTGAGTGGTTAGGAGCAGTGCAAACACGAAGTAACCATGTAGTGATACTTACATATAGAAGTTACTTCTATGATCACTGTCAATGTAAAATTCCAGGGCTTCTTATGATTATAACTTTCATGGATTAGTTTTTGAAACATTTCCTTCAACAATTTTGTAATCCATTTAAGCATCTACAAAATCTTGCAGCAAGGAACTCCACAGCCTTGAGTGTCTTTTGTATCTGAAAAAACCCTCTTTTCCTTATTTTTGAACCTGATAGTTGTTGTTTTTATTAGAAGATTCCTGAGTCTCTTATTGAAAAACACAGATCTTCCATGTCACCTATGTTTTAATAGATATTTGTCTATCTCCTTTCAGCTGTAGAATCCTAGCCTGCCTTACTGTTCCTTGTAAAGAAACCATTTTCTGGCTTTGATCATCCCTTATCACCTTTATCTTTGCTAGAAGGAGAGTATCTTGTCTTGGGGAGAATATGCTAATGACAGCAATAAAACCTTCTATATGGCAGTCAGTAGAATAACATTTTTTTTCTTTTTCTAATAATTCTTAATATATTATTTCCTTTATTTGCTTAATACTGAGCTAAGGTTTTCCCAAAATTAGCTAGTTTGAGTACAAGATCTCATTTGTGAATAACCCTGTTGTATCACTCCATCTCTTCACATTCTTTTGTATGGCCTTTTTATTAACTGGTCCTAATAATCTCAACTAAGATGTCTTACCCCATTATTCATCTCTTTGTCCAGATCAAAATATCAGATCATGAACAATTCTGCTTTTGCCCTTCCTTTACAAGGATTATTTAATATTTACTCAAATTGATTTTACTCTAATTTATTTTGTTGAGGAGGAGACTTTCCAGTTTAATTTCTTTAGGAGTGCTGCTGACAGACCTTGTCAAACACCTTTTGGAAACCTTTGCAGACTATGAAATCTGAAATTCCCTCATCTGCATGTAAAAATTGTGACTATTTTGATTCCTGGCATGTAAATGAATCTCCTGTAAGTGACTCTTCTGACTTTTTTTTTACCACACTATCCAGAAACCAGCCAAAATTACAAATTTCATTACTTCTCTAATTTTTTACTATTATGACATTCATATAGGGAGGTATATCATAAAGACATGAATTATGATGGAGATGTTCTTTATGCACCTATGTTAAATACACCAAAGTTCCTCTGTAAATTTAAGTTTATCAACAGTTTTGTGACTTCCAAAACTTTTCAGGCATTACTAATTAATTGATTTCTTGTATTTTCTGCTCTTTCTGTGCCTGTAGAGCTACGAGTCATTCTACTTTGTCATCCTATAACCTGTTTGGAATGTAAAAGGTGCTTTCTAGTTTTAACTGCTAGCTTTCCTCTGTTCTTTTAATGAATATAATAAATTAGAATTTGCTCTGCTTGCCTCAAAAAGTTTTGCTAAAAGTTTCCACACACAGTACCTAAACATGGGTCAAAATGAATCTAGAAAATGCTTTCCTTCTAACGCTTAATCAATAATCAAAATATTGTTTTGCAAAAATTTATGGAAATGTACACAATTATTTTTCCAAGTGTAAGTTCAAAATCTCTGTAAGTTCAAGACCTCTGGTTTGTAATCAAAAATCAAAGAAGGAATATTTCATCTTTATTTTTAAATAGATTTTTATTTTTCATTGTTCACTATGGTTGACATCAATTTAAAGACAATGAATTTCCTCAAAAGTTAATTTTTTCTGAAAAAAGAGAAATTTGTATTCAGAAAAAATGTTGATTTAAAGACTGTCATTTTGATTTAATAGTATTCCTTTAAAATGAAAATAAAAAATAGCTGTGAAGAAGAAAAAACCAAAAAAAGATTAAAAACAAAAATCTGCCTGGCTTACTGTATTTATGAATTCCCATGTTGTTAGGTCTATATTTTGCATCTTCTGTCATGTAGAAATGACTTTTCAGCCAGTTAACCCTATTAGTATAGAGTTTAAATAGGCCTCTGAAAAACTGGAGAGACAATAGAGAAGGCCAGGATAGTTTATTGCTATACAAAATTGTATTCATGTCTCCTTATATTTGCTACTATCTCCTTATGTTTACTATTTACATGATGGTTTTGGACATAATAGATAACACTGCTATGAATAAGTGAAATTGTTTTAGCCTGAACATCTATCTGTGCATCTTGCTGTGAACACATTACTGCTGGATGACTTCTGTGCTGCTCAAGTAATGGTATTTGAAGGCTTCTGGTAACTTTTATTATCAGATCTCTAGTTCACTTATTTGAAGAAAAAGTAAGGAAACCTAAACTCTTATTGTTGATATTTTTATATCAGCTATATTTTCCTAACCAGCTTCTTTAAAGGTTAATTGATTTTTCTTTCCAGGGGTTAGTGATGGACCAAAAGAGAGGATTTACTTTTTCCCAAATGTTGGATAAACCTAGAAGAACACTGCCAAAAATTTTATTTCTGATAGGATAAGGGCTAACCAGTCTGAAGCAACTTGGAGAAATGACTCGATTTAATTTTCTCCATCATTCATGATGATTCTTGTGGGTCCCTTCCAACTCAGAATATCGTGATTCTCTGACTAACATAATGAGCAGCTCTGTAGCCAGTAACAAGTATTTTTGTAGTTAACCCAGTAGAAGCAAATTATAACAACGGGTTTGAAGGAGAATAATGTATCAAATTTGGTGGTCTTTCTTCCAACTTTGTGTGACAGATAGCATAAGAAGAACTTAAAAAAGTCACTATAGGAAGCTCTGATTCAAAGGCAATAGAGTCACAATGAACAATGAGTGAGAGGAATGAAGTGTAGACTCTTGACAGACAGTAATGTAATTGATAAATAGTTCGGTCTGGGAATAGGATTGCATATGATTGAAGAACAAATGGTGGAAATAGGATACCTTGTAAGAGTGAGTGAGTGAAAAACATCTGCATATACAGAGTTTAAAGCTGGAGAAAATTACCTGATCATGTGCAATGTGAGGATTTTGTTGGTTTAGGTGCTTGTTTTATTCTCTATTTTTTTAACTCTGCTCTGATCCTACCATCAACCTTTTCCCCAGAGGCCCTATGATATACTACTATTTTAATTGTTGTTTTTAACAGGATCTTTTACACATCTGCCTCCATAAAATCTGCTTTAAAAAAGGGGTTTTTTTTACAACAGACTCTAAGAACCCACTGTTTCCTGGGGGTCCAGTGTCTGAAATAATTTTGATACACTTCTCAATTTTTAAACATTCACAAAGTTTGTCTTGTCAGTAATTTTTAAGTTCCACTTGAAATGTAATATTAATGTATTTTCTTTTTTTAGTGTGGTCCTATGGCATTTTTGTCTTAAGAACACAGAAAATTCATTCGGAGTAAACAATACCAGGATTTTGTTTACTACAAGTTATTAAGTTTAAATTTAATAAAATTTCATGTGGCTAGGCTTAGGAAGTACTACTTGTGAAGCAGATGAATCCTATTTTACATTTTCTTCATTTTCAACTGTCTAGGAGTTTCACTTTCTAATTCCCCACTATTCTAAGAGTGTAAGAAGATGTTGTGATAGTGCCCTTGGTTGCTTTCTTCTCCCTTTCCATGACATATGATACTTATGCCATTTATCTTTTCCTGTATGGCCTTACTAAGCTGTTATGACTCATCCATGTTTGTGGGGTGATAGCCCTGATAAGATCCTGATGGGTTAAGGGAAACATCCCTGGAAGCTGGAAGGGTGCTCCCAGAAATCATTGTCCAAGGACAATTTCCTTAAAGTGCTCAAGCCCAACTGATAAGATCAATGAAGAATGGAGTGTTATGGAGATAGCATGGCCTTTCTTTGCTACATCTTATGGAAGTACAGGAAGCCAGCCTTTAAGCTTATGTCATCTGTCTATGACCTCAGGAACTATTATTGCCTATAGCCACTCAAACTGCCTATTAAAAAAAAAAAAAAGCATAAAAAGAGATTGGTCATAAGCAAAATTGGGGAAAAGAACCACCAACTATGGGGGTAACCATCGAGCTGCCCTGTTTCCTCCCACACCTTGGACAATGAAGGGATGAGCAGTCTTTTATTCTGTTTTCTCTTCTTCCTTCCTATTATTTTATGCCTTTACACTTTTCTATCTTTACCCCATAGCTACCTTTACTCACTAATTTTACCTGGCTAACATCTTCATTTCATAAACACTATGCCTTGCCTTATATCTCATAACCTATTGGGACTTTATATTGGTTGTGGTGTTCCTTTAAGGTGTGTAATTCCTTTTAACATGTTTTGTTAGTGGGAAGCAGCTGTCTTTCTGTCCCAGAGAGTGTTGTGTGCAATTCTTCTCTGTGCTACACATTACTGGATGGGTTTAGGTTGTTGTGTTAGGCCGGTGTGCTTCTGGTTAGTTTTCTGTTGTTAGCTAAGTATTGGTGAGGAAAGATGTTTTTTGCTTAGATTGACGTGTTTTGTGCTGGTTTCTTTGGAGTCTTTTTTGTGTCTGTAGAGTATGTTTTTTGCTGGCTACTTTAGGGTCTTTTGTGTTATCCATTAAACCTAATCATGCAGCTAACGTTTTCACCAACAACGTGAAACCCACAATAATTGTCACACCCTTGTATTAATAAAAATCATTTTGGGAACTGTTGGAGTTTAGTCCAGTTTGTTTCTGGTGCTGACAGCGATATAACAGTTAAGAGAACCCGATGGAAAAAGGTCTCTCTTGCTATTAAGTGTAGTTCTCACTGGAGTATCAAGGTTCCTATTCAACCAGTAAAATATGTCTTAGCAAAGTGTCCCTGTTAAGTGGGATGCAGACAGACTGTGTTGGGTGTTAAAAGGCTTTGGTATTCTGAGGATGCTTATAGCTAATAAAAATATATTAATACAATGGGGTCGGGACAAGAAATTTTTGCATTTCTGCCTGCCTTTCCCCCTTTTTTTAACGTGACATATGGTGTTTAAGACTTTGGAGAACATTGTGCTCCACTCTGTGACTGCAAGTAATATTAAGGATGAGACTCAGTTGCTTAAGTGATACAGGACCCAAAATAAATCAGATATGACAATGAATTATGACTTCCAGAGTGCCTTTTTTTGATGATTTCTCTGCACAGGTGGCTGCATATTGTACAGTAAAATGCTATATATTTGTACAGTGAAATTCTATCTGCAGAGTAGCATCTGTAGTGCTGAAATGAAATTTGATTTTTAGCTTTTCCTAAAATGTACTGGGAAATAAATTTCCAAGGATATGGCAACAAGTAAAACAAAATTTTCATTTATACTATTTATATAATAAAGTTACTAGTATGTTTATATACTGTCATATACTTTCATAATGTATACTAATATTTTATTTAGTAATACATATAGCATTGTACTTTAAACTTTAGATTCATGTTCTACTGAACAGTTATAAAATAACTTCCTTAAACATAGTGATAGACATATATTTCCATATAGTTATTATTTTGAAATCAGTACCGTAATGCAAATCAAAATAATAGTCTTACTTCACATTTGCTGATAAGTATGAAGAGTGAGGAAGCTGTGTGCATTTGGTTTTTTTCTTTCTGGAAACAAAAGAGAGATTTTTACTGATTTATATGTGAAAGTGTTGTCTGGACCTGTTTAACCAAAATCTTGGTTCTAGCAAAGAGTTAAAAAAGCAGCTGTTTTATAGCCTATTTTCTGTCCTAGTACATACTCAGTTAAATACATAGGGTGTCACTGATCTCAGCGTTGCTGTAGACAGGAAATAGTTTTGGAAGAGTGTGTTTTGTTGATTTATGGGTGAATACTCTTTGTTTCTTCCTATTACATGCTCTTGAAGGACTAATGGAGATTTGGAAAGAAAAAAATTGCGACCCATTCACTAGATAATTATAAAGAAGATCAACTGTCTGTATCACCTGTAAGACTTCTACAAAGCTTTGTAATGCTGATTAAGTAAGATGTTTCTTAGCGTTATCAGAATAATTTTCTGTTAAGATATATAAAAAATATTTAGGTAGTGAAATTAATACTGAGTAAAATGAAGAAAAATCCATAATATCTACAGCTTTGTAATAGATCAAATAGTTTAACTTGATATGAAATCAATAAAAATTTGGCCTCCATTGAATGAAAATAGCTTTCATAATGGTACTGAATTCAGTTTTCAAATTCATTGGGTTTAATCAGTCCATTAAGGAGACCGAAATATCCAACCAAATGAGAATGCAGTATTCCACTTTTCAAAAGACTGATATATTTTCAATATAGTTTGTTTTTATGCCAGTAAGCAAAGAGAAACAGAGAAGGGATGTGTTTGTTCCACAGTAATTGAGTAAATACAGACCTTACGACATCCTGGTTTTGCTCTGAAATTATTTAATCTCAGCAATGTTTCAAAATTGCAGTGCTTGTTTAGTATAAAATTTGTGTAACTGAAAGATTGAAAGAAAAAAGAGACATCTTTAAAGGTTTTTGGATGCCTCATTTGTTTTTTGATAGCCAAAATATAATTTTGGTTACAATTGGCTAGTTGATCAAGTTTCTTTTTACTAGACTTTTCCAAGATACCATAAAGCTCAGTAAATTGAGGGCAGGCTGTGCTAGTCTTACTGACACTTTCTCAGTCTTCAGACTGACAGCTGTAAAGGAGTTTAGGTTATCCTCAGGTGATTGCAATACAACACACAGTGGTTTGTCATTAGGTGATTTGTCTTTGGAAAAAGAGAGCTTAAAAAGGATTGTTTAAACATATTTTTACCCTTTAACCATTGCAATTATAGATCACCTCTGATGATGCAATTGTGAGTCAAACCAGAAAACTATAGAACAAATAAATTGAGATTTTGAAACTAATTTTATGTGTTTGGATAGATTAGTTGTACCAGCATGTTTTTAGAATAAGGCAATTCAAGTTCAGATAAAATAGTAATTCATCTTCCTAGACTAGAATATGATTAGTTGAGTGCAAAATTAAAAAAAAATCTCTTAAACATTAAACTATAGGAAGGATCATTTTTGCGCAAGCAAATAAGTCTATAACTTGATGGTCTCCTAGTGAGCACAAGCACTTCAAACTGTGTTGTATGTACGGTGAATACTGCAGCCCAGAAGTACTAGCAGTTGGCTGTGCTGTCATTGGAGAAACTCCATGTTCTCTTCAAGCCTGAAATCCATGGCCAGAACAGGCAGGCAAACAGCAACATAGTTGTAAAAACTGGTTTATTTTTTAAAAATAAATACAAAAATATAAATATAAAACATTGGCAGATAGAATTTGATGAAATGAACTTGCACAAACTTTTTTTTTTTTTAAACCAGCTGCATATTACACTTATTAACACCACATGTACATTTTGTTTTATTTTAATGTACAGAACAGAATATACTGGATTTTTTCTTCTTTACCATCTTAAAAGCTGCACTTGCAGGGATAGGGCATGTATCTAACAGAAGCGGCTTGTACATGAGGTTGCTTAAGGGACTATCACCCTGTTCAAATTTTTAAAGGTAAGATATTATTTATTTTACTTACTAAAATGGACAACACTGAATTTCCACAGCTTTGGCTCTTGGAAGTTGATTAAATAAAATATTCCAAGTGGCATCCTACTAGAAAGAATGAATGACATTAATGGACAAGTTTAAAACAAAGCTTAAAAGGAAATCATTGTGCTGAGTGGCAGGAAAATTTTCCTGAATGTTAAATACTGTTGAGTGCAGAAGGTGTCTGTAAAATTACTTCCACTCAAAGGAAAAAAATGTAGCTACTGCAGGTTAAGAAGTGTCCTTGTCACTTTCTCCTCCACCATACATCTCAGCTAGCTTATTAAACCGAGGGCCCCATTCTCGGAGGTAATCATAGTTTTGGTCTCCTTCAGTAGTACCTGACTCCAAGGAGCTCAAAGATTCAGCTATTGAGTCGTTTCCTTCATAGGCATAGGTTGCAAGCGAGTCATACGGCGGTGCAGAAGGATCAGTATCGTGCTCTTTTAGCCTTTGGTTAATGAAATCTCGAACATCCGTGTTGTCTGGTGCCGAAGGAGTCCTCCGTGGTACAAATAATGTTTCCGGGATAATGTCTCGTCGAAGCTTCTTATCTTCAATAGCTGCAGGATTCCTCAGTGTGCCAATATCAAAGGCTTGGGTGTCTTCCTCTCCACCGCCTTCATCATTATAACTCACAATGTTGTCTCTGATGTCCTCTTTAGAGAGGATCAAAGGCTCCTTCTTTCGTTGCCTCTTCAGAGCAGCAAATAGAACCACTATAACTTAAAGAGAGAAACAAAGAATGGGCAAAGATCTCTATTTTACAATTTCTTAGCAGAAAATTCACCAGGTACAAGAACTACATTTCAGCGACATTTCACCAACTCATTTCTGTCCAATAACTGGATAAACACCTCTGTCTGTGTTATGGCAGCACAGTAAAGTCTATTATCAAAAGTGCTATTTTGCACACACTTTGTGTGGTTTGCTTTACAGGACCATGAGCTTGTCTGCATGCTACTTCTGTAACTGTAATGAGTTTTGAAATAGCCAGGTCTATTCCGAAGGTTTCAGGCTCAAAGTATACTCTTAAAAACTTGGTTTGAGGTGAATTATAGGTCATTAAGTGATATTCTGAAAACCACAAAATGGAGGTTTTACAAGAGATAATACAGTTTACTGTCACATTATGTGTGAAATATATACTGCATGTTGACTTTAGATAGTTATATAAAAAAGAGATATTTCTTCAAAAAATTTAAAATTAAAGACATGGAAGCAATTTTTGGTTATATTATTCCTCCCCTCTTTCTGTTTTTGGACAACTTAATGAAAGAACATAAATGATCTTCTGGTTGCACACTGATAGTTTTAACAATCTTGGACTTGAATTCTTATTTGCAGTGTCCAATTAACGGAAAAACAGGGTTTGCCTTTGATTTTCTTCTTTTTATTTTAAGTTGCAGTTAAATTCTTCTTACAAAATCCATGATCACTGATTTTATCAACCTGCACAGCTTTGTAAAACGAATCAGGCCTGAAATACTTGATCCTGGGTGGGGAAAGATACATTTCTTTTCTTACCTAGCAGGATAATGATGCAGAGGAGAATGGCAACCAGTGCCCCTGTGCTGAGTCCAGCAGGGAGGAGCAAGGCCTCAGCATTGCAGGACTGCATGTTCCCCCGGCTGTCGCAGGCACACACTCGAATGGTCAGCGTGCCCGTGCTGCTCTGGATCGGGTAGTCGTTGTCCGATATCACCACTGGTAGAAGGTAAGTACTTATTTCATGTCGACTAAAGCCATTCCTTCTTGTCAAAATTCTGGCAGTGTTATCTGGATTAATTAAAATATACTGCTGTAGACTATATAATACATATCATTTATAGTAGATGCAAACCACCATATTTTACATCATGGATAGGACTTTGAAATAGTTCCTGACATCATAGTGATATCTCTCTTTTTCTAATATTTCCATTTGATCATAAAGCTATTTATAATTTTGTAGGTACATATGGCCTGCTTCTCTGTGCCTCTGCACCATTTTTACATGTGATTTGAAAAGAGGATTTCTCAAAGCTTAAAGTGTTTTATATATTAATGCATTCAGTGCGTGACACAGTTACAGTTCAGGGCTGAAGCCCTGAAATGCAGCGTCCAACTGAGAAAAAATAACCTTCCACTTCATGCAGTTCAACAAGCACTCTGTTCTGAAAGATTCTTTCTATGGATCATCTGTGACAACACCCACAGGAATGCTATCTGTCAACTCAGTATGAGATTTGCTACACCAAAACACTTTCAACACACTGTAGAACAGTGAATTATGTGCCTTAGCACTTGGAGTAGGTTCTTGGGTTTTTTTTTGATAGAAATTGTCCTAAGAATTCAGAAAGTGTGAAAGATGGTAGGTTTTCCTGCACATTTTTGAGAAGTGAACTTACTAAACTGTATCTGTAGCAGGCAAATCTTAGCTGTGTGCAGTATACTTCAGCATCAAAAGCTGTTCACTGAGTGGCCAGAGGAAAGGAAAGTAAGAGAAAGAATGAATAACAGGGAGACTATTTCTTCTATTTTTAAAGCCACAACACAAGAGTGTCAGCCAACACCAGAGTTGTTAACTTTTTAGTCCAAAAGACAGAGAATAGAGGTTTAGCCTCCACTAATAGGAAAATTTAATTTTCATCATATTTTTGGATTGCTTGAACTCAGTGGTTAGATATCTTGACAGCCAACTTCACAATGAATTAAAATAATCCATGTACAAAAAAAAAAGAAAATAATTGCAGATAGCAAAGAAATGGCAACCTCTCTGAACTCAGGACCTAGTCACCAGGATATAATCCTTGTTTGAAATACCAAATTATGTATTTTTTTACAGACTTCAAGATGTGAAATACATGGTTTTCCTTCTTTGCTTCCCTCCATTGTTTTTTTTTTATTTTTTTGCTTTTTTTTTCAGTCAACATCAAAAATGATGTGTCTTATAGACCTTTAAATACGTCTCTTGCTGAGAATTTTACAAGGTACCCAAACCATTTGATTTCAGGTCTTCACTTTCTCTACTGTCAGAATTTTATTTTTCTACTGTTGTTTGCAGCCTATTACTTCCTGAAATCTTCATCAGGGATAGAGAATTATTCCCATTGCCTTTAACTCATTTGAAGACTGACACCATACTCCCGTTCATTTGTTTCTTCTGTAATCTAGAGTCCTCTCAGTCACGCTGATAATGAAGGCCAAAATGCATATACCTTCTTACCCAACAGAAGCTTCTGCAAATTTTCTCTGATAAAGACAAGATCAAAAGAAAAGCCAAAGTGGCTATGCTCTCAGAACCATTATTTTCATCAATGTTCAGAAAGAAGTAAAACAGAAGGCCACTGGAATCAGAACTATGAGACAGAAGGCTAAAGTAAAATCCTCAACTTGTCATCTGAAGGCATTTTTGAAAGCTTTTTTTCTTCTTCAGTCAAGCATTTAATCTATCTCTCACCCCAAGCCAACACTTTTACTGATTTTCTTTATAATTTGTTTTAGCACATTTTTACCTCCCTTAAACAGATAAAAAGGTAGACGTCCTAAACCTCAAACATTCACGTAAAATATTTTTCTTGCTGACAGCAACCTTCAGAGCTTCTCTACATATTGATAGACATCGAAAGCAAATACATTTCAGAAATGCAGAGAAACAGCAAAGATAAAACTCCTTCCTTGGAACAGGTGTGAATTTTACCTTCATTATCCTGAACAGTGAAGTTTGGGTTAACAGCAGCTAAACTGAAGAAAAATTTTTGTCCACCAAGAGGATCATCTTTGTCTACTGCACTTATGGTTTGAATAAGCTGCAGGAAAAAAAGCAATCAAACAACAAAAAATCCCAAATACATCTAGTTTTTTTTTTACACTGTCTGATCAAAGAAGACAAAAAGAGTTAAGATAATATTTAAACAAGTGAACTGTAGAAGTTTTTTACGCAAGAACATCTGTATCTTTCATGTGGTAGCACACATAGACCTATATTTTTGTAATTACATAGTGAACAAAACTACTAAAAATATTTTTAGCCGTAGCCAAGGTAGTTTTTATTATTCATCTCGATTCATTATTTTAAATTCAAATCATAAGACAGTTATTTAGAGAAGTTTTCTATTTTTTTATAAAAGTGGTGTTTTATCAAACCAATATTTCTAATAGGGATTTTAAAATTCCAAATTAAATTTAAAAATTAAAACATTCATTTCTAAACATGATTTTTCTATTTATTAGTATATTAAAACACACTAATATGATTCCTGAGATGAAAAATGCCAGGTAGATTATATATATAATTCAACTCTAAAACGTAGCACATTCTAGACATGCAACACTTCAGAGTGGGATTAGAATCTGGTGTCACAATTCTCAGAGAAAGATGCACCAGGTCAGTTCAATACTTGCATTCAGTGCTTTCTTCAATGCCTACAAAAAATTTGGGGTATTTTTTGGAAAGTAATGGCAAGCCCTTTATCAGCATTTGTTTATCTGTCAGTTAAGTGAATGTGTGGCTTTTTTCACTGAAGTTTTTGTATCTAAGGGTGAAAAAATATTGTTTCCCAGGCAAAATACATTTTTTGGCATATTTAATGATTAATTTCAGACTTCGCTTTTTTTAAACCACAGCAATAAAAACTGAATTTACTGATGGATTTTTGTGCACACACGCTTGAATGTTCAGTTATGTGCTTAGGTTTAACTTCCAAAAACAGATTAATCCTTAGTCTAGATAATTTTTATTCTTCACTTCTTATCCATCATTTTAAATTGCACTGTTTTTTCAACCACAGAATCACATCTAATTTTTGACACTACTCATTCCCTGTGGCATACTTGTTAAACCCTGTTTGTTTTCCCTCTTCCAGTTCTTCCAAATAGAGCCATTTCTCTTCATATCACAGCTTTTGTCAGGACTGATCATCTTGAACATCAACAACTGCAATATACTCCTGTTTACTTTAACAAATGCATGATTAACTCCCAACTTCTCTACTGTCCATCCAGGAAACAGCAGTAAATTTCTTCACGGGGCAAGGATCAGATTTCTTTTAATATAGCAGCTTCCTGGCTTTCTCAGCTGGAGTTCTGTCTTTCTCTAAATTTGTTTGCTTATATAATCCTCCAATAACTTAGTAAATGAACAAAACTGATAATACAAGCATAGATTATTATTTGTTTTTAATAAATCATCAGGCTGATGAAAATCAACTGATTTGCTGATTTGAGAATCAACATACTCATAGTTTAAAAAAGTATGTGGAATTGAAAGCATTACGTTGCAGTTTGCAAACTACTTCCCGATAAGATTGGTTATTTTATTAATGTGTTATATTCTGTTTTACATGTGGTTCCAAATGGTGTTTTTTCATCTTAGACTTGTCAGCCATGGGAAACCCCTATTACACCTACTGTATGTTGCTGCTTCTTGCTCGCAATGCTGCAAATCTGTAACTGTAGGGAAGCCAAGGATGTTACTCTCTGTAAGAGTCAGGAAATTAAGTAGTCATGAGGGTCGTTAGCTACTAAAAAGCTGATCACACAAGAGGTACAAGTTTACTGTATAGTCTGCTTATTCCAACAAAATTCATCTTTATGCTTGGTAGGTCATCTTTGAGCATCAGTTCTAGCAAATGCTTAAGTAAATGTTTGTTGGGTTTTTTTTCTAAAATACACTATATATTTGTTTTTAAATACAGTACAAAGAATAGAATAGATAATGGGATATTAAGAAGGAAAAAAAAAAAGGCAGAAATCTTTAGAAACCCTGTATTGATATGCAGTTCAAAAGCTTTCTTTTGCCAGAGTAAGAAAAAAGTAAAACTTTGAGAGTTTTTGAAAGAAGGCAAAATATAAAATTCTGATGCTAGTAAAATCACTAGAAGGTATCAGATGTATGGAAATATGCTCAAGGAACTATGATAAGAATGAGTCAAGGGTCCTGGAAAAGAAAGAGGAAAAAAATTCAAGTAAATTGATCACAAATTGTTGTGTATGTCAAAAGTAAAGAGGAAGATGCAATAAACAAAGTAAGCCTTCAGGATTGAAGGAGATAAGAAAGTTCTATAAAAAACATGGAAAAAATAAAAGGGAAAATGGAATGCTAGAAAATGAAACCACAAGGAATCTAGTTTTCAATAAATATAAATTTTAGCTATTTTTAGAAAGACACTTGGTAAATCTAACAAGGAAATGGCTGGAAATATAAAGATACCAAAACCCATGTTTAAGCTAAGTTATGGTGAGAAAAAAACAAACATCCCTGATAAAGACAGTTATATGAGCTAAACGAGTTGATAAGAAGAGGTGCGACATAAAAATAATTAGTTCAAGAAACCTAGTTTGTTTATATAATCTATGTTGAATTAAGTTACAGGAAAAAAGAATAAATAATTCATATTTTAAAATTTCTTTGAAACAGAATCTGTTATGAGCTAGATCTCTTTATATAACATTAGGACATGTGGAAAGAGGAGTACATGCATATAGGTTTAGTAAAATGAAGGCTAATAACAAAAACATTGTAACAAGCATGGTTGGAGACCCAAACAGATGGAAATACATCTTTTCTCCTTACTTTTGTGGTTTTGAAAGCTGCAGGTAGTCCTTCGGAAAAGAACACAAACAACCAGAATGCCACTAGGCACCCTTGTTGGTACAGTTCTGTGTACATGTACATTCTGTGTGGTTTGGTATATTTTAGGCATATAAAACGCCCCTGCCCCAACCCCAACCCCTGTCAGACACACATGGGGAATTACAATGAACAGAGTAGAAGATGGTGAATGGTCAAAGGGAAATTAAAGGAAACTAAACAGTTTCTCATTTAAACATCGCAAAATAGTTGTGTCAGGTGCCTTCAAGAGCTGGCAGTGGAGCATCCAGCATTGCCCCTCCTGGCCCCAGCCGGTCCCAGCGGCTCCAGTGGCCCCAGTGCAGGGCACAGCTGAGCCCCCCAGCCCCGGGGAAAGCCTGGGCAAGGGAGGGCAAAATGCTGCCCAGCAGCAAGGGCTGAGTGAGGGCAACCAGGGGAGAAACAGCCCTGCGAGCCCCGAGGGCAGAGCGGGAGAAGGGCAGGAGGGCAGGAGAGACCCTGGCTGGGATGGCCATGCAACCCCGAAGAGACCCCAGTAGGGCAGATGTTTCCCTGCAGACCTGGAGGGGACCCCAAGATTCAGGATACTTATCCTGAAGGACTGCTGTCCATGGGGAATACTCACACTGGAATAGGGAAAAGTATGAGGAGGAAGGAGTGTCAGAGAAGATAGAGCAGTCAGTTGTGAAGGGGTGAAGGTGAACCTGGGAAGAAGGGGGGGATGAAGGGAAAGTGTTTTTGTTTTGTTTTGTTTTCTTTTGGATTTGTTTCATACCATCCTACCGTATTTTTAACTGACAGTATATTAATTTTCCCCAAGTTGAGGGGAAAATTTTGCCAGTGATGGGAATTGGTAAGTCTGTGTTTGTCTCAAGCCATTTCCTTTTTCGTATTTTCTCCTCCTGTCTGAGGAGGGAGGAAGTGGCTGGGTAGGCATCTGGCTGCTGTCCAAGGTCAACTCCTGCCTTCTTTTATTTTGGCAGGTCATTTACAAAGGGAAATGAGGATGTCTCTTCTGACCATTACTATAGGGAAAACGAATATATAAGAAAACTACACTCAGCTTCCATGCAAAAATCCCTCTAACGTAGGACTGACTTCTGCTTTCTACACCGCTTCCTGTCTTTTACACTAAAGGATCTTTGGAGGCTGGCTGCTGAGCTGCCAGACGTGTGACAGCTGGGAACTGACAAAACCAGTGGGATTCCATCTGTCCAGATGCCCAGCTCCTGGCTCTTCTCACCTGGGGGTAGAGGACAGCTGAACTTCTTTGGTTACAGGACTGCAGCAGTCTGAGCATTTCGCTACTTTCTTTCCCTGAACTCCTACTGAGTCAGCCTTGTACTGCTCACATGAATGCCTGTGTTCTCTTTATGCCATCACACCAAGAACGTCCTCATTTTCAGAGGGTCAAAAGAACAGCAACCACCAAAATAGCATTCTGCCAGGGGTGCTGCTTGTGTGTAGCTTGAGCTTTGTGAGATAGGATATTCTTATTGTTTGTAAGGTCATGGTACGATCTGACATCAGCACTAAAAAGCAAGCAGGAAAAAAATCACAGGCCCTTTGAGTTACTCAGGCTACAGGAGTCACATTTCTCTTTTGCTATATATTTGAATATATGTGTATGTGTGTATATATGTATATAAATGAGCATCCATAGGTACTTTATATAGTGTATGTGTCTATATATGTGTGTATATATTTTATTTAGGCTTCTGTACAAATTAAGTAAATGGAAAACTATAGTATGCATTAAAATGTCTGTCTAGTATATAGGAAATATTTAAATGAATACCACAGAATTTGTCACTGATGAAGCATCATTAGTTTCAGTGACCTAATGGAAGATCGAAATTTGATCATGGATCAAAAGTAATTATGAAAACCTGAAAGGGAATAAAAATAGCATAAGTGTGGGAGGAATCAAGCTCAGGGAACCATGTTCAGTTTGGATTGATTAGATTCAGTCTCTCAAGACAGACTGAACTGGAAAATAACAAGTCTTATTTATGATCTACCAGTAAACAAGAAGAATATAATTACACTCAAATAGATTATTCATGTTATCCTGCATTACATTTTTTCGCTTCCTGTGAATTGTTTTTCTAGGCAATCATTTGCAACTCAGATTTCTTAAAAAATGTTTTTATTTATGGCCGTCTTAGTAAATTTCACAGGTTTTGTTTTTTTGTGTTTTTTTTTTTTTCTGTAAAGAAGACACTATTGAGGCCTATAACAATTTAAATGAGCATTTGTGAATGCATACACTTATTTAGCTTCTCATTTGTTAGTAATAAATGATTAGTGTTATTCAACTTTTTAACTGGCAACCTATTCTGAATGTAAACAGAAAAACATTTTTACCCATTGATTTCCTTTTTATCTAACAGCATGAATTCTCTTGCAGCTCTCATACCAGACAAATGCCCTTGCTTAGTAGATATTTTATGCATTATAAATTTGGGCCTTAAATTCTTTGTTCTAATTTCCATCTGATGTCACTTTGGAAAGAAGAACAGCAACCTGAATGTGAAATTTGTAATACTACCTAAATGCTATACCTGCAGAACTCAAACAGTTAAGACAAGCTGGCACTTCCTCCACATTCTGCTCAAAGCTACTGAAAGGGTTGCACTGAGGTACTACTGATACCATTTTAAAGGCTTTTTAAAGGCTGACTCTGCTCTGGGACATGTAATAGGAAAATATTTTTTAACAGTTCTAATAAGCAGCTGTCTGTTAGGAATTAGATATTAGCACAGTCATTTCACTTAAATTGAATACACATTGTGTAGCCTCTAAAAGCAAAACAAAATATTACACTACCAGTTCAAAAATGTATGCTTTGTTTTTTCTTTTCAGAAGTTTTCCATGTGATAATGAAAGATAAACTTAATAATGAAAAAAAAAATTAAAAGTATAGCAGATGTAATTCTTTGTAATCGCCAACAGCATGGATTGAAATATATCTGAATTCTGCTATTTGACAGTTATTGAATATATAGATCAAACTTTTTAGTAGTTACACATAGTGTTTTAATAACAAAGCAAATTATGACCATCCTGACATATCTAGTCAGAATTTAACAGTAGCACAGGGTTAGGTAAAGAAAAATTGTAATTCACAAACTGATGCTGTTGTAATAGATTGAGATTTCACTCTAAACCTCACATACAGAACTACTTTGCTTTAATTTTTAACATTTCAGAAGCTATTTCCGATATGATTTCTCCCAGTCAACAGGCAAAAATGATCTACAGTTGTGTGCTGTAGCAAAACTGGATAGTGGGAAGTGTTTATCAAAGGCATACCTGTCCAGCTCTTGCATTTTCACAGACAAAAGTATCGTAGAATACAGCAAACTGTGGAGCATTGTCATTAACATCCAAAATTCTTACATAGACAGGAACACGGGTAGTATCTTTGGGGTTGTCTAACAGCAGAAGAGAGAAGGAAAATGAGATTATTTTCTTACTAAGAATTTTCCATTTTCTTCCAAATTTCATGAGCAATATTCATCAAGCAAGACTGAATTTGAATCTGGTCAATATTTAGCATACAAACTGGCAACAGGTAAGAACCAGGCCTTCTGAAAAAAAAAAAAAAGAAATTATTTGTTTACAGTAATCTAGTGAGCAATTAAGATTTTACATGAAGATAAGGGCTGCAAGTGTTAATCTATTCAAATACAGTATATTAAAATACGACCACTACTACCATAACAAATTTGATTATTTGGTGTGTAAGATTTTGTAAGGTTTTGCTTTTTAATTTTAAAATTATTTCTGATCTAGTTTGTTTTACAGAGAGAAGACATTATTGACTTTATGCATTATGTTGGGTTTTGCTGGAATAGAGTTAATTTAGTCAATGACACGTATGCATATTTTGAAAAATTTTCCTCTCTTGTGCCTAAAGAAATTCCAACAAAACAAATTAAAGTAACCCCACAAAAGAATTTGGTAAAGAATTTATTAGAATAAGAGTTTTTGTTTTTGAATTTCCTTAAAAATATGAATGTAGATTTTCAGACCTTAGGTTAAGAAATAAGAATAGTAAACTCCCCTTTGCCAAGTGCCAAAACCGTATCATTATCCATCATTATCTAGAGTGCTCATTCATAGCTTAGTTCAGGAATACAGGTGTCCCTGTTCCCACTTGCTAATCTTCCTGCCATAAAACAAATATGAAATAATGCCTGGGTGTAAAGAAGTGCAGCTATTTATATTCTGATGGATGGTAGCTAAATACTGTATGATTTTGCAACGTTAAATGAATGGGATAAGTAACAACAGTGAGAGATAATTCCAAATGACTGATTTTACCTCCTTTTATTCTGCTTCAAATGAAACAGTAAACATTTAGGAGCAGCTGGAATTATGTTCACTTGTTGTCCGTAACACCTTTGCTAAAGAGTATGATGTAGATCTTTTCAACGTTCTGAATTGTTTAAAATGCCAGGTTTAGGACACAGATTTTCACAGCCTTTCGCATGTTTGTACTAACTTTTCAAATAATTTCTAATCCTAACACTGCATTCCCATTGTGCCATGCTTCACAGGTAAAATTTTCAATGATTTAAAGACCTAAACCTTCCCCTTCACTTCTTTCTCCAAAACTAACACATCTCTTTGGAGAATGTTAGCTACTCCAAGTATGTTCAGAAGGTAAATTTGCTCTAAGTTTTCTAATAAGGAAAGAAGTTGAGTGTTAATATATAATCATACAAAGTTGTGTCATTTTTCATTATATAAACCTGAAAAGTGTTGTTACAACATTGGACAGTACTCTGAAGGATTGCAAGCTCAGATCAATGCATCACAAGAGAAAAAAAAAAAGGCTTTAAAAAAAAAAAAAGCTTAGTACGATCTCTGCTTTTCTCTTTGTACTCTTAACATGAAAATATCTACAGAGAGATGATTTAAATAGTCCAAGAAATGCTACAGCTGTGGATCAAGCTGAATGGAACTTGTTATTGATTCCAAGAGCTGTAAGTGTAGATACCATAGGAAGAGATAATGAAAGTATTCCTAAGGAAATTAAGAAAACAATACAAAGACATAGATCACCATCCTAAACTCTGCTCTTTTTACAGTGAAATCAAGTTACAGTCCTCCAAGAAAAGGAAGAAAACAGAATTACTCCAGTGTTATTATTTAACTGGATAAGATTTCAGAAACAACCTGGACAGTAAAGATTAGTCGTGGAAGTAGGTGAGGAAAAAAGCAGTGATGAGACAGCTGTTGTTAGTTCTCACAGTTTAGCTTGCCAGAACATCTAGTAGAAAGGGGGAGGCGGTAAGGAAGGAAGGGGTTTTTTCCCTCATGATGGCACAGGTGTAACTTTAAGGAAAACTGAAAGGAAAAAGAATAACCAAATTGGCTTACTGATCTCAGAGGCTATAACGCTTAGATTGTGCCATTGTGATATTTCACGGTCAAGTGGTTTAGAAGTATAGATGGACCCATTTCCAGAATGAATGTTAAAAATCCTGTCAAGGTCAGTGTGTCGATCCAGAGAAAACCTAAATATGATAAAGAAATAAGAAGAATTGTCAAAATTATAGAAAATGGAAGCAAGCATGTATTTCACAAGTCAATATAGGTTTTGCAGTCTATATGATACATTACAAAGATTAGTTTTGAAAAGGCATATATCTAGATTCTGTAAACACTTCTAAAAATTCTCAAGGTTAGCTTCACAGAATAAGGAATGAAAATTGGAAGAATTTAAAAAATATGAGACAATAGTGACAACTGGAGCTTTTACGGACATGTATGTGAATCATAAAAAAAGGTCAGAATTTCAATATAATAATTACAGAATTATTTTAATCTTGAAAGGAAAATGGTCTTTGATATACTATTTTTTCTGACCAAGACTGACAGCTAATTTATGAGCTTTTCAGAAGTATTGCTATAAGCTCAGCTTCTACACTTCAGGATATAATAATTCGCTGGAGATCAAGTTATAAAATATCTGTATGCAGAACTTTCACTTTCATGAAGAGACGCTAAAAGACCTTCTGTATTGCTATAGTTGTTATACTTCTGCAGGCAAAATACCTATTAAACATAACTCATATGGCGGTGTCAAACTAGTATCAGAAAATTGCTCTTTCCTCCACTTTTTTCCCTACTTTTTTCCCTATTTAACACTGTTTTCAATTAGGACTGAACCTTTGATGTGGGACTAAATTTAGCATTTTGCCAAATACAGAATGTTTATCAAACTATGTGGCAGAATTGGGACAATTTTTTTTTTTTTTAAAGTTAACTAGTACACTTTTACAGTGCAATAGAAACAATTGTTCATGCTTCTCTGAAATTTTATCAGTAATCTAAAAAGTTCATCAAGTGTATCTGGTTTCACTTACAGTACCTAACTAAACTGAGCCAAATAAAAAAATGTTGTGATATGAAAATAACGTCTTTACAGTTTTGGTTGCTATTGTTTGCTCACTCTACCACACACAATAGCAGTAAATATGTAAAACAAACAAAACTCCAACAAACAAGTCAACACCAAAATGAATACAAAAAAAAAAAAAAAGGAAAATTAGAACAGCCAAAGAAGACTTCTGAAAGTGCAATAAAGACTTGCTCGAATTATTCTTTTATTTTGACTACTAACTTACTATAATAACTGTTAGTTAGACTAAACCAAAAACCTGCTATTTTTTAGGGAAACTATATTTAAGACTATTTGGCTTATCTGATAAACATTTCATTTTACTTCATCTGTGGTATTAGTTTTATTGAAGACTAGAACTTATTTCATCAGCACTCTACCTAACAGTTTTTCAATAGGCAATAATCACTTCTCTAGCTAATATGACCTATTCTACATTGTTTCATTAAAACATGAGATAAGCACATATTTTTACCCTATCAGATTACTTCTAATGGCTTGCAAATGACACAAAAAATTATTATTTCCAGAAAATACCTTTATACCTGCTCTAATTTCAACATATGTCAACCTTCAGACTACATTAGTTTACATGTTAGCTGTTCTCTTCTGGGGTAAACACATTGTAAGATTGTATTTAGTATTGATCTTATAAGAAATAAAAGCTGTAAAGACTTATCCTAGGTAGTTATTGTTTGAATGAGTATACAAGGTTGCTTTAGAAGTTGAGGAACAGAACAAATACTGTTGAAATTGTTTTAAAGTTCATGTGTTCAATTAGGTAACATTAAATGAAAGCTGAAATTGCTGTAGTATGAATAGCAATATCAAATATATATATTTTTTTGTTCAAGAGAAGTAAATCTAACTAAATCTTTTTAGAAATTTTTTTGCTCTTATAACTGTTGGCCTTCTCTACCTTCCTTTTCTGAATTATTTCCTATAGCAGAATGAAAAAAAAATCAACAGGACGTAAAAAAATTATATAAAATAATCTTTAGGTTACTGGTCTGTGTAAGTAATAGTGGTGAGAGAAATAACCACAACAATTCTCCAATTCATGTTGTGCCAGAAACAAAATGAGCAAAAACTCCAAGGTTTTTCTTTTTTTCAGTCACAATTAATATATTAATATAATATATACTTTTCCAGTGTGAAGCAAGGAGCAATCCTGAAAAACCTACTTGAAATCACGGTGCAATTTTTAAAGTTTTCTGTGAATTGAAGTACTTGGAAATATTTTGCCTATCTCTTGTGGCTGTTCCCTGGCGTGTTTGGAGGTTTAAGGATAGCATCATTCTCAATTCTGTCTATCTAAAAGACACTAATAAATAACAGAAAAAACACTACTACCTTATTCCTGTGCATTGTGTGTACATGAAAATTCATGTTGCACTACTATTTATCTTAATTTCTTTATGACATAATGTATTTACAGATCTGAAATATCACCTTATTGGACTTGAGGCTGAATCAGGATCCCGTGCCATTACCGTTCCTATTATTGTCCCCAATTCAATATCTTCATGCACCTCAAAAAGGTAAGAAGATCTGCTGAAAATGGGAGGTTCATCTACATCTTCTACAGAGATTTTCACAATAGTAGTATCTTTGAAAGGCCCAAGATAATAGAAGCGTGGATCCACGTGGGTATTCTCAGCTTCTACTTTCAAAGTATAAAGTCGTCTTGTCTCATAGTCCAGTGGCTAAAAATAAAAATTGTGATATAGTTACTAAATTACATTTACACATATGGAAATGAAAGAGGACTCAAAGCCCTATGTGATATGGCCCTGCACTGTGAGAACACCAACACAAGTCGAATTTTCCTCACCACAGGAATCACATTGTCTTTTAAGAAATTTCCATTGTTTTTAGAGGAAGTATCTCTTATGAAAAATTAGTTAAATTATCTCAATATACTAATGCCAAAAGGATTTTCAGTGCAAATAAACCAATTATTTAGGGAATTTTGCAGCTGTTTCACAAATACATGGATTTGAAACAATCATATAAGCATTTAAAATATGTAAAATACAGACTGGAAAAAAATAACAATTCAGAACAAGGTACTTAACACTAGTATTTCTCAGGAAATGCTGTAAACTCTTGAATACCAAAAATTGCTAGAGTATTCTTATTGTCAAAACCATGCAGTTGGTCTCAAATATCAGGAATGTTTCTGGTGTCTTTTGAGGAAGGTGTGTCTGTCAAAACTCTATATCTAGAGAAACAGTAAGAGCTTAATCTTGTTCTTTCTCCTTTAATTTAATGAATCCAACATCAGAGTTTTTTTGCAAAATAGAGTTGACATTTTTGTCAGCAGTTCCTTTTTAAAATGGAAGGAGGAATAGTTCTGGGTTATAATTAGAAATCATTTTGGATAGAAAAGAATTCTATTCCTTCAACTTTTTCCAACTGTCATAGATGAAAAATGTTAGCTAATTAATGATTCTGAGGAAATGAGCAAGATGAGAATTTACCTTTCTGACACAAAGAAGACTTCATTAACTCCCACAAAATCTCAGAGAGATATAGAATTGGTGGTTTTCATTCATCAAAATGAGTGGTTGAAGACTTTTTTTTTCTGCCTAACTGCTTTTAAATACTAATTAATGTTCACGTAAGATGCAAAGTGACAAGAGTAGAAACGTAGTCCAGTGAAGGGGTGAGTTTCCTCATTGCCCCAGACTGATTTTAAAAACGTAGTTAGAGCAGATGGGAGAATATCTATGAATACAATTGGGAAATGCAACACAGTGCTACTATTTAACCTAGATCTGAAACTATTGGTATGTCTATAAAGTGCAGCATGCTGCTCTTAAGGGATGCCACCTTCAAGCCTAGAAGCAAATAAATGCTAGTGCTGCTTTATTTTAATTAGCTGGCTTAATTTGCCAGAATGTGCGGAATGAATATGTAAACTTGCAACTACAACATACAGATCCAATTTGGACATCTTTTCCAGCTACACTGCAAAACATAGATATGAAACCCATGGATTAGACAGGTATTCCAACACATCAACAGTAATGAACTAAACTGTTGCCCAAATATAAGAAATTGTGTCAAATCAATTACTTTGTCTGTGAGAACTCGTATAAAAAAAAATTGTATAGAAAAAGTTCTTTTGCAGCAGATGTTAAATTCAGACTTAAGGGCTCAGTAAAGGAACACTGAAAACAGAAACTAGACTCAATGGGGATAAATAATAATAAAAAGGATATTTTAATAAATCAATGAACTCAGCATTCTCATCTTCTTTGCTACTTAATGTTGTTGTCTGTGGTATTGAGTAAACTACTTATTCATCAGTATGAGAAAATATTCTGAAAAATGCATATACAATCAGATTGTTAATGACAAAATCAGAATATCTTGTTCATCAGTATTTTTTAGTGACATTTTTGGATCTGCTGTATTACAGCTTCTGATTTTTTTTTTTTGCTTGATTCAGCTACTATAATATTTTTTCAAGACTCTATTAATTTAATATAATAGTAGACCCCAAACTTTGGGTTTTTTTAATTCTTTCCCAGATGAACTGCTACAATGACTATGAACACAGAGGAACATAGAGATTAAAGAAGGACACTCTCTTAGCTTCTCAGAACTTACCTTTTCCTTGGTTGCCAGTATCAAGAGATATGGAGATATATTTTATACCACTATTTAATTCATTAAGCTTAAGCAAATTTATTTGAAAAGCTAATATAAACAGTGCTTCATGTTAGAAATGATGCCTGAACTCTTTAGAAGCACATCTCAAAATCCCAAAGAAAAGGACCAAGGGACTTCTGGAAGGGAACTTGTTGAGGAGCAGGAGAGTGGCATTTCTAAGTGTGAGATCTTACACTTAGAAGATAAGCATCTGAAAGTGCTCTGACAATGCAAGACTAAAGCTAGCTCTGAAACAGGAACACCATCATTATGTACACTCTGCTTATGTGGTAACCATCTGATATGTTGGAAACAGGAACAAAACAATATAGCTTGCAACTCAACTTTCATGTCTGTGTCTGTGTTCTAGCATACACTGGTCACCCAAGTAGCTGAGAATCTCACAGATAAGGAATACCTATGTTTCTCAGTAGTGAGTGAACTTCTGATTGCTTGCTGAAGAAAACAGGTTACATGAATACGAAAGAAGTCTGCATTTGAAAACACAGAGGTAATTAATGCTAACACATTGGGGCTGGTCTGCTTTTTCATACTTTTCTGGCAGCAATGCTTTAAACCTATGCTCTGTCTATAGTTACCAACTCCTATTTCCGGTTCATCTTAAAAGGAAATAGTCCCTTTCAGTCACTGATGGGGGATGACTGTAAATGTTAAGCAGTTAGTAGGTATCATCACACGATCTAAGTAATGAATACTCATGACATAACACTGACACCAAAATCATTTAGTGAATGCTGTTAGTAGACACCTTTCGCACAGTTATGATGCCTTCCTGTGTGTCCTTCTGTGTCACAATATCAAACATGTCAGTCCCATCGCCATCTATAATTCTGTACTCTACTTCTGCATTTTTTCCAGTGTCTGCATCCGTGGCTTTAACACTGCCAATGGCTGTCCCAACTGGAGAGGACTCGGGAACACGGAGGTGGACGGTACCTATCAAAGAGACAAAGAGACACTCAGGATCCCCACAAACCCCTACACATGCATTAAGTAACACTGTGTCACACAATAGCTGATAACATTTTTTGTGTACCTTTTATTCTAGAGAATTTACTGTTTAATACTGAGATGAGGGGCAAAATATGAGACAAAGAACTATGCAGAGGAAAGCTTCAGAGAGAAGATTGCAAACAAAATTGTAGAAAAACAAATTCATGGAAAAATAGGCTTCAAAGGACGTCTCTTCTATCTCAGAGAAGAATCAACTATGCCTGTACTTTTCTCGCCTTTCTTTTTCTTGTACTTTTCTTCCCTTCTTTTTTTTTTTTTCATTCTTGAAACATCATCTACAAAGACTGCTTTGTGGTCTTGCCAGGTTTCACTCTACTTTTTTCCCCTTAATATCTAAGGGCAATCTTTGGTATACATTTTTCATATATTTTATTGTGGAAACAATGCAAAGAACAAAATTCCTTGACTTCACCGGTCAATTCTAAGCAGCAGACTGATGTTTCAGCTTTCAAAATTAGATAGTCAGATATCAAATAAATTTGAATGACATATTAATGCAGTGGTAGCTTTTTTAAGGTGCGCCTATACTTGTCAAAGAAGTTAATTTTTAAATAGGCTTATGAACATCACAATTTTAGGGTTTTTCTACTTTTCTTAGATCAACTGTATTCCTTCATTGTGGCATCATACAGCTGATAAAACACATAGGAATAAAACTGTCATAATTCAGACATGTTGTGATAAATTGAAATAAATATCTTACCATATATTTTAGTATTCTATGTTCTAGCCTTAGTGTGAAAGCTTTATGTAAGGGTTAAGATCTTTGGTCCCATCTGTCAGAACATACATTAGAAAAACACGTGGGGGACATAATGTGCTATGAAGAATTCTCAGGAAAAGATTTTAAAATTAATGCAGATATAGTTGTCATTCCAAAGATGAAAGTGAAGCCATCAAATCTCTATTGAAAAACATTTTCTTCTCTGGCCTTAGTTAAGTTTTCTGAGATTTACTGTTCTACTTACACACTACCTAAGTTAAGTAAAATAGTTAGAAGAGTTAGAAATATAGTTTAGTTGACAATAACAGTAAAAGTGGAAGTGGGAAAGGCCAAAAACCACAATGGCAAAAAAATGAACAGGTTACCCAAAACCCAGCACATATATATATTGTCACAGATAAGCAGTACAGAAAAGTCCATAAATTAGTTTTGTGAGATCAAAAAGAATCATGGGGAGAGAGCAGTGGCAAGGTTGTACATGAAAGCCACTGGTTTTATCATATCGTCAGGAAAGCACAGGTGAGTCAGGTGAGGATTATTGGTGCATTACAAGTCAGATACAGAGTGACACCCCCTGAAAAAAACCCTATTATTCATTGGATCATTTGAGACTTTCTGCTTTTATAGAGCTAGTTTTTTTCTGTTCTCTTATGTTATTACGTTATCATTTGACAAACCTAAAAAAATCCCAAAAATCAAAAAAATAAATATATTCACATTAGTTTGCAATTAAATGTTGAATGAAAAATATTGAAATTTAATTTCTTCATATAACTTCACTTAGCTTTTAATATGAAATTGACATATAGCAGCAGAATGAATACTTTATGGCCACATACACTCCACATTCCATTTGCATGTATTTATTTTTGCTTAGTTACATTTTGGTATTTAATCGAGTGATTTATCCTGTATTTGCTCTAACATTTTCATTACCTTTCTCTAATACCTAAATCTGTATACTTTGTTATATTAGTAGAGAATCTCTCTGTAATCACCTAATGGTTAAAAAAAAAAAAAAAAAAAAGAAGAAAAAATAGCCTCAGGACCCATTTTGTGTTTAATTAGTACTATGTGAGACTACAGTGAAAGACTGCTTTTATTTTCCACCAGTTAATATTAATATGTTATAATTATTTTTATGAAGTATGAATTATTCCCCACATCTTTTTTTCTGGAGTGCTTAAAACTACATCCCTAAGCTATGCTTGTGGACGCTACTTTGACTCCCAGTGTAATACCCATCATTAATTTAGTCTACAAAATGGTAAGAGCTCATATCTTGAATTGTTAATACGGCAGTGAAAACAGAGAGTGAAACTAACCAGAAACCTACTATCTGAAAGACAATTTTTAATCTAACATATCCATTTATAGAAATCTCCATCACAGTATGAGACACTTCATTTTATTTTTTATGTCACTGAAGACATTTAATGCATTGACTAGTATGGGATACAGTGCAGGTTTACACACTATATCAGAACACAAACTACACGGAACTAGAATTGTTCTTGCAAAACTCTGCTGTCAATCTTATCTCTCTCTTCTCGTGGAAAGTAGTTTACCGTTTTCATTTACTCCAGTGGGTGATATTTTTTCATTTTTCTGTCAGGAAAATGGGAGGATCCACGAAACTAAAACTTTTCCATATACTAAGAAGAGTGGAAACCATCTGAAAGATTAAAGTCTATACACTTTGGACTGCAACTACTTCAGTCAGTCATAAAGAAAGAAAAAGCAATTTTACTTTTTTGTTTACACTTCTTTTGGTTCACTATTGAATAAGCATATAAAGTAAAGGTAAATACTTTTATATAGTACTATAGGCTATAGTCTCACAAGAGACAAGGGCTGCCCTAATTTAGATGCACTGAGTTTCAGTCAGATTCAGGCTTCTAAGCCTATATATCACTTTTTTCCATTTAGCATTGGTCAACACTATCTCCTTACTTCTGAGAACACTTGGAAATATTACAGTTGAAACAGAGATCCAGTCTCTGAGGTATTTGATGGCCTTTCTGCAACACCTTGAAGTTTTCAATTTTATCATGTTTCCTCAAAAGAAGAGCCACTGCTATCTATATGGGTTTTAGTACATTTTTAAGAGGAGAAAAATATTATCCTTGCTCCATAATCTAAACAGAAGAGGAATTACTGATTCTTCTATTTTTTTTTTTAAGAAAGTATGATAAAATTCTTTATGTGAATTTTCTACAATTGTAATATGAGGTTCTTGTGGGAGATGCTTAAGCTGGTATGAAACATTTTGTTGAAACATAGCTATAACATGTTGAGTCCTGTGAAAACATAATGGGCATTTGAATATTTTTCCTGGTACTTCATAAATCTGATATGAATACTATTGTTTCATGAACCTATTACACCTGGCTTTTTATTAATGGAACACAAGAATAATTTAACTTAATCAGTTTCAATTTCAGTAGTGTCATTAAACTCTGTTAAAATCATGACTCGTTATAATGTCTATTTGCATTTTGAGATTAAAAGTAACAATTTTTTTTTAAAAAAGTCAACAGCTATTTTACTTTTATACATCTAGTAATGTATGTAAAACATACATTTATATCTAGCAAAGAAATTGGAAGAGAAAAAATAGAGAGAAAATTAGAGTAACAGCAACAATGAAAGCTCAGTGAGAATGAGACTAAAAGTTTCTTTAAAGCAAAGGACACATCTGATTTGAACTGATATTAAAGAAAAAGGCAAGTCCTCATCTCACTCAAATACGATCTTGGACAACCAGGTAAGTCATGTGAAAATGGTCTAGAAAGTTGATTCCACCATTCTAGCTTCTAATTTAATACACTGTTTAAGAAACAAGGGGGGGGGAAGAAAAAGAAAAGCATAAATATTCATATTTGAATCTTATATGCTGTCTTAAATTTAACTGTTAAAATTTTCTTTTCTGTAAGGCTTTGAACATGACACCTCTTTAAATAATCTTCTTCAATATGCCCAGAGAGGAGTAACACAATATTCCTCGCCTACACAGCAATGTAAATACCATAATCTTCACTATTCAAATGAAAACAATAAAAATAATAAATAAAAAAGTTGTGGAAATACATAGAATACATAAAATACATAGAATGATAAATTAACAACAAATTCTATCCTCAACTGGAACTGTATGGAAACGCACAAAATCTAATTATTCAATTGTTCATGGTTTTTTGAGTGTGTATATGAAATCACATGCTGATAAACATCTCAGCTAAACACACACACATATATATATCCTGCAATATTAAGTTGAACAAAATTAATATTCTATTTGTGCCATAAAGAGCATCATTTGAAGCTGATTCTGTTATTTTGATCCTGAAGAGTGCACCAGGAATTACTGGGTTCAGTATAATTATACAGAAATAAAAAAGTGTGGTGAGGATACTCTAAATCCTCTACGTATTAAGCAAGGCATCATCTGATTGCAAATATTGCAACTGCAATTTATTCAGAAGACTTAAAATGTGTTTAAAATGCTTAACCTTCACAAGTTTGATGTTACATAGTTTAATATTTCTATATGAGATAGAGATCAAGAACATTTTTATATTTTTGTTTGAGGATACAAAGTCTTCAGTACTATCAGAAGGTAAAAAAGCATTATAAAAAGTTTCACTAAACTTAAGCTTTAAAAATAACCAATGAATTAAACATAATTTACTTTGCTTTGGGAAATTTTCTATTAAGTTTTGTAGCTCTGCAGCTGAGAAAGTACAAATCTCTTTGATTCCCTGCAAGTAATTTCTTTTCCATGTTATTAATGATTAAATATTTAAGCAGTTACTACAATTCAAACACTTCTGCATGTCTAGAATTACTACATGTTTTATTGTCCAGTGGCAGAGTATGTAGGATTTAAGCAGTAGGTAAGGAAAGAGAAAAACATTGCTCTAATGCTCTCATGAGTCCTCCTACCATCCCTTCCCATACTAGTGGGAAGTATTCCAGGTTTGCTGCAGTTATATTTGACCATTTAACTGTTTTCTAACAAACAAATGCTGTAACATTTAATAAACTGCTTTAATAATAATAATCAGTACATAAGCCTTTTGTTTATTTTGTGCTCCATAATCTAGGTTTGCTCTAAATTAAACCAGATGGTGATTGCTTAACTCTTACAGTACAAGGCAACTGTTAAATGCAGCTTACTCTGGGGGAACCGAGGTGGATTGTCGTTGACATCAGTCAAAGTGATGTTCACAGTGGTGGTCCCTGATAATCCACCCATCTGGCCTCCCATGTCCTTTGCCTGGATAACTACTTGGTACTGCTCCCTGTTCTCTCTGTTCATGTTTGGCAAAGCAGTCCTGATGATGCCTAAAATAAATAAAGAATTAAAAAAATATTGTTAATAATCTCTTTATGTTTTATGTGCAGCAATCTGCTGCATCTTTTTTTTTTTTTATTAGTCTTAAAATCTCCCTCTAAAATACTCATTTAATGTTTCAAAGTACAAATTTTCATCCATGAATTTCATAATAGGCTTTTTATAATAGTCTTCAGTACAGGCTATCTCTTGCTTCAAGACTTAGTCCTACATTACAGCTCCCTTTCCAATTTCATGCTAAAAAAATATTCAAGATATTTATGCACAAGATTTATGAGTAGAAAGAATACCTTTTATTAATCCAAGTAGAACCATTAAGAAAAAAATAACAATTTCTAGGACACAAACCTTTATTCTTGCCTATATCAGAAATGTTGTTACTTAGATCTTAAACTATCAATAGTACCACTGTAAAATTACTTATACTTCATAGTGTAATAACTCTGAGTTTTATTATGTATTACAAAAATTATATATCATGAGAAAAGGAAAAAATAGTATTTAATTTCCGTTAATTTTTTTAAATTATTTTTATGTGATTTAAAATCTTTTGAATGAAAGAAAAAGTTTAAAATTTATGATAAATGAAAATAATGAAAATTTTCCTGACCTGTTTCTGGTTCCACAGAGAAATACGGTTGTCCTTGAAGTATGCTGTAAATTATTCTGGCACTGTTTCCGTATGAAGGGTCATCAGCATCAGTAGCTGTAACTTGCACAACAGAAGTACCTGAAACATCCAAAGTCAACTTAGTTTCACACGGCACTAGGTAGAGGTCTAAGAGCATCAACTTTCATTCCAGCAGACACCAAAGAGAATTTCAGCTATGTCAAATAGATTTTCCAAATATGTTTGTATTCTTATAGCCAACTCCAAGCACATTCTTGCCTATTTCAGGGTCTCCTTCTAAACAAGTTGAATCTAAACTTCCCTAATCCCGCAAGTGTGATTAAGATTTAATTAGCAAATGTAAATTATACATTTGTTTTTATTATACTAATTTTTCCATTGCCTAGAACAGGTTTGGAGTGGTTGGTGTTTTTTTGGTGTTCTGGCTTTTGTCTGTTTGTTTGTTTGTCTGGTGTTTGTTTGGTTTTTGTTTTCTTTTGTTCAGTGATGTCAAGATTATATGAAACTACACATGCAGGAACATGACAGAAAGAGATGATTAAATAGGTCATTGGAACTTGTGAAAAACAAGTCATCAGTTCTCCCTGTTTTCTAAGTGTTGTTATGGATAGATACCAGAAGAAATGTTGCCATTTGAACTTTGAAATCTGCTGGTTATTTAGACTACAGAAAATTTTGTAACCTTAAAGACTATATATAAATTTTAGTAGAAAATACCAGTCCTTCAAAACATGAAATACTTACTATTACCTCCGATAATTTTTGTTCGATCAAAGTATTTTCTGCATCCTGTTCAGCTCTTCCATCAGAGAAATAAAATATGAACAAGGATGTCCCCTACTGTACCTCCATAAAGTGCAGATACAATTTTAAGTATATAGGAAACAATTGAAAAAAAAAAAAAGAAAGGAAAAAAATCATCCTATGCATGTGACTGGTTAGCCATGGCTAATCTGAGGATCGGAAGACTTTAAAACTTATTTCTCCTTTTACCCCAATTCTTTCAAAATTAGTTTCCCTACCAAATACTTCCAAATATTACAAAATAAAGAACCAAAATAAATCCAGGATCCTTGGCACAGCTATTTATTCCCTCTCATAGTTTGACTATACTACATATTTCTTCTAACATACATAGAAAGGCAAGTAGAAGCAAATGCTAAGCTTCCTCCATTTATTTGGGATTTCATGACATGATGACAAATCTGCTTTTTACAAGGAAATTTTTCAATCATAGCACCAATACCAAGGGAATGAGCATGTGCCTAATTGTTTAAACAGAGATGAATTTGCCGAAATGTTCAGTATTCAAGTGCTAGAGAACAGAAATACCTGTTTCAGTGAGTCCCTGAAAGTACTTGCATCTCATAAAGAAGGTAAAATAGGCAGATTTGTTGTTCTAGTATTCTATATTAAAATGAAATTAATCAGATTGAGCAGAACAAAGCCCCAAACACAAAATAAAACTAAATAACATAAAAATTGTTACACAAGTATAATGAAAATAAGTTATGAATAGTTTTTACTGTATTAATGATGGCTTTAGTGAGCATCTAGACTATGACTGAACCTGAAACTCTGAATATCTTTTAAGAATAAGAATGTAGGAGTGTTATATCTGTCCTAAAATCTTTGTCTCTTTATGATTCACAAATGCGTCATGTCTTAAGCCACACTGAACTCCATTTGTAGATATATGTCTATTTTGTTAAAAAATACAGAGGCATTTTTATTGAATATATTTAAGTTCTGAGGAGTGTTGCCTTGATTTTGAAATGCATTTTTTGGATCATCCTCCTATGTAATAAACTGCAGTGCTAAAATGTATACTTGCTCCTAAAGAATATTTTCTCTGAAACAGAAAAGAGTTGTGTAAAAGAAAGATAAGACAAATTATGTTCAACAACTGAAGTGCTTTGTGTTAAAAAAAAAAGATAGAAAGATCAAACCACGAAGTACACTGACTAATGTGGGATTATCCAAGTAAAGTTTACAATTCCTCCATTTTATATCCATAAGAACAGAGAACAGTAATACTCAAGGCTGTCCCAATAGCACAATCAGAAACATCTACACTGCAAACCCTTGAAAGGCAGTATTTTGTCTCTGTTACATGTAACTGAATAATTTCTTGTTTCTAATTTTCACTTTTTCTTTGTATGTTCAAATGAGAAATATTTATTAATCGGCCAATTGTATGAGACTTTTACTCCATGTTAATTTAAAAAAAAACATGGAGAATCGACTTTGAAGGGTAATTTGGAAGAAAACTGAAGCATATGCTTAATAGCTTTAAAATAAATAATTCCATTTGATATGTAATAGTATGTATCTAATAGGTACTGCTGCCTTAGTTATGAATCACGTAATGAACATATATTAATTAATACTCTTTTAATACACGTGTACATAAACCAGAACAAATTGTACCATGTATTCTTCTCTCTAGTTGCATGAGCATGGCTGCATGTATTCACACCTAATAAAATCTATCAGGCACTTCTGAAAACTGTACATTTGAACCTGTTTCCTTTAAAGTCCATGGGAAGAGACTTGTGCTCCTTAATTTTATCACTATCACACAGTGCAATTTACTTGGTGGATTGTGCTCAGGACAGTGTACACCCCCTCACCCAGAAGCACTAAGGATGTACCTTTTAAAGTTACTTCAGTTCTTTGGATTAGGTACCTGGCAGGAAAAGTGCAAGAGCACCACTACACTTCAATGTGCCATTCAGGATGCAGAACTCACCATTCTGATCTTGGCTCTGGCTCCTAAAAGGAAGAGAGCCATGCTCTCTAGGCTTCCACAGAATGATCAGTGATTCCTATGAGAAACCTGACAGAAACCATGCCAAGAAGTGAACAGGAGTAGCATTATCAGTGTATCAGTTGCATTGTGCACATCAGCTGTCAAACCACCATCTGGTTTTGCTTTGCTTCAGTACACTGAAGAACACTGGTGCTCAATAACACAAATATATTGTACTGGCCTGAAACCTGGACCAAAAATCCAAAGGCATTGAAGATGATTAATTGTGCCAAGATTTAAAAATTACAGTATGGGTGTCACTTAATAAGCACTACTTGGTCTGGGCCTTGGTCTGTCTTTTACATAGGCACAAGTTGCTTTTCATGAAATTGGTCTTTGGCCCTCAGGATTTAATGATTAATCTGAACTCTGTAGGAGTGCATAAAGGACGCACTGATAATATAATGGAGAGCTGGAGATGGACTTTTTACAAGGACATGCACCAATAGGACAATGGGAAATGGCTTCAAACTGAAAGAGAGCAGGTTTAGATTGAATATCAGGAAGAAATTCTTTACTGTGAGCATGGTGAGACACTGAAACTGGTTGCCCAGAAAAGCTGTGGATGCCCCATCCCTGGCAGTGTTCGAGGCCAGGTTGGGTAGCACTCTGTGCAACCTGGTCAAGTGCATGGCACCCTTGCCTACAGCAGGATGGGTTTGAACTGGATTATCATTAGGGTCCCTTCCAACTCAAACTATTCTGCGAACCTATGAATATGGCACCGTCTATGTTATTAATAACACCAATGAATTCTGTTCTTTTCCCTTTGAATAACTGCAAATTTTACTATACCATAAACTAGAATTAGAACCAGAAGTGGAAAATTTGGCCCAGAAATAAACAGCCTTCTGTCAGATTATTGTAGTTCTCAGAAGGCATATTTTAACATAACTTTAATTATATTTGAATCTCTCTAGGGTCTAGGACTGTAATAGCAATTAGTATATTTAGCCCTTTTAAAGATGTCTGGTGCAAGCATCTTCAAACACCATACAAGTATTAATGACTTCGACCTCACAGTGGATTTATGATGTATACATATCAATAACAATCACTGAAGATAATTACTTAGGAAAAGGGATACACAGAATAACCATTGCAGAGCTGAATCCTAAACTTAGATTTTATCTCTTCTTTGCTCCCAGCTGAGTTATATATGTAACTATAGTAAGTACTATTCATAATTAATTATTCAATAGAATAACAAGCCAAATTAATAGAATTTTTCTGCCATTTCTAGTGAAAAAGCAAGGAAATAATAACACATGTTCTCCCCTGAAATAAACTATTTAATGCTGCAGAATGCAGAAGAGAACTTGAATGGGTTGTATATTCAGAGAAGTTGATGTCAGAATGGTCTTTGACTATATGGTACTCCTGTAACTTAGAAAACAGTAAGTTATAGAAAACACTAAATCAGTGAAAATTTTCAATTCTTTTTTTAAGCAAAACTAATGTTTACTCTTATTGACTCTTACTTTCTTTTTTAACGTTTTGTCCCATCCCCTTATGGCAGGATTTGTGTGCAGAGTGGAGCCAAACTTTGTAAAAAATCTAAAATTATAAAAATTTGCTTTCTCAAAATCTGCCATTATTGATATAAAATTATAAGTCAAAAGATGCAAAAGAGTTTGGTGAACTCTGTAAGAAAAAATAATAAAATCTATGTTAATAGGAAACTAGAAGAAAATGATGTAAGATAAATGCAATGTCAGAGAGGACTAAGCATTGGAAATTGGTGAACAGAACTAATCAGGGAGTATACGAGAAGCCTAGGTAGAAAGTTAAGCAACAGTAGCCCTAAGTGCTGTCTGAAGAGAAAGAAAAAAGTAATGAGAGGTAGAGATGACAGGCTAACTGTAGGACACCCAACCTGCACTTCACATGTAAACGCACAGGGAGGTTATATCTTCTGAAACATGTATTGATATCCCTAATTTAGAAACAGAAAAGATATGAGATGGAATAAGGATAAGGAATGTTTAGGGAATATATAAGAAAAAAAGTCTCAATAGAAAGTTCTAAAACCTTTTAGAAATATACCAATAGGCAAAGTCCATGGAAAAATCCATGTAGAGGAAAATAGATTTATTTGCAGTTCTGGATAAAACCTTCAAATGAGCAGAAAGAGATATGGGACAAATATGATAGAGCAGAAGATTGTCATCAAAACCATAGGAATATTCTGGGTCATAAACTTTAAAAATAAGGAAAGGAAAAAGTGAAATAAAAAAAAAAAAAGAGATAAAATATCCAGTAATCAGTACAAAGACTTCAGAACAAGTCTTCTAGAATATTGACTCACCTGCAAGATCCTGAAGCTGGCTCATTTATGTCTGCCTTTGCTATGTTTAATGAGGAGCAGAAGAAAAATGAACAAGACAACAAAGACTTTATAGGCCTTTGTCAAGACACTCTATTTGATTAAAAAAAAAAAAAAAGCTATTCCTCTAGTTAATACCACACCTGAGGAAGAAATCAAAACTGCTGGTTTTGGGCTGAGAGAGGCTGGTGTATGGCTACTTTGTGACTTGATACCTCAAGGATGAGGCCAGATGGAGCAGACAGAGACTTAATAGTCTTTTTCTTACCTTTTGGCCACCTTTGTAGTATCTCATACTACAGGGTGTTTTAGACGGAGCACTCCAAGGGTGAACAGATTAAAATTATTTCAAGTTTTTGCTGCTTGTGCAATTCTTTCTTTTCTTAGTATGATATGATACCACTTTTATCTTCTTTCTGGTATTTAGATGAGAACATCTCATCACTGTGGCTTCAGTACAAACGTGTATAAATTGACAACACAGTGGCAAAGCCACAGAATAGTTGACTTTTTTTTTTTTGATACTTCTTAAAGTAAAGATAAGATTAACCTGTTTGAAACAGTGATATTCAATACTGGGATTGAGAGTGCAGGCACCAGATGACAGCAGAGGGTTTGAGAATGCAGTCTCAGAATAACATAAATACAAGGCACAAATACAAGTTGTAAGTTACTAATCATATTACAGACTGACCTGGATTTCAAGTATAACAAAGAAAAAAAGAACAAATATTTATCATCTATAAAACATCATCTGTGTGGTGAAAACATGTAAAAAAGATGTTGACAATATTTACAGGAACTGGAACCAATGGACAAAAAGAATTTTTCTGGCATTGTCTCCCCAATAAAAGGCATGACATCTGATCAATGTTACCATCTATCTGCAGTAGGCCCTCTATCACCTTTGATAGTGAAAAAGCCATGCCTTTTCATTTGCTATGCACCCCCTTTACTATTACCACTCACCAATTCCACTTATATATAAAAGGATTTTTCTTTACATAGTTGGTTTAATAAATTTTAATTTTCAAAAACTGTTTCTGTATGTTTATGTGTCTGTCTAGTGGTCTAACCTTCACACCTGATAAAGTGGTTGATAGTTAACTATTGAACTTGGAGGTACAGCCAGTAGCAGGACTGCAAGACACGTTATAAACATATAGATGTACTCAGTGAATAATTCTATTTGTAGAATCATATAACACACTGAATTGGAAAGGACCCATAAGGATCATCAAGTCCGACTTCCTGCTTCTTGCAGGACTAACTAAAACTAAACCATATGACTATGAAACTCTTTAAACTCTGACACTTTCCTCAGGAGTCCATTCCAGCAACTGACCAATCTCCCTTCTCCCAATGTCCAAACTGAGCTTCCCTTGAAGCTCAGATTTCATTCCTTGTGTCCTATTGGAAATTAGCAGAGGGGGGTGATCAGCACCCAGGCCTGCCTATTATGGAAGGCCACCTGGGAAGGGGGGTAGTCATGTAAGAGACACACCTGCAAGACTGGGCAGAAACTTGTCACCATTCCTCAAGCCACCACATTCAGGAATGTGGAACAGAGTGAGGGTAGGGAATCCTTCGTATGATGTTCTGTCTGCCTGACAGGTCTGTCCATGGTAAAATAGGGCGTGGTTCCAGTAATCTATCTCTTTCTCAGACTCCCAATGTAGTAATGTCATGTTGACTATGTTGACTATGCTGGGTTAGATAATCACATAGAAAAAAGTTAAATGTTTCTATATTCTCACAGAGGTGATTACTAAAGGAGACACTCAATGCAACAGTAGAATTATATTCAAGACTGTAATTTCTCTTCTACATTCCTTACATCAACAAGTTTTACACTTTTTAGCTCATGACCAACAGTACTGGACAAGTAATGTGCTACCTGAAATACCGTAACTAAAAATATAAAAATAATATGGAGAGAGAAAGATAGAGCAATGCAGGAATTTCTTCCTATTTTTCTTCAGATGGTGAAGTCCAGTTGTCATAACAAATATAAGTGGGTTTTTTTCGTAAATTTCTCACATAAGTTTCTGTACTACACATGCTTAAATTGTATGATGCCAGAAAAAATGCTGATTTAAAAAGATTTTATAATTAATTATGCAATAATATACTATTATACAAATATATGAAGAATTTTTACATACTGGCTTTACAATCTCTAATTCATTCCATTTGTCTCAAAAGTTTTAAGCAGATTATTCTTTTAGTACATTTCCCCCATTCTGCATTCAGCCTTTAGTTTTGAGATTAGAGTAGGGTTTTTTTAAGTAAAAAAATTAAATTAGTGGAAAATTAAATTAGTGTTATGAGGAAATGGATCACTTTATAGAATCATATCATACCCTCATGGACCACAGATGAACATATATCTCTAGGAATGAGCCATAAAGCCATAGATTGAGCCATAAAGCCATAGATTTTAACTGAGTTACAATTCTCTAAATTAAGGTAATTTGTTTGATAGAAAAAGTATTTGTTTCAGCACAACTATTTGTGAAAGGTACAGGGTTAACACTCTAAATGGACCCGAGCTTTTTTTTTGTAGTTTTGTTTGTTGGTTGTTTGTTTTTTTTTAAACATTGGAGTTTTCTGGGTATTTCTCTTATCATCTTATCTCCTTTGTTTTTGTTTTTTTTGTTGTTGTTTAGATGCAGAAAAATTTGGAGTTTCAAAATTTGAATGATCTATTAGATGTACAGACACACTGGAACCTTGCAGCCTAAATACTTTAGAATCTTTGAAATAATGCCTTGAATATTTAAGAACATTTGAAGAAAAAAATGATAGTTGTGGAATTGAGACTGACAAAATTAGGAATCGGTAGGCTATAGCTGAATAATAATAGCATAATTTTTAATGAAAACACTGAATCATCTTCATAGAACTTTCCAATCACATTTTAAACAATGCCTTCTGGAATTTACAGAAAGAACATGAGAAATAAAGTGGAAGTCTAAAATGTACTTTTTCAACCCTACTTGCCATAACCTTGCCATATGCTTCTCTAGAAAGTGCAACAATGTTCTTTCAAGTTGCTTTGCCTAAAGATAGATAGATAGATAGATTTAGATAACTGACCACTAAATTAGTAAATTGGTATTACATTTCATTAGATTTTGGAACAATAAAGATAGAAGACTTTTCAATTCTCTTCTTTATGTGGACTGGTTTTGTGAGATTTCAGTACAACCTTATGCTATAATCTATCAGAGTTTTTTCTCTTTCTTTTTTTAATTTATTTTCCTTTATAATAAAAACTGCTTGCTGAATGTTGGCTCTCTTAGAAAATATTCATTCACAAACTAAAAGCAGATGGAAATATTTTATTAAGAATAAAAAACTATTCATATTATGCTTCCACATATTGCTGCACAGCTTTGCTGAAGCCATTATCTTTCAATAATTACGTATTTTCTTGCTCTTTTAACATTTTCCAAAGCCCAGAAAGTAAGTACTAAATACTCAATACCTGTATATATAAAACATCTCAAAACACTGTTTGATCTAGTTCAGGCAGTGGTAGTAATTAAAATAGCAAAAATATTAGTTTATTGTTTGATTTATGAATATTTATAATTTAATATTATTATAACTAGTTATACAATGAATAAATTAATTTTAAAAGAAACTTCATATATCTTTAAGTATTTCAAAATTGCTTCTAAAGAGTTGCATGAACTAATTAATAAGAGCTCATATTCCAAAGTGTTATTGTTTATAAATTTCACCATTTGGCATGATCCAGACCACAATTTTGTAGTTAAGATAGGAACTGCAAATACATTGCAAACAGAAGAAAGATTAACTCAAACACCTGTTTGAGATTCTTGAAGCTGCCATTCATGGATAGAGTTAAGAAGTGTAAGCATGAGTTGATTTGTCTACACAGTAAAAAATCTGAAAGAGAATGAAGAGAGTTTCTACCTTCAGACAGTGCATCAACAGCACATGAGTCAATATACAATTTTCCTCGGCCACAGAGAGAGTGGAAGTGGAGACAGCTCTCCATTCAGTGCTTATTACCACTGGGAATCTCCAATGAAAATAAAAAAAAAAAAATATTGAGCTTTCAACAGGCTAATTTAGTTATCTTAATCTAACAGGTCTTAAGGAGGAAGATGATTCACCATCATCTACTTTCAATTTATATTCCAAAGTACTGTAAGATAATAATTTGGATATTCCAAGTAGAAATAGATCGCAGATCATAAAAATCTGGGTTTGGATGCAATTTCATTATTTGAACAAACAAAGCAAAATGAAAAATACTCATCAGACAGAACTCCACACTTTTCAGAGGATGGAAAAATAATTTGTCAAGTAACATAGAATTGGCAGTTATGTCTCAGTATAAAACACTCACCCACTACTGACATTTCAGGAACACTAGCAGTGTAAATTTCTTCCGGAAATGTTGGTTCATTGTCATTGATGTCATGGATCTTGATGACAAACTCAGATTCAGGTTCCACTGGCCTCAGAGTTCTTCTGTTGATAGCTTGGGCACGCAGGGTGTAAAAGGCTTTCTCTTCCCTGTCAATTCTCCGAGTAGCATGAATGTCACCTGTTTTCTCGTCAATTATAAAAAGAGTACCAGCCCCATCTCCTGACAAAATGTATTTGAGGGATCCATCTCCCTTATCCTGGTCAGAATGAAGCTGAAAGGGAAGAAGAGAGCAATTTTTTTAAGAAGCAAGAAAAGGTTGCGGTGTTTTTAAAAATCATTACTATGTGTTAAATTATTCTTAGTGCAACAAATATGTTTACTACCAACAACAGAAAGTAATTTTCAGTCACCACTGACTGACAGCCAGTGTATTCTAACTTAGTTCCAAGAATCTTTTAACTTGACTGTTTTGGCAGATTTTATTTTTGCAGCAACACCTGTTCTCTGCTAAGAAACCTTTGCACCACAGTTCTTAAAGAAGATTTTTATGTTAATACTGACCTTTTCCTTCCTTGAAGAGATCCTATTAAAAATTCACAACTGCTGTGCTAGTTGTAAATTCACTAAGCAGACAAAGAACATGGCTGAATACAAGACAATTAAGGAAATTAGAACAACTGGCTTCATGTCATAATAATTTTTAAAAATTTCATTTCATATTATTTATATTTCTCCTAAATTGGAGAACATTTAATTTTAAGTCATTATCACTTTCACTCCATCAACTAATGTAAATAGCCTAAAGGAAAAAAAAAATAAATTCTTAAGCATTCAGTATTGATTTAATACCCATTATGTAAGTAATACAGAGCTTAACTTCACATATGACTTGCAGTCCTGACTGCCTTTATACAAAGTTATTCAATTATGTTGTGTTGTTCAGTATAGCAAAGTGGGTGGCTCTTTTGATCTTTTGGATACACTTAGCATAATTTCTCTCATCTCCTTGTTGGAAAGTTCCTTCCAATCTCATTGATTTCATAATTAAATGAAGGAATATGGCATTCAGATTTATTTTCACTATGAAATGTGTTCTTATTTGTAAATTTATTTGTGGGTTCAGCAGAAGGATCAAATCAAGCAGAAGCTCCAAATACAAAATTGAACCAGAAATACAGATTTTTTTTAAAATCACACTCCCAAAAAATCAGAATGTTCCAAAATGTTTGACAGAACTTGCAGTCATGAAAATATTTGGGTTTTTTTGTCTATAGTGTCCTCGTATTTTCTTCCCTACCACCCACTTTAAGTATTAGAAGTAAAATATTCAAGTATTAGGATTTTCAATGTGGCTTTCCTTGCCTTTTCTGCTGAAACCAAACATAAAAGGTGGACTGGTGAGATAAGCAGAAGTCAAACAGTAAACTCCTTTGTCCTGAAACATTTTCAAACACTGAATGTTTCCCATACACTTGCAATATGTGGAACAGAAGGAATTCATGTGGAATCTTGGATCAAAGCCTTTATGGTAGAAATTTGACAACTATCATTGTTCTGAACTTAGATTTTCCACATAAAAGTTTTTCTATTTTCTCCCAGTTCAAAAATAAACCTTGAGAAACACAAAGTATTCAGACCTATTAAACTTTGTTTACATTAAATACATGTATGTTTACTTTACAAAATACACATTTTCTTACTACTTCTTTTCATTCTATAGCAAATAAAAAAAGGAAACTCCATCAAATATGAAGAGTAGGAATGTAGATGTTAGGAAAAATCTTTTGCAAATAAATATTTTTCTTTCTTTTCCTTCTGTTTCTATTGCTGACTTCAAACTGGTGTTTCAAGCGATTCTCATTCCTCTTTCGGGAAATGGATTTTTACTGTGAACTTTAATTCCTCATGTTTCTCTCTTGACAGACCACTAAATTTGTAACCTTTTACCATTTTAATATTTGTTTGATGGGACTGGGCAGTATCTTGCAGACTGTGACCCATTTTATTTAGTGTAACTAGTCCTTAAGTGTTTTCTTCTCCATTTCTTCCTAGGATATCATCCTATCTTCAAAAACACTTTGGTCCTAGGAACTCACTGCTGGTCCATGACCACTCGATAAAATATTTTTACAGCAGGGTGATGAAGAGGCTTCTATTCCTTAGATATGTGTGACAGAAATACAAAATAAATTTCTGTTTGTGCAAGAAAGACAGGGGGCGGGAAGGGGAGAAGAGGAATCTTTAAAAGGGCACATTGTGATTTTCCCATACACTTTTCAAAGTCGGGTCTGGTATTATAGATTCTTACAAAAAGTTGATGATAGTATGTCAGTGCTGCAGTGCCTGTTATTTGACTCAGAAATCAGAGAGCAGTCTTGCAAAAATCATTCTAATAAATTATCTCCAGAATAGCATAACTTTATGCAAAGAGTTCCCAGCAATAGTATCTGGCCAAATTTAACTTACAAATGATGCATGGAAATTGTTTTGGAGAGTGATATTTAGCAAAACCATGCCAGGAACTTGCAAAATAATTAGCAATCCCAATAACCATATTTTGGTACCTTAAAATGCTGCCTGGCACTAGAAACCTAAACAATATAATGAACAGATCCCAATCAGAAAATCATGGTAATCCTGACACTAAAAAATAGGAAGCTTTTGAACAACTATATTTTGATCCAATTCAGCCTGTAAAGATCTTTTAATCTACTTATTTTTCTTATATGTAGGGTGCTATCAGTTTCAATGATCTTCCATTGCCTCTCCTGTAGATACATGTAAGTCTTAATAAGCTGATTTGGAATTTATTTATACGCCACATACAAAATCATTAACTTCTTTTTCTCTGCCAAATTAAATTCTATAGTTTAGTGGGTTTTTGTGTTGGTTGGTTTTTTTTTTGAGGGGCTTGGGGGTTGGTTTTTTTGTCCTTTTTGTTTGGTTGGTTGGTTTTGTTGTTTGTTTTCTGTTTTGTGATGTGTTCTGTTTGTTTTTTTTCCTGCTGCCCTATGCCCCCTTACCTCATACACTACCCCAAAATCTGGAAAGGGATCCGAATATAAGACTTTGAGATATCCACATAAAGGCTTTTAGGGAGCTGCATATTTAAAAGGAATACCAACCTGAATAGTTTGAAAGAATGCTTCAAGCTGTAACACTTTGTATTCTCTAAAAAATGCTAAAAATTTCACTTTGGATTGGTAATCAAATTTAAATTGTATGTACACACACATAACAGTCTGCAGTTACTGTATAAAAACTCCAAATTCAGAATGGCATTTCAGAAGATCACCATGGGTGATCAGAAAAAAAAGAAATTATAGGTACAATGAGCAAATCTTTCAGACATAATACAAGAAGTGAAAACGTACTCTATATAAGCAAGGAAAGATAATACTTCTCATTTATTTATTTTTTTTTTAGCTCTTAATTCAATCCAGATGTTATTAGAGCAACTGTGGTGGCTAAAGATTGCCCTGTGTGCTTGGCAGCCTTGTACAGTGAATCATTACCCAGCTCTGAAATGCATGAGCAGTGTGTCAATCAACACTGCAAAGTTTTTTCATTTTACTCAAGTACTAAAAAAAACTTTCTGGGAAATATTTCTCTGCTACTTTTAGTATAAAGTGCTTCTTATAGTTATTTTGGCTAATGGGCATCTGTGATTCATGTCAGCCAAGCTGAGAAATGGAGAGACATCTGTTTCATTTAGCAGTTTTATTGCACAAAATGATCAGCTGTGAAGATGTGGTTTTGTTTTCATATCTGTCACTGATATTTTGCAAACTCCTGTTTTAGTGAATTTCTTGCTGTTCTTCCACAGAAATACTTCCCTTTTCAGCTGTCAGTGGTATATGTATTTTATGTATATTTTTTCTCACTTTATGGAAAATCAGAATGTCTGTTGGTATTATTTTGTATAGTCCTGTTTATCATAAAGTAACTGCAATTGCTGTGAAAGACACTTTTGCATATTTGTTCTCCTATCTAAATTGGTTGAGCAAATTTTTAAATTCAGAAAGATTTCATATAAATGAAAAAGGGAAATCGTCTTAAACAGAAGATAATATTTACAGGTGCAACAAAATGGAATGTTATGTGAATACTTGAATAAGGAAGTGAATTACAAATCCAAGACAGAGACAAAAACAAGTTTTAAAAGACAGACTTACTTTTTCTTCAATTGCAGAAAAAAACCCCCGAGAGTTAGTTAATATATTACCTCCTTCAGGGTTAATGCAACCTTAAATAAAACAAGTTAATGAAAAGATGCCACAATCAAATTCAACTCAGTATCTTTTTGGATCTGTAAAAGACCTTTGCAAAGTTACTTCCAGAAGACTTTAGATGAACAAGTAATAATACTACTTGAAAAATTATTAGAAACTTGCAACACAGGAATTCTATGTTAATTGACTTCCAGTGATTCAAATCAAGCCTGTCAAGTATAGGATTAGGGGTTTTCCCCTGCTCTTTTCCCATGAATTCCATCCAATTCTGAAATCTCCCAAATTAATACAATAGCATACAAAGCAAAGTGTTAATCCTATTGTCACCAAAAAGTGACAAGATACTACTATGAGAAACAGAGAGAGGATTGCGTTAGTCAGAGCTATTTTATCATACAAACTAGCTCTGGAATTTGAAATTATTTATGGCAATGACAGATAAAGACTTTAAGATATGTCAAATCTATTTCTATTTGAATTTCAGATTCAGAAGTTCATTTTTCAGTGACTGGTATTCAAATAGGTAGAGACAGAACATGACTGTATTAAGAAACCAATCTTTGTTTGAAAACTGATTAATACTGTTAAAATTGTTTTTTTTATCTTAATATTCCATAATGGATACTTTCCAATACAGTTCATAGTTTTTTGTAGTCTTTACCAAATGACAGACTATTTCAATATTAACTTACTAAATGCATTCTTACTCTATTACTTTATTATGCAATTTTTAATTGTATAATCTAGAAAAATTTTTGCTTTCTTCTGCAATGTGTCAATATTTAGATTTAATCCAAGTATCCCAATAACAATGAAACCTCACTACATTCCTGAATTACTCTATCTTTTAGATTTTATTCAAATAAGTTGAATGTCCCCTAATTCTGAGGGCAAATTTCAGGGCAAATTGTAACCTCTTTGCTCTTTTCTAAGTGATTATATTAGCAATGTGAAACAAAAATACACCACTTGCCATTTCACTCAGTTTTTTAGTGCATATATAACATTAGTACCTTCACTGGACACTTAGTTGAATAATAATGATTGTCTCTCTAAACATAATCACAACAGTGGGCAGATTTGACATGAAATCAGCAAAAAATAATTGATATAGAATTCCCACAATGGAGATATTTATTTTAAGCATCATGAACTGAACTATTAGATGATGCAGTGGTTTAACATTAGCTGCACTTACTCAAAAAGATTTTCAGACCAGCTCATATCCTGTGTGGTATTCTCTCAGTTGCCAGATTTAACTGTCATGGCTTTAAGCCACATTTCGCTCACCAAAGACGTTCACCTATTTAAATTTATCCTAAAGGTAACATTTTAAGCAACTCCTTTCAGCGATTCTGTAATTTGCACTAAGTTTTACTGAGAAATGTCACACATTTAATTTTCTCACTCAGTTATATTGTCAGTTTGCCAATCCTGTGCTATTGTGGGTTATTTAAGAGGACACAGGCAAAAAAGGCACATTTCTCAAAGAACGTTTTGTAAGACTGAAAATGATAAAGGGTGAGCAAACTAAAGGGGAAGCATAACAAGTAATGCAGGATGAGGAGTACTCCGATGTTCTTTTGAAACAAGCAGAAATAAAAAACTCCAGTCTGAAGTGCTTTTTCAGATTATGTTTATTTAACTTGATTCATTATCCAAAGGAAAGATAAAAATCTTTCCCAGCATTTTTACTGACAACGATTACAGTACTTCCTTCCTGTTCCAAATTTTTGTTTGTTTTTACCAATGTTTTAAAATTATAAGAGATAATTAATATTTTTTTAGAATTTTTCCACATCCCTGGTGAAGTAGTATCTATCACAGAATTAAAAATGTTATTTTCACAGCTCTCTACAATCTTCACTATTGATATCATCTGCAGGACTCTCAATTTGCAGAAACTAACCATACAGCAAAGGTAATTTCCATCATTAGATACGCATCTTTTCCCCACTGAAGTGGGGAAGTAAGTAAGTGAAGCTTATTTGAAAGGAAAACTCACAGTATGGAGGATGGTCTTTTCACTGACAAAATATTTAAGGATTTCAGCTGAGAAAGACAGGAATTTTCTTTTTAAAGACACATCATATGAGCAGCAGCAGAGTTTTACCTAGATTGCACTAAGTCAACATGCCAATACCCAAACTCCTTTCTCAAGCCAAGGTCTTTAGCTGACGTTCAGAGAGTTAGAACAAGAAAGTTTCAGCTTCATTGGGCTGTTGCAGCTTCTGCTTCAGAAGAAACACAGGCATTGAGCTAAGATGAACTAGACACTAATTGAATTTCATATACCAAAATGTTCTTGCATGAGCCAATAGGCATGTTCTCTTCCAATTTTAATGCAATAAATACAGTCTGTACATCAGGTCAAGACAGAAAGTAGAGAACTGTCAGTGTACCTGAAGTGTCCTTACTTTGTGGCAACTTGACTTAATACATCCAATAGATGACAAATTATCAGAAGGGAATTCTTCTGTTAAAGGGAAAAAAAATCCTGACCTATGGCAGTCTTTCTCAGACTTGGCTGGAGTTTTTTTAACATCCAAATTTTTTATGTTTTTTTGTTGCTTGGCTCATTTTTGACTAAAATAAAAATCTGTAGTAAATATTGTGTAAAGGATTCAGTAGTTTCCAGAACAATCTCTCTATTCCACCAAGAAATAGCCTGGGAAGACAAATATGCTAAAACAATACATACCTTTCATTTACTGAATGCAGAACAGTTTTCATGTATTGGAAAGCTTTGGGTTTTTTCTGTTTAGTTCTGTGGTTTTCTAAAAGAAAAGTCACCACTTATCCTTGCATTATCGGCATTAATCACAGTAAAGAAGTTGCAAGAAGCAATTGCAGGTAATTTTTTTTTGTTTGTTTGTTAACAAGAATTATATTAATATAGCTTATACATGTTTTCCTAAAGTATCCTAATAAAATAACTATCAAAACAGCATTAGTTTTTAAATGTACAAATTGCACTATACAAATATTGTCAGCCAAAGGGGAAGAGGAATTAAGGAATAAAAACCATGAAGGGAATATTTTAATAATCTCCAGAACCGTGATATTCATGATAATATAATACTATTGTTAAACTCAATCCCAAGGAAGAGAACAGAGGGAAAGAGAGTTGACACTTTTTTTTGAATGCCTCAGGAGACTTCTGATGAATCTGGACTGATGCTATATCTAATTTAAAACAATGAGGGATAAAGATATCCTGGATCAATCCTGGCTTCATTTAAATCATAGTGAAATCAGTGGGACTATACGTATATATTGATAACTTAAAACTCTAGAGGGATAGTCAAGGTAATAAATGCGGGTCAGTGATAGGGAGAGGTGTAATATGTGTAAACTCTTCAACGCAAATCACATTTCTATTTTTCCATTAAATTTGTCTCTTCTTCATGTAAGTTATGAAATTAATAATTATAGGAATAGCATTGTCCAGAAAAATCCTATATATATATACCAATTATTAAATAACAAAATTGTAGTTCAAATAATTATATACAATTACATTACAGAATGGTTGGGGCTGGAAGAAACCTCTGGCAGTCACTTTGTCCAACCCAGTCCTGCTCAAGAAAGGCCATCTAGAGTCAGTTGTCCAGGACCATGCTTAGACAGCTTTTGAATATCTCCAAGGGTTGAGGCTCCACAGTCATCTGCACAGCTGTGCTCAGTCACCCTCAGAAGACAAAAGTGTTTCTTGATGTTCAGAGGAACATCTTCCATTTTGTTTTATGCCCATTCTCTCTGGTTTTGTCACTGGGAAACTCAGCAAATAGTCTGGCTCTATCCTCTTTGCGCCCTCTCTTCAGGTATTTGTGTGCATTGACAAGATCCCCTGCACCTCCTCTCCTCTAGAGCAAAGAATTGCAGTTCTCTCAGCCTTTCCTCATATGTGAGGAGATCCAGTCCCCTAATCATTATTTGCTGGACTTTCTCCAGTGTATTCATGTCGCTTTTGTATGGGAGAACTGGACAAAAGACTTGAAGTGTGGCCTTATCAGTGTTGAGCAGAGAGGAAGGATCTCCTCCCTCGATCTGCTGGCAGTATTTTACCTAATGCAGCCATTACTCTGCTTTGCAGGAAGGCACATTGCTGGCTCATTTTCAGCCTGGTGTCCAGCAGAACCACCAGGTCCTTTTCTGCCAAGATGCTTTCCAGTTGGTCAGCCCTCAGCATATACTGGTGCCTGGGGTTGTTGCTCCCCAGATGCAGCCAATTCTGCAGCCTGTTGATGCTCATCTGAGTGGCAGCATGACCCATCAGCCACTCCTCCCAATTTGGTGTCAGCTGCAAAGTGGCTGAGGTATGCTCTGCTCCATCATCCAGAACGTGGATCCATACCCACTTAGTTATCCCTGGGATATATTACTATTTACTGGCCTCCAACTAGACTTTGCACCACTGATGAACACTCTCTGGACCTGGCCATTAAGCCAGTTTGCAGTGCTCCTCACTATCTGCTTATCCAGCCTGTACATCAACATGAGGAGCTTATGGCATACCGTGTAAAAGGCCTTATTGAAATCCAGGTAGACAAATATTCACTGTTCTCCCTTAATTTCCCAGGCCAGTAGCTTCATCAGAGGTTAACAAGTTGGTCAAGCATGACTTCCCCTTGCTAAAGCTATGCTGAACACTTTAGATAATTTTCTTGTCTTTACTGTGCCTGGAAATGGTTTGCAGGATTAGCTACTCCATCACCTTACAATGGATCAAAGTAAGGCTGACTGGCCTGCCGTTCTCTATGTTCTCTTTCTTGAACTTCTTGAAGATAGGAATGACACTGAATTTCCTTCACCCTTCAGGTACTTCTAGTCACCATGAGCAGTAAAATATTACCGAGAGAGGCTTTGTAATGAATCAGCCAGCTCCCTCAGTTCCCTCAGCTCCCTCAGCACTAATGGGTGCATCCCATCAAAGCCCATAAACTTGTGAAGGTCTAGTTTGCTCAAGGATTGATTATCTTCTACCAAGGATACCTATTCTTCACTCCAAACTTTATCCCCACTCTCTGGTACCTGAGATTCCTGAAGGCTGCTCTTGGTAGTAAAGACTAAGGCCAAGAAGGCATTTGGTACTTAGGTGTTTTCCATGTCCTGTGTAGCCCAGTCCTCTGTCCTACTGAGCAACCAGTCCACATTTTTGTCCCCTATGTACTTACAAAAGTCCTTCTTGTTGCTTTTGACATCCCTGGCCAGATTGAATTCCACTAGGGCTTCAGGTTTTCTAACTTCATCCCTGGAGGCTTGGACACTGTTTCTGTATTCCTCACAAGTTATCAGTCCTTGCTTCCACTTTCTGTATACTTCCTTTTAGTGTTTCAAGGGATCTCCTTGTTCACTTGTATCCTTGTTCCCAGCATTTTTGCCTGATATCTTACTCATTGGAATCGAACTCCCATGAGCTCGGAGAAGTCGATCCTTCAATATTAACCAGCTTTTGTGGGATTTTTGTTTCTCTTTAGGGCCTTATCCTATGGGACTTCTCTGAGCAGATCTCTGAAGAGGCCAAAGTTGTCTATCTTGAAGTCTAGGACTGCAAAATTGCTTTTCATTCTGCTCCCCCGTCCTGGGATTCTGAGCTCCACCATCTCGTGGTGACTGAAACAAGGCTACTTTTGATTTTCACATCCTCAACAAGGTCATTCTTTTTTGGTAAGTATGAGATCCAGCAAAGCATCTCTCCATGTTTGCTGCTCAGCCACTTGGAGGAAGAAGTTATCATCAATGCACTCCAGGAACCTTCTGGATTGCTTGTGTCCTGCTGTGTAATCTTTCCAAAATATAATGGGGAGTTTGAAAATCCCCATGAGGACCAGGGCCTCTGAATGTGAGGCTCTTCATATCTAGTTTTAGAAGGCCTCATCCACTTGTTCTTCCTGGTCAGGCATCCTCTCATAGCAAACACTTATTATAATGTCACCTTTGCCTGTCCTCTCTTTAATCCTAACCCTTAAACTCTCTATTGTATCCTCTCCCATCCCCAAGCAGAACTCCATGCACTGTAGCTGTTCTCTAACATAAAGGGCAACTCCCTCTCTTTGTTTTCCCTTCATATACTTTCTAAAGAGCCTGTATCCCTCCATTGCACCACTCCAGTCAAGAGAGCCATCCACCAAATATCCATATACCCAACAAAATCACAGTCCTGTTTGCAAGTCTCTAACTAATTGTATTTATTCCCCATACCATATGCACTAGTATAGAGGCATTTAGGAGGGGAATTCCAGCATGTTGAGTTTCTGGAGATGGTTTGGTGATTTATCCACAATGGTGCCTTGTAGACACCTTATGGGCACTTCAATTACCTAGGGAATTACAATCACATAGTGAAATTTAACTGAATTTAATCATGTTTGTATTAACACTTGGTAGGTAGCAATAATTAAAATTTAAATTAAAACTTCTCCTACCAAAGCAGCATATTTTATTCCTCTATCAGACTGTAAAATACCAAAATAACCATATTTGGATATAAATCTTGGCACAAATCATACAGAACATTGCATGTTGCATGTGTATACATAAAAGACAGCATCGTCAGTCCAGTCAAAGGTATTCCTCCACTACTTTCGGTGGGGACAAAAAGCCCATCCTGATCTCCAATGCTACACATTAAGAACTGTACTCCATAGTAATTACTTCCCCTTGCAAAGTTAATTGCTGGTTTCAAAAAATGTGTTCTGTGTACTACATCACTGATGAAAAATTATTTCTAACTTATGTGAACTCTGGTAATCAGCTGAAAGGCCCAGTCAATATTTTCATAAAGCTTCTGTGACATTTGCTGGCATTTGTAAGACATCAGAAGCATCCTCTATCTAATTTCCCTTTTCCTAATTAGCAGTAGAATATACTGTATTTGTTATGCTGCTGGTGTTTCATTTTCTTTGCTTTTTTTTTAATGTCTCTACTGTCTTATCATTTATAGCAAAACCCTCTATTTTTTTTTGTTTTGTCTATAGAACAACAGAGATCTTTTACATTCTCTTTTTTATTTTTTTTCCAGAATCATTTTCTTTTCATGAAGCTTTTACTCTTGCCTTGTGTACTATCCTGCTTTCTTATTGTGAGAGTAAAAAGAATTATGCACTATCCCTAAAAAACTTCCTAATTCTTTTTTATGGTACACAGTCTTACATGTAACTTGAAATAGCATTCCTCCCTCCTTTAGTGACTTTGATATAGCATGACATTATCCCTTCCTAGGAAATACATCAGTGCTATTGAAATAGCTTGCATTATTCTTCAGTGGTAAGCCTTGATTAATCCTATGCAGCTCTTTCCAGTGTCACAGCCCTCAACAGTCCTCTAGATATTACATTTATTTTACTTGGCTTTTACTAGACAAAATGCCACATAGAGAACGCTCTGTCACATAACCTGACCTAACTAAAGAGATAATTAAGCAATCAGTTTCCTTATCTTCCAGCTGTATTATTTATACAGCAGTCTCATTATCCTTTTTGAATGACCTAAGACATCCTGCTGATTGCTAGAGGTATTTCTAGGTCCTCTGTGGCATCTTCAGTAGCAACACTGTGCAGAAATGTGGCCATATTTCTGCACAGTAGTTCTTCCAAGGGACAGGTATTTTTAAAGTACAACACGAATGGAGAGTTCTGTGAAATTTTGCAACTAAAAAGATTTATACCAATTTACAAAAATCCTGTATGTTTTCTGGCTCTGTTGCCTCGTTGCTTTATTTCCTATATGGTCATGCCCATTTGGCCTCTCCTGAAGCCCATATATTCTAACACATTAATTTCACATTTTACAACTACTTTCACTTCATTAAAGGTTTCTTAAATTTCAGTAACATGGCCTAGAATGCTGTCTCATTCTACTTATCTTTTTGTTTTCCTTCCTCAAAATGGATTGTTTCATGACATTTCTTTAAATTCCTACTTGTTATAAGAGAAAATTAAAAAAATAGAACTCTTTTTTTCCCTCCCTGTTTACTTCGCCTCTTACACAGTTGCATTAGTCAATTTTCTCACTGCCAAAATTTAAAATATTGATATCTTTTGAATAATCTAAGATAGATATTTTCTAACCAAGACTACCTAGTAAGTAATAGTTATTAATTATTATAGTAATTCCAAAGTAATATTTCTTCAATATTTCTAATTCCTAAAGATCCCATTTGTAGTGGAATTAACAATCATAAAGGTTCAGTCTCAGAAATTTGAATTTATGCATATTTTACAGCAAATGTCATACCTCAAAAAAGGATATGCAAAAGTTGTCATTAGAAGATAAATTTCTTAATATAGAAGAAAGAAATCTGTATTACTACTTCATGTTTCTGCATATCAAGTGTAATTTATTCTACTAATCCCTACTAATTTAATATACAAATCTACTAATTGTAACCATGTACTTCTAAATTATATATAATTCAAAAAAAATTAAAAAATTTAAGGTACAAAACCAAGAAAAATATTTTCATAAGTCAGTTTCTAAACTAAATGGTAGGAAAGAGAAGTTGCATCTTTACTTAAGTGTTTTTGGATGAGGAAGGGACAAAATGTTCTGTATGCTCATCTCTCATGTATCTTGCAGTCTTCCAAGGTTTTCTATAAAGTGTGTTTGTTTGGTTTTTTTTTGTGGGGTTTGTTTGTATTTGGTTTTTGTTTTGGTTTTGTTTGTTTGTTTGTGGGGTTTTTGTTCTTCTTTTTGTCACCATAGTTTCACCCTGATATATTTCAAACCATCAAATTAAACTTCTGCTTCCAGTTGTGTTAATAAATGTCATTTACTTGAGAATTAAGAAAGGACATTCTCTGGAAAAAAAAAATTAAAAGTCATAGATGATCAAAATATTGGCAGTGAAGGACAGTGTGATTACTCCTAACTTTACGCTAGGAGCAAACTTAATATGCTGATGTCTTCCTCCCACTGCTTTGAGGTATATACTTATGCAGTAAGTTGAAAGGAAAGGCAGGACTGAAGGAATAAAAGTTCAGAAGCAGAGACAGATTATCTACACTACTGCCTAAATAAAAGTGAAGGCAGAAAAGTTAATTTGGTATGGGTCTGCACTGCATGTAAGACAATAATGTTAAATCTAGACAGCAGGACTGGACTGAAGATCACAGATCTAGGAAACAGAAAAAAGGCACAGAATACCTGTGCAAGACAATACAAAGAAAAGAAGCAAGGATTTTCTACAACTTGGATAAAGAGAACAGAAGTGATGAACAGAATTGCAGTTGAGCACCAAAGTTTTCTTCAGTTGTTACATATTCTTGAAAATATCCACAATTTTTTCCCACTGAAGTTTTGCATGCCCAGTCATTCGAGTCTTCCATGCGGTCAGCAATCTTTGCAACTTTGTAGTTTTGAAAGTACAATAGCATGAATATCTCACAACGTAATCTTCATTCAGTTAATATTTTCCATCTAGCTGCTTGCGTTCAGTGTGTTTGGACATGCCTTTTTAGCTTGCCAAGCCACCTAATCATGCATTAGCAATTTTCTAAACTCTTAAGTGTGTTCAGATGTGTAAAGTACATTTTGCACCTGCATTTCACACAACTGGATGGTCTGTGAATTGAATCTTTGAAATCAAAACAAGACAGCTTCTGTTCTCAGACTTGAGTGTAGGAACTCATCTAGGATTGTACACTTAAAATTGCTACAGACCAAAATTTAGTCAAATCAGAGGACATTTTTTTCCCCTCAGTGTTCCAGTCCTCCTTTAATGCTCTGAAATAAATAGCTATTAAAATACTCAGGAAACAGAAATAATTGTTTGAGGAAGTAACAATGATGAATTGGACAATAATATTTGTTTACTCCTGAAAATAAATTCTACTCTGCCAAGGACTTCAGATACATTGTATAGTTACTTACTGCCTCAAAACAGAAGGTATTAGAGGGTTTGAAAGAACTTACTATTGCAGTCCTTTCACTTCAGCTTACTTTTAATTATCTTCAAAGACAAAAACACTCTTATAAATATAAGGAAAACTTTCCAGCAGGAAGACATTTTAAAAGGGTAAATATCAACTTTTAACTTCTTAGAACTCTCTCCCTCATGGATATTTTGTTGCAAGACACCAATTTTTCCTCAGCATTACTGCCGGCTCTTCCTTGTTATCTGTGTATATAGGATATTTAAAAGGTCATCTGCATCTGATTTTAAAAAAAATCAAGGGAGAAAAAAAAAAAAAAGCCCCTAAGGGGCATCAGCCTTTGAATTGCTGCTGAAACTATTAGCTATTTATACATTTATAATTTCAAACAAGGTGTAGGTCAAACATTTCTAAAGCTCCCTTTTCTATTATGTCTTTTATTCCCTGGAGTGAATGAATGTACTGTGATGAAGTAGACTCTACTTTTCCTGAGTTGTGGCTTTGAATATAAATCATTTTGGTTTTATCAGCTCTTTCCTTTTTGGACTATCTTTTTGTGACAAGCAGATACAATTTTAAAATTGAAAGATAAATTGAACTGAAAGGGACTGGAGAGTTCAGACCAAACTATTTCCTAGTTTCTTGTACAATTTTGAAGCATGATACCATTTTAAGTAGAATGCATAAGCAGATAATAACTCTGAATTAAAACTACCCAAAAAAGCTACAGATCTTCTTCATAAAGGAAGCAAAATGCATCTTATTGGTAATTTTACATCTTCTGGAGGGATGCCCATAATTTAGACTATCTTCCCTCTGGAGATTCCTGACAACTAATAGACATTATTGCTTATAGACATTTGTGCTTACACAGATCAGAATTGCTTCTTTTAGAAATTAATTTCAAAATGGTAGATTATTGCTACTGGGACTACTAGGAAAAATAAAAATCAAACATTTTAAAATAGTTTTCTTAGAGACAGAGAAAGGAAGTGGCAGGAAAGCTACCCCAGTGACTAGAACAACCATACTGATCACTCAGTCTCATTTATCATTTAACTTCTGATCAAGTAGATAAATGGCTTGGACTCATGTATCAATGTGCAAAAGAAATAAAATGGAGAAGTCAAATAATCTTCATCACTCTTTTATCAAAACTAGCTAGTTTTCGTTAAACCATTTAATTAAAGCAAGCCTGCCAGAATTCAAGAAGCATTTGGTCAATGCTCTCCGGTACATCGTGTGATTCTTGGGGTTGTCTTGTGCAGGGCCAGGAGTTGGACTCAAGGATCCTTGTGGGTCCCTTCCAGCTCAGGAGATTCTGTGGCTCTATGATTTATGTGTTCCAGTATTTTGCATTTACGATGCTACCTTGTAGCACAATATCATTAGATGTTTAGGTTCCATTTACTTGACAGAAAAAGGACTTGCCCCCACTTCTATTTGCATTAGTTTATCAGTAACTTGAAAAGTACTTGCATAAGGGAATAGCATTTGAAAGCAATTAGATGGATGGATGTGGAAAAACAAGAAGTGAAACTCCCACATTATTCTGAAAAGTGTTATTTGTGAAGCACTCATAGCAGATTAAAACTAAGTATGGACATAATGTGTATAAAATTTTACAATACTGAGAACTATTGACACAAGGGCAAGAAAATAATAAAAAAACGGCTTCGATATACATGAGCTAAGCATGTTGTCATATAGCTTCTAATTAAAGACTATTAAAAGTGTTAAACTTATTAAGTATAGTACTTATAGTCCGATAGAGGCCAAGAAGAAATTGGAACAGAATATAAAATTAGCATTTGCTTTGAAAGCTGAGCAAACATAACTTTTAGAGATGATATCCCACTTATTTCACTGGAACCCCTTCAGTTATCATGATTTTAACATTATGAAAAGTATGTCTGAAACTAACCTCAGAAGTGAAAAAGGTCCTGTACTAAGTTATTTAACTACAAGCTATTGTCTACAAGCACATTTATATGTGTCTAGCTAAGATATAGATATGTCTGCCTAAGCAATTTAGTGTTTACTGTTCTTTTTTTTAATGTGTTTTGCCTTGCTTCTCTTTTTGGAATCTTATAACCTCAAGGTGCGGTTTACATCTTCTTGGGACCATGGTTCACTTTACACACCAGTGCATCACTTGCCACAAGTGTGACACGAGGTCGTCTGGCAAATGGCTATGTATGGATGTGATGTGAGCCTGAAACTGGCAAAAACTTCACTGCCAGTGGAGATTTGATGCAGCTGCAAACCTGGACCCATAGTGCTCCCCTCTTTTCATGATATGAGTTGGTAAAGAAGTCATATCCATTTTATTAGAACTAAATCTATCACTAATCTATAATTAATCTATCACTATTAGCCAGTTTTTTCCCTATGAGTACACATGCCAGTAGTGGCATGCTCTGAGTTCTTTCCCTGGTGTCTAGGTCATACAGTAATAACAATATAGGACATACTGCCTTTCAGCTCTATCAAACCAGTTCTCTGTTAAGCTAGACATGAAATTCCTTCCTTCCTTCCTTCCTTCCTTCCTTCCTTCCCTCCTTCCTTCCTTCCGTCCCTCCTTCCCTCCTTCCCTCCCACCTGCCCGCCTGCCTTCCCTGCCTGCCTGCCTTGGTGGTTCTGGTTTCACAAGTCCTATTGACTTTACCATTTAAGAGAAAAAGCACACTCCAAGCAATCTTTCTGTTAGATATTAAGGACAAATTGGAAGCAGAGAGACACATCCAGCATTTCTCCTTAAAAAAAACCAATACTGACACTGGATTACCCAAGAAGGACAAAATTGCTTCAGAACGTCTATCTTCAGCTCTGTTGGATGTGGCCTGCACATATAAAATGAAGTCTAAAAGGACAGTAATCAATTCCAATAATATTTCACTGTAAAACACTGGAGTTTCATTGTAGGCTTTTGTGCTTCCTCACTTTTTCCAAGATTTTACCAGTCTTAAGAGGCAACTGGGAGTACTCACTTAGGTCTTTCATTTACAGTGTGTTGCACGTCTGAGGAAAATTATCAGACAATTTGGACCCTGGGGATCATCCATTTAAACAGTTGGGTTACACAGGCTCTCAGTATGCCCTACTCAAATGTCTTAACTGCTCTTTCCTTCTGACCAGAGAACACTTTAAAGAAATTTATATGCACAGACATCTGTCCAGGACTGGGAACCCACAGTCTTCAAAACACCTGTGCCTCCTTCGGTCTTCACTAAAAGACTGGTGGATACTATAAAGCCTTTGCATTCATCAACAACTGTCTGTTAATGCCATCCTGTGTAATCCAGCAAAACCCAGTGTCTTGTAGAGATACATCTGGTACAGTAACTAACAAACAATTCATTATTTATGAGAATAAAACCTTACTATTCAGCCCAGTCAGCTCTTGGTCTCCAGTACCCTTTGCTGCTGTTTCATGAAGCAAGAAGTCACTGATGTTTCCAAAGGAAGAGTCCTTTTGCAAATGAAAAATATCAACCCTCTGCACACTCAATTTAGAGTAAATGATAAATCTAAGCAGTTATAGTAAAGAAGTCCCTACTAAGCTGAGTCCCAACAGAATGTGAGAATTAATTTTTTTCTCAGCAATCACTGAGAATCAATCAGCCTCCAGGACAATTCTACAGGAAGCTTCAGATGCCTCTGATGTTGTGGAAGAAACAATATTTCACTCTGCCACTCTTGACCTTGCTAAAATATCTATGAGGCCACACATGTACACCCAAAAGCAAGCTTTCATTTGCTTGAAATGAATTGGTGCCTTAAATAACCCTCTTCACAGTCTATGCTTGAAGTCTTGCTGAGAAAGAAATAAATTTCTAAATGTTATTTTCTCTCAAGTGTCAATTCCACCCCACTGCAGTATCTTCAGTGAGGTAAGGTTTTTGAAGATACACAGCTGTGAGCAACTTGGTTTTTCCTTCCAGCAGAGTTACACTAAAAACACCTCACATGGAAGCTGTTAAAGGATTGGCTGCCCTCCTTCACCTTGACAGATTCATTCATTTATTCAATCTGCAGAATATCTTGCCTCCCTTTCCATTCTTCTTTATTGATCCCTGTCACATAAATCTGCTCTTGCTGAAAATTCAACCTCTACAAACTTCAGTGCCATAGAGCTGAGTTCCTTCACCTGAAAGGAAAAGCATTTTGTGCCTCTCAGTCAGATCTTCATACCAAATATTACCAATTGCATGTGGGCACTTGCAATTCAAAATCCTGCTCTTTAGCTCTTGTAGCACCAAAGGTCTTTACAAAAGAAAGAACTATGGTAAATATACTCCTCAGCAATCAAAATACAGAAATTTCACCTTACCACTTAAGCAATACTTAATTGGGATCATTTTTGTGTGTGTTGCACTTGATGGTGAATCCTTTGAAATCAAAACAACATGCTCTTTTGTATTATCCTCTCCAAAACCAGTACTTTTGGTAGCTGCTGCTTCAGAAAGAAAAGACTGTTCAGTATTTCTGCCCAGAATGGTCTCTGGCTCTCATTTCTCTCAGGAAATAATTCTACTTAATCTTTCCTTAAAACTTACTGTTTCTCCAACAGTGACAACCTTATACATATCTGATCTTAGCTAATCTTTATCCTTTTATGTTGAAAGAACATGAATTTTCAGGAAAATGCATCTTTTAAGCTCTGATGTTGCCAAATTCTATGTAAAATATTTTTCATTGGATTGTGGACTATATAGAGCAATACTAATCAATATGAAGCAGCAGCAGTAGTAATAGTAACTTAAAACACTGTATTTTATTCCAATACATATACACTTGAGAACAAGCAACATCTGAGGCTTCCCTGCCTTACATCTTTATGACTGTTACATGGTGTATCATCCACAGTGTCAACAGACAGTTATACCACAACCCTCTTCTTGAAACTATGTCATGTATGCATAGCTTGCTAAATCTTTTTCTCAGAATCATGTTTGTGTTGGTATTTTCAAAGTGAAAGGTAGTAAGTTGTTGTAGAAGAAAGTAAGTTGTAGAAAGAGATTGACATGTTCTGCTCTTTACACCATCAAAGATAACGACTGCACTTACAAGCATGCAATAGTGAATACTGCCAAGATAATCCTTTCTGGTAACAGTCTTAATATGACACGCAAAATTTTATACAAATTTATGTGCAAAACTATGACAAATTATCTTTGAGATAGTAGAAGACACTGCAGCGTAACTAAGAACTTCAGTCTCTCAAAGTACTGAAAAATTTGTATCAGTTAATCTTTTATGCAATAAAACCCCTGTACTGTAAATTGCTAGAAAAAGTCACTATCTATGCCAGAAAGCAAACTGGGGAAAATATGTGCAAAACTAAACAAATTACAAGATCCATGAAATATAAGGAAAAAGTACTTTAATGTGGATAAAGAATTTATTCATAAATTTATTTTTGAATGACTGTGTTTGCTAATATTGTTGGCCAAATGTGGTGCTTCCTTTAGATGGCAACTACTAGAAAATGAGGTTTAGATTTAAAAGAAAATTCTTTTTCTTAATTTACAGAAAATAAATTGAAGTTTCCATAGCAAGTTTGAAAATGCATAATGGGCCTTGAATCCGTATATTAAGAAAAAGAAATAAAAATAATGAATCATATTTCCATAGCACATACATAGAATTTCTGCAGAGAAAAAGACATAAAGGAGGTATTAACCATAACTGAAGCCCCAAATATTAATAAAATGGGGGTTTTGATGTGAGGTTTTAATATTCTTTTTGAATATTCCTGCATTGCTTATCTGAAATTGGAAGAAGCACTTTTTTTCAGAGTTATTTCCTTCTAGTATATTTTTGAAAAGATACCTCAAGGATAAATCAGGTAATATATAGACATGTTTGGTTTTCCACATGGCTCAGTTTTATGATGTCAGCCTTTACTAGAAATACAATTTGAGGTTCTCTATACACAAAATTCACTTAGGTAATTTTGATTTCTGCTCTCAGGATTCTGTGTGTTGCATGAATAAAGGATAACCATCCTCTTTCTTATAATAATAAGAAACATTGACCTGATGCAAGCAGCAAATGTCCATAACCAGCCAATATGTACTTTGCCATGATTTCACAAGGATGGTTGACTTAGAGAAGGAATACTTCAGTTGTTACAGGATTACATATCCCATTCATTCATTGAACCATTAATTAGTGTAACAATCCATTTTTAATTACACATACAATATCTCTTTCTATTTGCTTATTTTGTGTAAAACTCTCCCTGAGCAAATACAACGCTATGATACTCTTCATTTTGTATGTGTTTTCCACCCTTTTTGCCAACTTGTCAAAAAATTACTATAGAGCAATTTTATATACTTGGTTAAATTTGCTTGCTCAAATTAACAACTCTTTTAGCAGAGCAAAATAGATGAAAGTACAGTCTTAACTACTCCTCAAGTTTCTTCTCAGTTCTGTACTCTTAATCTGTCATTTTACTTATCTTTACTTATCATTTCATATTTGCGAACACTTATTCTCCGTCAAAGCAGCTCCCTTTTTATCAACATCTTTCTCTTTGTTTAATGCAAATGAGTTAGCCTACATAAAAGTTAACCCTCTAAAGGGTCTTCCTTCACTTATTTATGACTGGAAGAAAATTATTAAGTAACACCACTTACACTTTATGATCTGGAACAATAAATATTCAAAAATAATGCAATAAAAAAAGACTTATCAGCAGGCTTCTCAAAGAACCTAAATAATCAGAAATTCAGAGTGCTCCGGAGAGCTATTTATTTCCTAGGACTTCCATGAGCAATACACTTTCAATACAATAGCATAGTAATTTGAAACAGTGCCCCTTCTTATTTTGTGGGCAAGATCAACTTTCATAAGATATAAGCCTGATATGAACTGAGTAACTGGCCTCTTTGCTTCAAAACACCTGGGAGGCATGACTACACTCGAGAAGTGCATGAAATAAATATAGGGACTATTTACAAGACTCTCAACATTCTTTGGAAATGGTTGTATTTTTCAAATGCAAGTGCTAATATTACAGACTCAAAGCAACAAATAAAGAAATGGAAACAAAAAGGTAATTTATTCATAAGCCTGCACTCTTAAATTTTTACTTAGTATTTAAATTAATAAATTTTAATATGCATTTCCTTTTACAAATCTTCCAACATTCTTAATTCTATCAAGAGACGTTTTATAATAATCCCATTTGCCAGTATAAGCTGGGACCCAACTGCCTGGATAGCAGTTTTTCAGGGTGACCTTGAGGTCTTTGTGGACCTTTTAAGGAGTCAGAAATGTGCCCTTGCAGCAAAGGTCATGAGCATCCTGGGCTCCATTAGAAAGGCCATCACCCGGAGATCAAGAAAGGTGATCCTTCCTCTCTCCTCTACCTTGGTGAGACATCTCTGTAGTTCTGTGTCAAGGTCTGGGCTCTCCAGGTAAAGAGAGATATGGAACTACTGAAGGGAGTCCAGCAAAAAGCCAGTAAATTAAGTAAGGGACTAGAGCATTTTTCATATGAAAAGGATGCTGAGAGAGCTGAAACTGTTCAGCCTGGAGAAGAGAAGGCTCAGCAGGTACCTTATTAATGTATATGAAAACCTGCTGGAAAGGAGTGAGGGGGACAGGCCCAATTTATTTTCAGAGGTGGTCAGTGACTTGACAAGAGGCAATAGGCACAAGCCAAAATATAAGAAACTCCCATTAAATGTAGAAACAAAATTTTATTGGGTGGGTGGTCAAACGCTTGAACAGTTTGCCCAGCGAGACTGTGGAATCTTTACCTTCAGAGCTATTTAAAATCTGACTGGACACAGTCCTAAGAATGTTCTAGCTTACCCTACTTTGAGAATGGGGGTTGGGCTAGATGATTTCCAGAGATGGCTTACAATCTCAGCTGCTCTGTGATTCTGTGATTTTCAAAAAGTCACCTCAGCTTATTTCCATATAAAAACCATAAAACCCCGTATTTCCATAAACCATATAAAATATGAAAATCTAGTTAAGAGAAAATGGAATTTCTGTGTTTAGCACCAACCTTTTGTGTTAACTGGTACCCATTACTGCTGACACCAACTTTCAATTCAAGAAAATTACCATTTTGAATTAATTTCTTGTACTTATTTGAATATTATTGTGGCATTATACATTATATGTTTTTCAAAAAATCACATGACAAAACATAATCATCAATAGAAAATAATTTAAAGGACACCTTTAATGTCCTTTATGTATATCTCTAGTACACTATGCACTTATATGGGCTGTTCTGCTGACTTCTGTTGTAGTTCATTTCCTAATAACCTCCTTTCTATCACGTTTGTTAATGAACTTTACTCACTGGAGCTTAGTGAAATTCAGGGATAGTGAAAGAGGAAGAATATATTTTATTCAAAATAGGTTGCATTCTTCAAACATGGAAAAAGAATGCAATATCTTGTGTGAAACATGAAATATTCAGAAATAGAGTTGAAAAATTATTTTATAATGGTTTGTAAAATAATATGTTTTGATAAAGAAAACATACTGAGTGGGCTGCTGGTAGGAACAACGTGCTGAAACAAACAAATCTGTCAAAGATTTGCATTTGTTTCATTCCAATATTTCTGAACAGCTCTAACTAGCAACATTAGTGATTATAGCAGGAGAAACAATATATATACTGCCTGAAAATCTGCTTCTTTCTACACATTAGAATATAACATAGAAATTAAGGCTGTGTAGAAAAAGAAGCAAACTTGAAAATCAAACAGAAAACATAATGAGAAACCTACCTTGCCTACATACTGATAATCAGATCCTGTGTATTCCTCTAAAAGAAAAAACTGATTCCACATCCACCCTCGCTTCTGGCGATGAATTGCTTTCCCATCATTCCCTGACACACGTCCTCCAAAGCTTTTGGGTCTGAGATCAGGAGTCCTTCTGAACAGCATTTCTGTATGGCAGGGATCTGGCAGCCACATCCATAGCAACAGAAGTAATAGGACTTGCTGTATTGTCATTGTTCTCCACTGCTGATGCTCTTCAAGCAGGTCTGCAATGGAGCCTACCGTCGTTTTTCTTGACTTGTTTTTTTATGTCTCTAGTTGTTGATGCAGACAAGCAATTTCCAGCAACTCATCTCTGAACTGCACATATTAACCAAATCCTGGAAGTAAACAGAGAAGAGACAATGTAAGTTGAAATGCAAATTCACTCCCTAGAGTCTTACGTCCCTGTTACTGTACCTTGCAGATACAAAGCATTATGACAGAAAGCAACGTGGTTAGGAACATAAAGGTTATTCATATAGCTAGAACACTGTGAATATGTTAGGTAGCTGCTGTCAAAACACTTCATAAGAAAAAGTAAGAGTGCCATTTAAAACCTTTCAATTTAGAAACTTCTAAGTGTTCTTTATTTAGACTGGTGGATTAATATTTCTGAAACTTACACATTAAATACGCTGCCTTTACTTCAAACGTTTTCCATCCAATTTGATTTACAAGAATTCCAGTGTTTTGTTAATCTTACTATCAAGAGACCTGAAACTCTAGCACAAAGTAGTTTAAGAAATTACAAAATGGTAAAACGCAAGTTCTCCAGGGTATTTTAAATGGTGAAAAGGAACATCATATGCATCAGAAGAACTACAACATGACAAGAATGAAACTTTTAAACAGAAAATGTTCTTGCAACATGGAGTGATGTAAGCTTAACCTTAAAATGCAGGATGTATTTAAAAAAATAAGGTCCAGTTTTCCAAGTATCCTGAATAACTGAACTTAATCTCATTGTGAGAAGTTATATTGAAGAAGAAGACAAGCCTCTCCCACTCACCTTTGTCTTCACTTCTATTTGTTTGCATTGTTGGGTTTTTTTCCTTCTTCTAACAGAACTATGAGATGTTATTTCAGCAAGACAAATTTAGCCAGATTCTCTTCACTTTACTTCCATTCCAACATTTAAAAGTAACACTGTTTGTTAGTGAGATCACATGGTAATTGTTTCCTCCAGTAAATCATAAAAATCTATGATTTACTCATTAATAGGGTATAGTTTCTGCAAATTTTAATCAGCGTGGCTTTGCATGCCCATAGAAAACAAAATGCATGGGTGGTGGCTGCATTCCCTTGCATATTCTTCCAAATGTGGCCTGAAACTCAAGTAGTAAAAAGCTTGGGTTGTTTTTTCTCCTCTTTGCTGATTTTTATAGGTAAGTAACATTGTACACAGCAATACCATATGTCCTCTGCTTTCAAAGACATTATGCTATAGTTCACTATCATCTTAATTTTTTTTTATTTTTCAAAGAAGAGGCATACAAAAATTTCAGAAATTCTCCCTGTGTTTCAGTTTGATATTGATGTGCTACTTAAGCTATTTCAATTAAGACTGTGTTTATTAGAAGAGTTTGTGGCAAAACATCGTGAGTTTAAAGTGGACAGACTATTAAATATAGTGATACAGTTAAAAGTCTGTGTGTGTGTGTGTGTGTGTGTGTGTGTGTGTGTTAATAACTGAACAGATTCTTTCCAGAAACCAGCTGTTGTCTTCAGAGTTATATTCTCCCAGGAGAACATCTTACCCTCTCTCCAAAAATTTGGAAAACTAAATAACTCCACAAAGCCAGTGCTATTAAGGACTTTAGCCACAAGCCTCTTCACAGTAACTCACAAATGTCCATTTCAATTTGTCTAAACCAACACCAAGTTATGTATCAATTAATTTACTCCTTCCTCTCTCCTAAATTTTTGACATTTACTTAATTTGTGAACTTTGATTACTATGTAGAACAACCTGTTCTAACATAACTACTAATAACATTGCTGAATTATATGAGCGTGCAAAAACTGGAGATGTGGTCCTCCACCTTGGCAATTATTTATCACAACTCATACTTGTCTTCTTTTGAGAAAAAGATATACTGAGTGAGAGAGGAAGACTATGATTTATTCTCAGTTAGAAATATTTCTTCTCAAAGACCACAGGAAATTCAAAATTGAAATTAGCTCTTCAGGATAATATCAGTTTCCCTAAAATTTGGAAAACTATTTGGTATTTGTTTTTTTTTGTAGAGGAGATATAGCAATTTTTTCTTTCTTTTTGTATGGGTTTAATTTTATTATTTTTTTAGTTTTTTTCTCTTTTTTTCACTTTCTTGTTGCCATTAGTATATATATTCCATTATCCACACATTATTATTTGATGTAAAAGAGTTGTTAAATGCCTCTTGGGAAATAATGCTTCAATATTAGGGGTTGTTATTGAATTTCCTTCTTGTTAAATTCGGTCAGCAGAATGAAAGCTCAGATGAAATTTGTTAAACTTAAAAAGTAGCTAATGCACTTGGATTTGGCAAGCACAGCTGCTTAATGGATGCACATACCAGCAAGGCCTTTTCCCTCCTGTGAGACTCCTGTTGGAGTTCAGTTTCCTGCTTTAAACGTAATGAGTTTGATAGTAGAGTAAACTAAAGCAATAACATTTACCTTTAAAAATAAGCTAGCATACAAGGGAAAACAGACTAAACTAATAAAAAGCACTGAATAAAGGAAAAGTTTGAAGAGAATTAGATGAAGGGAACCTTTTAATATATAACTACAGAAATTAGACAGAAGTCTGAGTTCTGTATTACACTGCATATCTGGATTCTGTGCTTGTCTGACAGACCTGGAAAAGTAAATGGAGTAAGAAATACTTTTCAATTGTTTGGGTTTTTTTTAGGGGGGGGTTGTTTGGATGTTTAGTTGGTTGATTTGGGTTTTTGTTGTTGTTTTGGGTTTTGTGGTTTTTTTGGGTTTCATTCATTTTGTGTTTTGGGGGGTTTTTTTTGGTTGCTTTTTTTCCCCATTCCCTGGAGAACTAGTTGGAAAACTGTCTAAATTTTGGCAAAAAATTATCTTAGAGGAGAGTCTGAGAATTCAAAAGAATTGCAATAATTTTCCTGGCTTCAAGTATGTTTTTTTAAGATTTGAAACAGTTTAAAATAGCTTTGAATATTTTTTAATGAAACTATTTTATCATTCTTTCTCCTCAAATCTCTCTCAAGCTCTTCTTCCATAAGATCACTTCTTGATTTTTTTCCCAAAATAGAAAAGAAATAAGTGGGGAAAAAATAAGCTTTTAAAAATTTATCAGAAGTCCAAGGTTCCATGGTTCTGTGTAATAACCTTCTAAATTACGCTGAACTTATTACAGAGCAACATTGTGCCCGATTGTGCTCATTTATACAGGTTTTCGGTTTTGTACTATTACTAATGAGTTTTCTTGGAGCAATCTCTAGTATGCAGGAGATGTATCAATCATCACTGAAGCTATTAACCATTTTGCCATGAGCTTTCAGGTAATGATTTCAAAACGATTAGGCAGTACTTACTTGCCACAAGTTAATCACTTCTTACCTCTCAGAACTTAAAAGAAAATGTTTTAATGCCACTCCAACACTATTCACAGAATAAAAGAATCTTAGAACGTGCTGAGTTGGAAAGGACCCACAAGGATCATCGAGTCCAACCCTTAGCCTTGCACAGAACTATCTCCAAGAGTCATACCATGTGCCTGAGAGTACCATCCAAATGCTTCTTGAACTCTGGTAGGCTTAGTGCTGTGACCACTTCCCTGGGGAGCCTGTTCCAGTGCCCAATCACCCTCTGGGTGAAGAAACTTTTTCTTATATCCAACTTAAATCTTCCCTGATTCCAAATGTAATTGTAGCAAAATTTGCAAAATATTTTGCTTCTCAGTCATTTAACCCCCCCCCCAATAATACTAAAATATACTTCATGAAGTTTGAAACTCGCAAGATTCAACAGCTGTATAAGGGGCCATGAATGCCTTTAACTAACGCACATCACAGAGTTCCATTTACCAGTTGCTCCAGGAGACGGATCTTTTACACCAGGGATACTATTTCTATGCTAAATTATATGCTCTTTTTGTCTGGGTTTTTTTTTTGGCATTAATGTATAGTTGTTTTTGAAATTCAGCAGGACTAAATTTAAAGTATTAACTTTAAAATAGATCAAAAGCTTATGTCTGTTGTTTTGTTTTGCTGGTTTTTTTTTCTTTTTAATAAAGAAATTCTAGTAAATCTCTTTCTTGTAAAGAAAAAATGAACAAAAAGAAATTTACTTCAGATAGTTGCCATTTAAGGATTTTGTTCTGTATTTAACCTTGGTCAAACTCAAACTGAATTTTAATTGCATGACATTTCAAAAAGCTTGTTTAAGGAAAGATACTTACGCAATGTTGTTCCTGTTTTCTCCATTTCTGTTTTAGTTGGGAGCCGTTATCTATTCACAGCTCTAATCTTGTCTTTTGACCCTTTCTGCTACGTTTGTACAAAAGAAAAATATTTTTGGACTTGAAGATGCTTCCTGAAAAGTTAGATTAAGCTACACTGAAATTTTATGAGAAGAAAGACATTTAATTTTATTACAATGGAAGTCATCAGAGTGTATTTTGTTCTTGTTTTGTTCTTGCTCTGCAGAGTTGATAACAATAGGGTTATTCTTATGCACAGCCACAGTGAGAAACTTGTTTTCTGCCTCATTTCTCCAAATGTTTGGTCCCTCTCCAGCCACCAGTATGGAGTTACCAGCACAGACTCTCTGTCACAGTTCCTACAGCCATCAGCCTACAGCCACAGCCATCAGCCATGACACAGTTCCTACCATTTTGGTTCTTCTTTGAAGTAGGAACTTGGTAAGGTGCCCCTCTATTTCATTAAAACTCTGATTCCTGGCTTATGATGTCAGAAATGCAATTCAAAACTCTGGCTAGGTTTTGAAATAATAGGAACTATTTAACAAACTAGTAAAAATGGAAATAGGAAGTCAGTTAAGTGCAGAAAAAAACTGCATTTTTCAATGAGCCTCAGAAGAGCCTTCAACTCAGCTAATTTAGTTCTTTTAATTTATTTTTCATCTCTTTATCAAAACTAGGAATAATGTTCTAATGCTTTAGAGAACAGTGTGATGAAGCAAGTACTTAAAAAGACATCTTTGCAAAACTCTAATTCAAAACACAACAAGTATTTCCCTCTGTAGATGTAACCCATTGGTGTAAGTTATCCCTTAAGGAAAAAAGAAGACAATATATTTTATGAAGATTTTTAGGAGTACTTGAAACAGACAAATTAGCTCTGTTAAATGATCAATTCTTAATGGATTCTAATCTCATTATTCCTTATATTATAGATTTATGTTCACTGCTTTATGTATTATATCCCCATGAAGTAATCTGAAGTCATTCATAATTTAATTGCTTAGTCCTGAACTAAGGAGATAATTGGTAAATTGTCAATAAGCTGCTTATTTCATGGACTGCAGCAGAACCCTTACACACCACAGTGACCACACTTCAGGTTATTAAATTATAACAAGAATTTGCAAAGTAGCCAGCTATACCTTTGAACTTTAGAATTGAGTCTTCTTTATGAAGTCCTGCAACACTTCATCTGCTTAGGAATTTGCATTAATGCTAAACTAAAAAAAACCCCAACAACTAACATTTCAGAAATTATGTATTATAACTAGTAAGACTAATCATATTTCCTAATCATTAAAGCTAATTCACACAAAGGAATGTTGTCCATGTTATTTTCATAATTCATCAGGAGAAAGACTGAAACACAAGTAAAGAAAACAAAGGAAAAGAAAATGCTGAACATTACAACTTTTGCTAGAAAAGTTAATACTTCGGGCTACAGAGAGATTATATTAGAAACATACCTTATGCCTTATTCTTAAGCATATTTATATATCACAAATCCTAACTGTTATTTAAAATTCCCCCACTTCAAAGTGGAAGGCTAAAGATTCAATCTTCTTTCCATTGATAGTTCAGTAACTGGATATCCAAAACTGTAGTTAGGCAAATGGAAATGCAAAAAATGGAAAAGGTAACTCTAAGCAGATGTTATACTGAAGAGGAAGAAGGTATCAGACCTCACTCCTCCCAGTTCCCCTGCTGTGGAGAATATAGTCCTCCACCCTGTAAAGATCTCTGGATTCCTCACTGCAATCCTTCCCTGGTCTCAAGGAAGAATAAAACCCTCAGGCCTAACACACAGTGCAACATGGAAATGGTAAGCAGAAGAGCAGAGACAAAGCAGAAGATATTAGTAAGTTATCTTGCATAACAATTTTGACTGTTTATTAATGAAGCTTTTCTTTATTAATTAGATTACTCAAATACTTAACAATAATTCTTATCTCTCTGTACTTTTACTCATAGCAAGACATTGAGAGTAGCGCATTATTGTGGTAGTTCTCTACACAGATATTTAAATGTACCTTTTTCACTAAAATTCTGGGGGAGAGGTTATGCATGCAGGAGTGACAAAATGGTAGGTGACTTATGGACGTGCAAGATTTATATGAAACTAGAATTTCTACACCCTGAGTGGTCCGCATAGCATTTCATTATATGTGGCACCTTGTTCTCCCTTCCAGATGACTCTTTCCTATCTGATTATATATACTGAGTTAGGTTTCACAGGTCGTGGTTGCTCCACAGTATTTCTCTGCATAATTTGGATTAACAAGTATAGAGTAATTTTATTTCATTTATAGAGTGCATAAACTCTCCCAGATGAATTAAAGAAAAAAAAAATTAAAATCCAAAGTACTAAAAAAATAAATTATCTGAAATTTGCAGGATATGATTTTTGGGGGGAAAAAAAAAAAAAAAAAGGTGGGAAGATTGTAATAGGTTACCCAGCATAAAAATAAACTACTTTATGAGTTGACACTGGTAGGCAGCCAGAACAACCACAAAACCGTGGCTGAAATACAAGGAGTAAATGTATTTAATTACCTCACTAAGCAGAGGATCCCAAACCAGCTTCAGGGTAGAAGTGGCAACATTAGGCTTACTCCATGCTAGTGGGCCTGCTGTTTACATCAGAGAAGAAAACAGAGGACAAACAGCAGTAGGTGTAATATATGGGGTTTCCCCCACTGTTATTCCCCAAGCCTTGGCATTCCCAGCTGCAAGGTCACTTGAGTGAATACCATACTCCTCACCATTCTTTTGCTTTTAACCTTTTTGTTCCAACAACCTAGGCACAGTTCTGGAGAAAATAGTGTAGAAAAAGTATAATAGTTCTGAACAATCTCAATATGGTGGATTTTTTTATTACTTATCAAGAAAAAATAATAAGAAAAAAAGGAAAGGAAAAGGAGAAGGGGGAAAGAAGATACATGAATATTACAGGAATATTATTCTTAAGAAGTTTAAGAAGTATGAAATAATCCTTCCTTTCCACTTAGCCTCATTTCAGATTCTGTGTCCAGGTTTGAACACACATCTAATTATTTACAACATGTAAATTAATAGAAATCAGGCTAGAAACAACATTTTTAGGGAAAAAGTCCTGTTATTTTTGAGGAAAGAACTACATTTATTTACCCAGTCTACAGAAAGAAAAAAAATATGCAGAAGGTGGTAAGATTGTGGTTTCCAGAAACACTGTTTAAAATAAAGAATTATTCTCAATGCACACCACAGATAGTATAAGCACTTCACTCACAACTACAGTGATTTAGATTATGCATTAAGTAAAACTTCCTATATATTTTCAGGAATATTCAGCAGCTGAAATGAGATGTGACTGAAGGATTGGAAAACTGAGAAAACTGCTTTCAGAAATGGGCTGCCTGCAGTTGGTATGACCAAAGTATTTCTCAATATGTTTTCAAGTTCCATCTTGTACAATTCTATCCCCTTCTTTTTTCCACATCATTATTTCTTTTTGTTATGTCTTTCTATGTCTGATGCCACTGCTACCAGTGGCCACCCTATTCTCCTACATATAAGTATGTAGTGTGTATTCCAGATCAACCACATCCCTTTCCATTTACCTGATTTCAACTCAAAATCAGCTTTAGATTTACTTTTGTGTGTTGAAAGGAACTGAAATTCTGTTGCTTGCCAGCATAGCATGCTTTTCCACACCAAATGATACAGTCCTAGACACAAGGTTCCCTGCCATTTAGATAAGGTCTTGCCGGTCCTCTGAGTTTACTTCCATAAGATTTTGTAGTTGTATTTATCCCTTAAATTGTCTACTATGATTCCCAGATAGTGAATTTAGGTCTTTCCTGCTCCACTGAGAATTCATCCCATGTATTTCTTCCTAAATTATTCCATTTGCATTTACCCCATAACCATGCTGCCTTCTAAAACATCCACATTCCATTATTAGCAGACTCTTATAAAAAATATAGTCCTCTAGTTCATATATTAAAAAAACCCAACACCCAAACCCAGTTAGAGCTTTTAGTATTTGATTATGCTTTCTCACTTTCTTTCCTTCTTTCCTTCTCTTTCCTTCTTTCTTTCTTTCTCTTTTTCCTTTTCAAAAACAAACAAAAAACCCAACCCAAACCAAAACCAACCAACCAAATCAAACATAAAATATGCTCTCACAATTAAAAAAAAAAAAATCACAAAATCTGTTCTGATGTAAAACATGCATTCTAGGTGAAGGGTAGAAGAGAATGATGATAGAGAGGAGGACAATGACCCGTTCTGATGAGAAGCAGCAAGCAAGTTCCAGAATGTTGGTTTTTTCCTCTGAAAACAGGGATTCATCAGTGAAAGTAAATCTATTTCCTTCACCATCTTGTTGCAATTTAGATACAAGAATATGCTGAAAAGGCTTTTTTAACACCCTATTTTCTTTCACTTGCTCATTACATTCCATCTTTGACAGACCATGATTTTTCTGGAAATAAAAGTATCAGAAAATTCTGTCTGAATTTTGCCAAGAACAAAAACAGAGACATCACTGAATATCTAGACCTGGTGACTTAATATTCCTTCTCCTTGTATTGAAGTGTTTTCCTGACCAGGGTGAATTATAAGAATAATGCTGAACAGTTACCAAAAAGACATTCTTTTCCTTCAGGGCAGGTGGATTTTTTAAACCTAGCCTTTGCTATCTAATGCTTTCACCTGCCAGCAAACTCTAAGCCTTATTAGAGAAACAGAATAAGCACAGAAGCGTGCCAAATATCTAAAAACTCTCTCTAATCTCATCAGGAGTTTATATCTTCAGCTCAGGCTGAAACCTTACAGCTTCAGAGAGCAGAGCCAGTTCACTAAAGCATAAAGAACTGGGGCATTGAGAGACTGTGCCTGCTTAGAAAACTGTGTAATTTAATAAAGTGTTCATTGATGATCTACACAGTGGCTCCTCAAACTTGTGTTAGTGTCTGTGCCTGCAGCACGGATAGTCACATTCCTGCTAATTAGATGATAGCAGAAGGATTACATTCTTTCTTAACAGTCGGGAAGAAATGGCAGCAACCTTTTCCTCTTGAAAATAGGCGGCTGAAATTAATGAGAGGCTCCCATTTTAAGAAAGTTTGTTGATGTATTCGATTTTATCTCTCACATTTATTAGAATAAAGGTATAAATACTAAAAAATGCACTTTATTATTCAGAAATTTCACAAATGTTATATTTTACATTAAAAAAAATCTCGAATTACAAGATGGTATATTTGAAATGCATTCAAATTTTTTTCCTATAAATATTTCTTAAAGTGCTTGGAGTTTCATCTTGTGTTCAATTACTTTATCATTATAATACTAAAGCATCCTGCTTTTTGTATTGTTCTCAGTTTACAAAGCAAAGTAAAAGTCCCTTTATGAGGTGACTGCAGTTTTTTGGACCAGGATGATCAGATATGAAAAAAAAAATTGTAGGGAACATTAATACCTTTTATTATATTGGTCTGCTGTGGTTGGATAAAATTATCATAATTTCTTCACCCTTAGTGAGTCAGAATTATAGACTCTCCTTTATAACTTGTCTGAAAGCTGTTATAAATGTCAAACCATGACAAGAAACCTCTTAAGAATATACCAGATACATATGCAGTGTATAGTAATCTGTAGCCTTTTGTGCTTTACATTATACCAACTACAGTGCATTGCAACAGGATGTTTTCAATGTGTTTTCAACATCATGTTTTCAATCGAGAGAATGCAATATTTGCCTCTGCAATGTGAAACTACCAGTTGTATGAGGCATGCATGAAGACCTAATTAGAAGGTCACATCCTACATTTTTCCAACTGGTTCTTGCTTTAAAACAGTACACAGCAGACTGCAACCAGCATCTTTTCAGAATTAGTTTTACAGCAGAATTGACTGTAAAGACCTGCAATTGATATAATAAAAATTCACCTTTTTTTTTTTGCGTATCTAAGTAATGAAAAGGATGTGTCTTGCCTAGAATTGTGAAAGGATATCTTCTCTTAAGTAGCATATGGACATGATAAACTGCTGATGGCCATGAATCAATTAGAAACTTTGGAGGCAAGGAAATATTCACTTAAGAATGTTTCTGTGTACTGTGAAACTCCCCCTGTATAATTACAGTTACACTCAATAGTGCTCTTCATGCCCGTATTATCTACACATACCAACATTGCTGTATAAGAAAACAGAGGAAGACAGTAATCAGAAAAATGAAATTATGCATGGTCTGACCCTGGCTTCCACATTTGGATCAAGAGTGTCCTGAATGCCTTCTGCATAATCTGTGGAGTTCTATGCTTTATAAAATTGCAGTTAATGTCTCAGCCTTCAACGTAAGAAAAGTTAGGCCAACACAACAGGTTCTATTGGACTAGAAAGCTTAGCTGGAAAAGCCAGTTAAACTTGTGGATTTCAGAAATATTCACTGGGTAAATCTGTTGACATTTAAGAACATGTTTGTATAGCGCAATTTCTTTTGATGTATCTTTCCTGGTTGGTGGTTATACAGAGAGATATATATTGGTTTACTGGGTTTCTATATGCTATAGTTTTTTGATGAACAGCATCTGAGAAAACAGTAATGATATAGAACTGTTGCAGACAGCCTCAAGACAGTCACTGAATTTGTGATGAAAGACATCACAAAGAAAGTCATGCCTGCTTTTCCTGTAGATATCATCTATGTGGAACACTTCTTGACAAAATGCATACTTAAAAACTATATCAAGAAAAAAAATAAATGTGCAGAAAAACACTTGTAATACCCACCTCAATAATGTGAAGAGGAACTCTTCTCAACAAGAACACTTCTCTGGAGAACTAGATAACTGATATTTGTTTGTTTTGTTGAGTTTGGTTTTATTTGGGTTTTTCCCCTATAATGTAACACATTTCACACACTGTGCTGTGTGCTTTCCTAAGAAATACATGAGTGGAAATCAGCAACCACGAATTGCTGGAAAAACAGCACTGGAAATGAACTTGCATGGCTAATTGGTCAAGGGCTACATACAGGTGTCACAAGAGACACATTTTTTTTCAAAACAGTCATTTCATCTTCCTCTCCTGAATTTCAAGGAAAATCAACAAAACAACTTTCAAAGATAAACCTGGAACAGAACTTCAAGACTCATCTGGAAGCCAAAATCAAAGGAGTCAAATGAGTTGTTGTTTTTACTGAGCATTATATTCTCTCTCTCTTCCCTTTTAACATTTGTATGTCTGCATGTTATAAACTAACTAAATTTCTCTCTTCTTTGAGAGCTAAATATCTCCTGTTAATCTCTAAAACACTCTTTTCATAACAGTCTATTTCATTGGTGGCAACTATATATGTGTATGAACATTCTCTCTTTACAGAGATTATGTAATTGATAACTATCTAGTTAAAATTAGAGAAACTTCTTCAACTTCTGTATAAAATATTTTTTTTCTATTTCTGATCCAAAAAAAGTTCTGTATGCCTGAAAGAATGTTCTGTTTTGTGGTTTCCTTTTTTTCCAAATACAGCCAGACAAGCTAGTAAGATATTCTGACTTTATTAAAAAAGCTATACCTCATCTGTAACTTCTTGGGTCATTACAGGTACAACAACACAGTCTTTATAGCATTCATTACTGCTTCATCTAGGATGCAGAGAAGGAACATACTCTTTTCTATTACTCAACAGAACACAATAATAAAATATTATTCTATTACTCTAGATCACCTGAGATTGCAGAGCAAGTATGTGACAAGCAAGAAGGCAAATTGCATCATTTGAAATCTCAGGATACAATACTAAGTGGTCTTTCATTTATTCTCTTCTGAGAGGCTTCTATTCTATACCCTGTTTCAAGCCTGTTTGATCAGGTCATTAATATATGAATAGTAATGGATTTAATATTAGTCAAGTTAAATAATTTGATTGCTCAGTAAGGAGGGTGTGTGGTAGAGAAGAAAACAATAGTAAGCTTCTGCCTGTAGGATAAAGCTATGTTCTGAAGAGCTCTAAATACACTGAAGTTATTAGAGCTAAATAAATAATAGAGCATTGATGAAATTGAGTGTGGACTGATGAGCAACTACAAAATGTAAAAACAAGCAGAATCTTCTTAGTCCATAGGTAGACTATCTCCTTTGCTGCCTCAAAGGAAGAAACCTTATGCTAAGCATGAGCAACCCTTGTCTTCAAAAGATGTAAGGCAAATTTGGGACATTTGTAATTAGCGCGTGAATGGTTCCATCCTGTGGGTCTAAGTATAGTCCACAGTGTCTGAAGAATCAATAGTTAAGCAAGGCACATATTGACAAAAAGGACAAAGAAGAGGGTTAAAAGCAAAAAAAGGATTGTAGAAAATCATCACCCTGAATCTCCTTTGCCAGGCCCAAACCGTGCTTAGCAGCAAGTAAGAAAGTAGCAACATCCATTGTGTAAAGCATGAAGATATTCCAGAGCAATGACATTTGCAAGGAGATGGACCAAGTAGCAAGAAAAAAAGTCTGATTCATGGTAAAAATTAAAAAGAATTATTATCCCATAGTGGTATGTTTTTATATTTATTTGTTTCACCTTGGAAAGCAAAGATCTTCCAGCATAACTGAAAGTGAACTGACACAGCGACTTAAGAAAGGCTGGAAAAATCCCATATAATTATACATAAACTTGTTCTTGAAAGAGCTGTAAAGGGAAGAAAACAAGAGAATGTGTGGGAAATTACCTAGACCTTGTCATTCATCTGAGATGTGTTTCTGTGGTCTTCAGACACTGCCTGAAGGAGAAAAGATGACAGACAGATCTCTAAGAAAAGATCTGAGGTGTTGAATTTAAGTTTTGAATTTACTGACATGGCCAAGAATGCATTAAAAACAAACAAACAAACAAACTTCCCTCTCCCCCCCCAAAAAAACCCCAAACAAAACAGACAAACAAAAAAGCCTCACCGACAGTTCTAGTATTACATTTTCTTTTCCTCCAGTTTGTCTTAGATCATGGCATTAAGACATGGTAAGTTATTGTAAAATGCAAACTTTGAAAACTGTTAATACACAAATGCAGGATTTATTTAAAAGGTAGTATTTTTACCTTATTATTTCCTCCACCCCCACCCCAGTATGTTTTCTTTCCAAAATATAACTTCTTAACTCCAAAATCATTCTCAAACTCATTACAGATGACAGCTAATCAGTCAGAGATGTTAACTGAGGCCACTCCTTTCCAGAAGACTGTTATGATGTCCAGGATTTAGGATCTCTCAGCAGCAGCCTCACTGAAACTGTTCAAACTGTAGACTTCTTTCATAGCTGATGAAACACAAAAAAGGAGGGTATGAAAGCTGCCCAGTAGCCATGTCATTCAAGAAGGCCTCAGAAGAAAAACCAAAGCCAGGTAGAATATTATGTTATAGTTGTTGCTATATTCTGACAATGTTGCATTCTGGCAATCTCTCCACACTCTTGCCTTCTGCTTGCAACACCAATTAGTATCTCTAGGAACCACACAGAAAACTGGAACAAAATGAGCTTTCCTCAAGAATTTCCAAAGTGTTAACACATTTTGAAGCCATTTTGAGACTTGCAAGACCTAGTTTCTTATGTAACAAACAAAATAAGGTCCAATTAGCCATGAATTTCAGGCTAACCTTTTTGTTTTATTTAGTGATGTGAAAACAGAAATGTTCTAAACTTCTGGACACCTGAACAGGTTTCCTTCTAAGAGAAACCATTGTCCTTCTTTGTTTCCCCATTCCCAATGACCACTAGTATTGCTCTAAAAATATCAGTCTGAAGCAATCATCCAACAGACTTTTTTTTGCTTTTGTTGTTTCTAAAGTAATGATTTGGAGGTGAGAATTTAGGTAAGGTTTCCTTTGGTGACATATTACCTTTTTGAAACACAACAGTTTTTGGCCAATCAGACTTCTAAGTTGGAACACTGGAATTGGCAATTGGCAGGTAACATACAGCAACTACAGTGCCTATCAGTGTACTATTGAAAATGAGCATCTGATGGAGAGTTTTCATCCTTTTCAGTCGAGAGAAAGGAGAAATTCTTCAGGATAAAAACAAAGATTTAAGGAAATCAAGCAAATAGTCATACAAGCAAAATAATGGCCTGTAATTAAAATGATCAGGAACTAGGAATAACAGAAAAGTTCAAGGTGAAAACCAAAAAAGTTTGAGGAGTACAGATAGAATTAGATTTTTTGATGGATTTTTAGTATTATTTGGTTTCTTTATCTGAATTCTGTGAGATAATTTCATGAAAGGCTTTGGAATCAGGATTACAAAACTGGAGCTCTTCAGTAAAGGCTTTATTATAAGTGCTGTCTGGAAGGTGGTTGTATAGCTTATAAACTTTAAAGTTATCCAGTTCAGGGTGCAGTTGCTTGGGGTTTTTTCTGTGTGTGTGTATGTATGTATGTGTGCATGCATAAACTTTGCAGCTGTAGGGATACTTGTTGAACAAAGTATATAGTAGTTGGAATATTATATGAAGATAGAAAAAATCTGCTCTGAAAGGAAACCAAGAGGAAACTAAAAAAAAAAAAAAATCATGTTTCTTTTTGATTTATATTTTATTGTTCATTCTGTTCAATATTCTATTTCTATTCTATTTCTCTGAGAAGTCCCCTCCAATCAACTTTCTCTCTCTTTCTTTCTTTCTTTCTTTCTTTCTTTCTTTCTTTCTTTCTTTCTTTCTTTCTTTCTTTCTTTCTTTCTTTCTTTCTTTCTTTCTTTCTTTCTTTCTTTCTTTCTTTCTTTCTTTCTTTCTTTCTTTCTTTCTTTCTTTCTTTCTTTCTTTCTTTCTTTCTTTCTTTCTTTCTTTCTTTCTTTCTTTCTTTCTNCCCTTCCTTTTCCTTTTCCTATCCCTACACTCACAGATTCCTTTTGCATGGCTATCAGACATTCATAAAGTAGTAACCAATATCAGCTGCATATCCCTTGTCCCATCAAGAAAAAGGATCTTTTGCCTAACAGCTCTTTAGTCCAACCTGAAAATGCAAAGTTGCAAGGGGCTAAAGAGAGTCTTTGACTAGATGCAAAGTGACAATGAGTCTTTCTGTTTTGCTCTAATGATTCTCCAACTGCACCAACAGCCAGGAAAAAAAATGCAAACAGTGTACATGTTGTCACAGTTGGCTAGCAAGCAAACAACTAAAACAGGCTGCCTGACAGCTTACGAGTACTGTATTACAATACCAAGGTAACTATCATGGTCAAAGTGAAAATGGATTCATATTTCATCCAATTCCTTCCTTCTTAAAATGACAAATATATCTAATTTAAATTATATATTTCCACAAATATCATTAGCTAGAAAATCTATACCAGTGTAGGATGACATTTATCCCAGGAAATTCAATGATTTATAGCAATATACCTGTTGCATAGTGAATTCTGTTGTTTTATATAAGTAATTATTTTATGATGCATGTAGTATTTACAGCATTTTCTAATTACCTCTTTTCTTCCCTATTTTGAATCTAAGATGAATAAATTACTATTTTAACTGGAAAACAAATGTTGATAGTTTAATTGTGATCAAAGTCAATTAGGAGTCAAAACATACTTCTGTGTGAAAAAAACCTTTTATTTGAATTTAATGTGACTGAATAAAAATTTTACAAGAGAAATAAAAGGCATTTAGAATATTGGAAAAATTTATGCCTGTCAATTACCATCTAGTCTCTGGTTTGGTTATTTTTTTTTTTTATTATTTCTTTTAGAACAAGGGACTGTGTCATTACAATACAGACAGCTTATAATTTAACTTAAGGGTTTTTCTAAACAACAGTCTTGTTTTCAAACTGAAAGAAACTAGCAATGATAAATGATGTATTGATCTTTGAAGCTTAAAGGCTATTAGAAGTGTTACAGTGTTTTTACAGGGGCTTATTCCTACCTTGTGCTGTATTATATATAATATTTTAATATAACTTCTAAATGAGTGATGCTGTCCTAGGCAATATATACACATTTTTCTCTACAGAACATTCTTTTGTAAACTTACCAAATATCTAGAACAGCAAGTGAAATCTCTGTAAAGATCACAAATGGGTAACCATGAGGAGGCAGCAAAAAAATAATTCTATAATTCCAATTCTTTGAGTCAACAATGTACTCAAACTGTCTGCTCAGTTATAAACAGATTTTCATCCCATCCTATCCTCATAAATAAAGATATAATGATGTATATACCACCCAGATCCCTGAGAAAGCTATCCTGAAAAAAGGTTTTCTTCTTACGACAACAGGAATTTGATACTTCTGCGTGTTTAAAGGCAAACCCTTTCAAATCTGCATATGTGAAACACATACAGATCTATGCAGCATATAACTGAGATATCTTACATAGAGTTTCTGGACACTATAAACTAACAGCCTGGACAAACACAAAATACTTCTGTAAAACAATTAATACTTTAAAACTTTTACTTAGCTATGGCAAAAAGCAAAGAAATCTCACACTTAATCCCTTTAAAGGCAGAACATACTGGAATCCCTCGATTCATTTTTTGTTTTCCCTATGAAACTGTCTTTATGAGCTTTCTCACTTTTAGACTTCCCTGTCGCTCCCTCACCCCACAGTAGAGGATGTGAGGAAGCAGCTGTATGGTGCACAGCTGCCTATCACGGTTAAGCCCAAATATCCATCTACTTTTCTTACACAAAGTTATCTTAAATAAAAGTACTCTTTTGGGATAGCAAGAACAAGATGATTGAAGCATTTTTATGAACAGATTTCTTCAAATCTCTTGCAGGAAGGAAAGCACTACAGAAGATCACAAAAGTATATGTGATAGACTCTCCTTACAATTCTCAGGTTACAAAGTCATCAGAAAAATATGAATTTTGTATCTTCTACTAACACTATTGTCTTAAAGCTGGTTAGGAAGTAAGTCCATAAAGATAACAGCTACAAGAGTGCACATACTACAATATATTTCTGAAAAAAAAAATAAAAATTCTAGAAGTGTCAATATAGGAAATGTTGACCACCTGTTATCAAAATCACTCCAGGAGAAGTAAATCTATTTCCATCCAAAGCATACCGTGAGTTAACTAGTAGCTAAAGAATTAGTTTTATCCAATCTGCCCTGATATTTTTACAGGACAGCATCCAGCTTCTCACTTCTGGAAGGTTTATCAGAGTGGATCTCTGTCATACTGCTACAAGCATTATTTGTTGCACCCGCCAAGAAAAATGCATCGACCCAATGCTAATACCAGCATGGAAAGAAGCAACGCTGAGCATTTAAAACTTCCTATTCTCATTTATAGCTTGCTTTACAGTAAAGCAAGCAATTACAAGAAGGTTAGGACTTCAGACAAACATAGGAGGAAGGTTACTTAAGGTCCTACATCAATTTATTAAGGTCTAATGGATCGATGGCTCCAAATTGAAAGTAAAAGTGATTCTTAACAGGCTGTAAAGGTCACATAAATTAAATGGTAATACATCCTACTGAATGTTTTTATTCTTATGACTCACTGTGTTCACTTTTCCAATTTCCATCCAGTGTCACTCACGAGTTACTTGTTCTAGCCTACATTTTGAACACCGATTTTCATTGGCATGTTGACAGCTATCCTTTCTTTTCCCAACACTTTTTTTTATCACTGGCGTTTCTTTTACTCCTCTTCCAAACACTTGCTTGAGAAATACAGACTAGCATAAGAATGTAATGTCAATGACAGTGTTATCTTTATGTTACTACAAGAATGTCAAGGATTTGTTCTCAGTTTCAGCAACAAAAAGCCAACTACTTTGGTGACTGAAGTATACTTGCTGAAGATATTCACTGCTGCCACTCAGAGAAAAACGTGTTATATACTTAGAGTTTATATTATGATATTTAAAGAAACTATGGGGATTTTTTCCTCAGTGATGATAAGCACAGAACTATTATGTTATGAAATATATATATATAAACACATCAAAACTTAAGAGGAAATGCCAAGCAATGATTTCTGCCCTCTTCTTTAAACACTATTTTAGAGTAAAAGGGATGTCTCATTTGTAATAATTATTATGAGTGAAGATTTAAGAACTCAAGTGAAATTTCTTCCCATGTCTATGAACAAACCTTCCATTTTGCAATCGCTTTTTCATTCAGTGCAACTCTAAGATAGACAGCTTTATGTTAGTAAAGAAAATAAATATCAAAACCACAAATAGTATAAACAGCAAAGCCAGCTTTGAGAGAGGCAGGTGTTTAAAAAATGTCCATACATTGAATATGATATAAAGTCACTGTCACTCTGTTGAAATTTTTGCACTTTTTTGGCAACTTGTGAGGTAAGATATCAAACACTACCTGACAGACAATGAGGTCAGCAAGGAGTCATGTCACAGAGCAAGCAGATCACAGCAGCAGCATTGCTGCTGCCATTTCTATCCTCAGCCCTGACAGGTGCTGCATGTGTATCTCTTCTGCTCTGCAATTGGATAGCAGCCTCTTCAATGCCTCTGTGCCTTGGTGTATTTTCAAATACTGTTCCATAACCTTTTCCAGTTTAATTTCCCCTCCAAAAGCTTTATTTCTGCAAATTGCTGAGTTCTGCTACAAGTGTTTATTCATGCCAAGGTATGCAACCTTTTTCCACAGTATCAAAACATCTGTAACAATATCCTACTCTTTTCATTAACAATATAATTTTATTCCTTATAGTATAGAACCTTATCATAGGGAACAAAACTTCAGTTCTATAGAACAATATTCTGGAAATAAATCCATGACTGATAGCAACACCTGGACTGCTTTGCTGTCCCTCACAGAGGGGACATTTTTTGCTGAGGTATTAAATAAAGATGAATTCTTTCTTATGGGACCTGGAGGGGAATAAGGAGGGAAGAATAAGGTACTAACTTAGTAAAAAGGATTCTAAAGTAAGATGAAACATAGGCATGCTAATACAAACTTGTAAGTTAGGTATAAATAAGAAACCAGTCTGAGAGCAAGGAGGATAAAAAGAACAGGTGACAGTAAGTCAGAAAGGATGAAGAAGGTACTGCATTAGGCATCTATCAAACATCTTTGACATCTGTGCATTAATACAAAAGGCACAGTGAGCAAACCTAGAAAATCTTGCAGTTTTTTGTTTTAAATTATGAAAATCATATGATAAGCATAATAGAGAGCTGGTGCAGTATCCCATAGGACTGGAAGATTATGATAATATTATTTGCAGGAAAAGCAAGAAGAACAAAGGAGGAGGTAGTTTATGAAAGAAACTTTTTTTTTCAGAAACAAAAGCTTTTGTAGTGCAAAAGCAGTATAGGAAATGCAGTAAAGGGTAGACTTTGGCTAAGCCACTGTCATTTTGTTCAAAACATAGGGAAGCAAACACCTCAAAAATATAAAATACACTGTATTGCTAAATATGAGTATAAAGGAATAGCAGACAAAGAAAGAGGTAAAACAGACAAAGTCAAGGCACACAAAGAAAAATCAGAGGCATCTAGAATGAACTAATTCTGTAAGAGAATTAAAACCAGGAGCAAGGTTGAAAATTTTCAATCAATACTCAGTGGAGGAATAATGTTTTCCAGATAGAATGAATGAAGTCAGAGAATGCACTGCATTCTCACAGCAGCATTGCTTCTAAAAGTAAATATAGGACAGGCAGCCAATACAATTAATATTGGCAACAAGTTGTTATGATATCTGCATTAGACAGGAAAGATTAATTGAAGAACTTAGATGTAAATGGCCACTCTTGCAATCCTATCAGCTGTGTAACAATATGAGCTTACAACCCAGAACGATGAGACACTGGAGAAATCCATAAAGAATTCCTAGATGGGAAATGATATGAACTCCCCTGATGGGGATGGAACAACACTGGACAAGGTGTGCAGCTGTAAGCAAAGGCAACTGTTATGTGGTTAACAAGTGACAAGACACTCAGAAAACCCAGTGACCGAGTAGCAGCACATTTATATGTTGATGAAATAAAACCACCTCAACATAGGAATCAGAAATGCTTAAGGGTTGCATACTATTCACTGCAATTTACAGGTTTTTAAAGCCCTGGGCTTAATGAGTGTGCTACCAGTATAGAACATGAATTGGCTGAATCAGTTTCAGAATAAATAGTCATTCTTTGATTAAAAATATGTATTTTCCACTCTAATTCCTCTCTAAATTCTTCCTGTGATTGAATAATTATCATGCCTTGTGGACAGAGAAAAATTACTAAATGTCAACCATCTTAATGTTTGTGAGGCAAACAGATCACTGAATATGATTTAACAGCATCCTCTGTATTAAAAAAAAAAAAAGAAACCAATGTATAAGGAGGATTACTACCTACAAGAAAAATAAAGTATATCTTTATATATACCTCTCAGGCAACAATGGGAAGGGCTTAGCTAAAATAAGAGATCCATTTTGAACACCACAACTTAAGAGAGGTGTGGAGAAGTAAAAGAGGAACTGTCATGACTATTCTGGCACAAGTGAACAAACTGCCATTGGATTATTTAAAAAATAATGCCATTGGTGCCATTGGATTATTAAAAAAACAAGGCATGTAAGAGGGGAGAATAAGTTACAATTTAGAAATATCTAAATTCTTCAGTAAATGGAACAGGGGATAATCTGTTATCCTTGTCTACTGAACATGCAAGAAGTAATGCCTGAGATGATTTGTCGCTGAGAGAAAAAACCCACAAAACTCAGCCCAGTGAATTAATTTTTTTTGGTAATTTTTTTGATAATTAGATCTACAGACAGAACTAGCACACATTAACATAGTACAATTCATCTCTTAAGACAGTCTTGGAGATTAAATTCCTTTTCCACCTCTATCCATTCTTAATCTTGTAAGTGCTATACCCAGAAGACCAACTCTGAACTTCATTTTATGTAAACTGAAAAAAAGTAATAAAAGGCTATTATGTAATATATACTTTCAGATATCTTTCACTTCTGCACAGTAACCAAACAAAGGGGAACCAAGTTTTTTGGGCCAATCTTAATCATTCAGACCCTATTTTGTGAAATCTAAAATAATAAAATGTTACGTTAACTTAGATTCAACACAAGTAATATTTGCAGGCTGGCTTCCACAGCCCTCTAGGGATATAAACATAATTTGAAAAAATAAAAGCCTACTCATATTTTGTTTAGTAGTAGCTCACCATCCATTTGCTTTTTTAGAGCTGTCACTTTAGAGTACTGGATTTTCAGATGTACCTTATAACATCACTGAACACAGGAAACAGCCCAAGGGCCTGAACACAAAATGGTTAATGCTTATATACCCGCTGTGTCTTCAAGGAAAGGAAGATGGAATGATTCCAAGTGTGCAGAAGAAATGCTGTCTGAAAGAGGAAAAATAGTATGAAAACTGTAAGCATACTGCTATTAAGGATGACCTCTCTCCAATAAAATGTTTGATTCTTTTAGATGTTTCAACCATTTCAAATCACACTTAGCTCTAGTGTGATATGCCATTTATTATCAAATACAAAATATTATGCTTCCAAAGAGACTGAGGTGGAAAGAAACAGAGGAAACAAATCAATATTGCTTAATTTACAGAAAACTTCTTAAAAAGACAAACAAACAAACAAACAAAATCAACATTTTATTAAATGGCCAAACTACTTCCTCACCAGACTTGAAAGTTCACAGATTTATTTTATTCTATATTCCATATAAAATAAAATTCCATTTTCAGTTAAGCATACAAATATGACACATAGCCAGTGGACAGGGATGAACCGGAGTTAGGCCAGGTTATTTCAAAACTCTGTGAGCTACTCCCTAGTCTTGTCTATTCAGTTTATAAATGCCTTATATCTGTAACAGTCTCTAAAAGGCCACAAAATTTCCAGTCAAATAATTCCATGCAAAGACTTCCAGAAATACAAGAAAATTCAAGCAGCTAGACTAGACTAGACTATTCGAGTTTACAGAGGTCTTTCTTAATGCTGGAAGCCCCAACACAATGTAGACAGATGTATTTGCTTTTCACTCCTGCATAGTCTTAAACAGGTAAAGCTGCACATGTTCAGATTATGTGTGTCCTGGGTTACACGTTTAACCTCCCGGTAAACAGCTCAGACATCCTGGTTCTTCTCTCACCCATAAAATCCATTTTTTCTCAATCCTTCCAGGAGCAAGTATGGCACAAGACCACAAGGCAGATGGAAGGTGTTTGAAGAGGATAACCAAATCCTACCAGGGCGTTTACAAAGAAAGAGCCCCAAGATTATACGTAAAGCAGCCCAATTAGTAGGACAAATTCCCAAAATGAAACTGAGATAGAATGCTGCTCTAAACACCTATACACTCATAAATGTATTTTATACCTTTTGATAATCCCAAATAATCAGGAAGACTTGATTTTAAATTCTATTTGGTATGCAGTGGTAATAGCAGTTCTCCCTCTCTAGGTTGAATACTGATTCTTAGTTCAGTTTGATCTCAAAACAAACAAAAAAACCCCCATAAGTTATGGTGTTATGATTTATTTTATATTTCACTAAATAATCTTCATGTCCTGCCCAACCATTGGTATAACTCACATTTCAGAAGTAATAGGACCACAGACTAAGTAGAGTGGATATCTTTAGTTTGGAGATGGTGGTGGTTGTGTTCCTTAATTATTGTATATTATATAGACAAAAAAACCGCCTAGAGCTCTTCAGGGATTCTGAAGTCTTTGCTGTCCAGCAAACAACGAGGCAATGTACAAATAGATAAGTGGTCAATGCCTAAGCAAAAAAACCTGCTGCATCTCAAGAAGCCCCATTGCTTTGCATACCCATTAGTAGCTAATAAGTGATATATGATAAAAAATGTTTTTTTTCTTTATCATTAAAACTTCATAAATAATAGCCTTTATATACTGAAAATGATCCAGGAACTATAGCTGTATACCATGAACATTGCTGATGGCATAGGATATTCTTAAAAGTACAAGAGTACACCATAAAAATCAATGTTTAAATATGAGTAAAACCTGAAGAAACACTAGAAAAAATATATTTGTAAGCATATGTAAAGTATAATAGCGTCTCCAGAATTATCTGGAGGTGTGTACTAATACCTAGAGTTAGTCTATTCTTATGAATACATGTGAAGGGACTTATAACTGTTGAATAAAATTTTTACTTTTTCCTCTTGCTACTGCGCCACATGGTCTCTTATGTGGTTTCAGGGCATTGTTACTCAAATTAGTTTTATTCAAGTTTAACCAATTTTTATGGATCCTGGTTATGTAGCCCAGGAAGAGTATACCATGAAAAAATACAACATACTTAGTGACCCACTAGAAGAAATTTTGCATGCTGAGCCGGAATTTATACATTTGGTATTTAAAAAAAAAAAATAAATTCTATGTTTCAGCTACATAATCAAGTTTCTTACAGAGGAGTACAGGCTCTTTTTAGTCTGTCACAATAAGCCATTTATTAGCAAGAACCAGGATTTCAAAGCATTCCATTTTTAACCTGTTATATTGCATCATACAGACGAAAGCCAAGCATCCATGGTTGGCAGGAAACATGAAGTAAGAAGCAACGAACATAAATGTAAAAGGAACATCACCATACCAGAACCCCCACAGGGCAGAAAGAAAGTAGATGATCAGGTTCTTAGTTTGGCAACATTAGAATATAAGAAACATTACAAAATCATTGCTTATAATTTCAGAAATTTTGTGAACAGAAAAACATAATGGATAACAAAACAAATATTAAAATTTTAGGATTAAAATATGTCCATAAAAAAGCACATAAATGAAAGTTTGTAATTTGCTTTCCCTTATAATTTTATATTATAGTCTTATGTGAAAGATTTAATAAGTCTAAAATATTTGAGAGTGTGAAACTTACAGCACTGTAGTATTTAAGTGAGATAACTTGTTCTGTTTTATTAAATATATAATTCTATTTATTGCTTTGGATGTGAAAAATTTCTGCTCAATGCACCCTAAAGCAAAAGTGCAATTAAGCACTTCCTAGGTAATAAGAATGATCAGATCAGTGTAGGTTCTCATTTTACACTTCTCTTCCAGGACAAGCTCTGATCACATGTATTCTATATAAAATCCATTCATTCCAACTGTCCATTTCATTACTAAAGCAGAATGTGCATTGTGTTCCTTAAACCAATTCAATCAACTATCTGACAAATTGGACATACTACCTGACATATTGGACACTGAAAGGTTGTGCAAAAAGTCACTGTCTTCTCAGAATTACATGATATTAAAATTACTCCTTCATTAAAATCAAGGTGGAAAACAATGAAGTGTCTGAAAAAATTATATGTCCCGAACACAGCACTACTAAGCATCAACTGAGACACATATAGAAGGCTGATGGCTAACTGGAAGTTAGAAATAGCCAACCTCTAAAACACAGAGCTGTTTTATTCTTATTTTCTGCTAGAAAATTAGTCTCAAAACAAGGCTCAGCTTTGATTAAGGACTAAGTTGCCCAAAGTGCCTGAGTGTGTACATATCTGCACAGCATTAAAATAAAAATCAAATGTGCTAAAATTTGTATATCTGACCAAGTCCTTTCAGTAGTAAAGGCAATTAAACACAAACTTACGTAATTTTCAAAAGGCTTGGATCTCCCCTGCACATGAGTTTATCAATATATATCGGCCCTCAAACTTCTGCAGTTTTCTTCATACAAGCTCCAGGTTTGCAATACATAGTAGGAGGTGACTCTAATCCTTCCTGGAGGCAAACTCTTTCTCTCTAATTACAAAGAGGGCATCAGAAATCCAATGACAACGAGGAGCTTCCACAGTGCTGTCCAGCCCTGAAACTCCTGGTTCTTCACATGCATGACTCTTCCGCCTGAACAAGTGCACAGTACTTCAAGCATGGCCTAATTGACAAAAGCACCTGCCTGCTGCTGTTAACCAAAATGCCTTTCAGAGAAAGTACCAAAACACACAGAAAGAGGCCATGTAGATTAACTCCTATTTACTCTCCTTTGGATTTTTTTTTTTTTAATGAGTAGAAAAAAGGACTCTAATATGGTCTTTTCAAAGTACTAAACTGTAGAGTCCTTGTGGATACCAGCGTGGACTAACAAAGAGAAAGCAGGAGAGCTGATCGTTGTCACCATTCCTTTCTCATGTAAATCAGATGTCACAAACTTCAAGAAGCTCAAAATAACTGCAGCCTGGTCTAAGAGTATCATAAGGCTAGTGGAATATCTGGAGGGAGTTTTTTTTTCTCTTTGGTTGAGGAGAACTTGAACCCTGTTAGAGAGACAGTTCCAGAGACATAAGGGTTTAGTTTCTCTGAAAATGTTTCTGTCCTGCACAACAAATTATAAGGCTATTAAAACTTACTGTTAAAATTATTTCAAAATTTGTTTTGCTCCCATCTTTAAGGAACTGCAATTTTTTTTGCCTTTTATTGGCTCAGTTGGTTAGAACATGGTGCTGCTAATGCCAAGGTTGTGGTTTCAATCCCCATAGGAGCCATTCACTTAAGACTTGGACTTGATGATCTTTGTGGGTCCCTTCCAACTCAGAATATTCTGTGAATTCCATTGACTCTTTACTTACTAAAAAGTGACAACTATCTCCATGACAGTGCTTTACAGTGCTTTAAATCAGAGAAGCTGGATATAAATCCATTGCAGAAAAAACAGTTTTATTTTGGAAGCATGCTGACTTCATTACATCAGTCCAACAAGAGATGATTCTATTTTTTTGTTTTATTTCTATATTAAAACCTCAAAGATTAAATTATTTCTACACTGTAAAAGGTAGGGAAGGAAAAAAGGGCTTCATAGCCAATTAATACCTAGGCTTTTCTGTACATCTTCATGAGAAAACAACCAAGTTCACTTCGACAAAGGAAAGATCTTTTAACCTAATATCAAAAGGTACATATCAAAAGTTCTGCTTTCAATTTAAATAGCCCTTCCCAGTTTGCCCTGAGTATTGCAATGTCCAAAGGACAAAGTCATAGCAGCAAAGTCATTCAGATTGTTTCTGCAGGTGCCTGAAAAGATGGTACACCTACATTTTGTATGTAGTAACAGCACCCCTGATTGTTGGGAACTGTGCCTTTGTGACTTTTATGTCTTGTTTAGAATTCCTCTAGGCATTTAGGCCCTGAAACATGTCAGTTATATACTACTGCAGTTGTACAGCAGGATGGGGTTTTTTTTCTTTCACTGCCACAGCCTGGGTACATGTTGCTTAAACTAGATGGTTGTCACAGTAGATATAAATAATTTTGACAGCCAGGAGTACACACTAAATACACAGGTTCCACAGATCAGCAATCAACTTTATCTGACAGACTAACCTCAGAAACAGTTTTAAAAGCAATTTTTTTCCTTTTGATCATCTAGACAAGTTGGGTGACAGACACTTTTCAGTCTCCCTTTTATATACAGGATCTAATGATTTCCAGCATAAATAATGTATTTACTTACCTACCTAAAATTCTAACTAAATTATGCACACAGGGATTGAAACAGAAAAATTCAACTGGTGTAATTTGCAGAGAGGGCATGCAAGGGATTTTACAAAGGAGGAGATTCTAGCAATTTCACTTCTGAAATTTCACTTTCTGAAATGGTCCTATACATATTTCCAGGCTTTCCTGAATATAATCACAAAGCCATTAACTTCTGATTTCTTTTCACCTCCAAATGCTCCACAAACAGAAACAATCTCTTTAACTGCCCATGTTTCCTCTTCCTCCTCTATCTTCAATGAAGACATTGATAGGTTGAATTATTTCATCTTTCCAACACACTTTGCTAACTATCCATATATTCTTTTTATTCCTTCAAATTATTTTACCTCCCTCTTATCCACATAGCACTGTCTGCAAATTCTCTTAATCTCATGTCGAATTCATTTCTACTCAAATCCTTGGCCAAACTACTCTTTCTTCTATCTGAATATCATGCTTTTTTACATATGGCCTTGCCCTTAATTTATGCAGTGCATTTTCATGTGAATTAAAGAGATGCAACCTTTACAACACTTTCTAAATTTCAAAGCTTTTCTGTTCAGGAAATTAGATGAATGTTTATTTGAAGTGTTTCAGGTATGCATATCAATCAATCCAAGGAACTCACTGTTCCTCCACAATGTCAGCTGACTTACCAGTTATGTTTCTACTTTTTTGCACTGCATGAACACAAATATGTCTCACTAGAGACTTTCTCTTTGGTAATTTATGACATGCTACATAATCTTTCTGTACAGGTGCTTGATATTTTGTCTGCCTCTTTCCGTGTTTCAGGTGAAGCATGCTGCCTACCTTAGTTGAAGCTTTTATAAGTGAACACATTTTAAGAAACCCTTTAACGATTTGTAAAAAAAATCCAAAACATTCTACATTTCCCCTAAAATATTTTGTACGCAGTTTGCATTAAATGTAACCACATGAAAATTACACTGACATGCATACACGTGTATTAATCCAGAACAAGATGTTAAGAAGTTGTAGTTTTGGTAAATGACTTTCTAAAAAAACTTTTTAAGATTTCTTTTGTGAAGCCTTAAGCTTAACGCCTTTCTATCCATGTTTCTATCAAAACTATGACACACATTTAGATTTGTCTTCCTTGTAAGAGAATTCACACCATGTCAATTCACTGGAATGAGCAACTCTTTCTTTTGTTAATTAATTTAATTTTGTAGGCAAAGTGTACTACAGGAGGCAGACATAGAGAAGCATTTAAGTGTGTTAATTGTTAGAAGAATTTTACTGGGATGAGAAGGAAAAATTCACATTATCACATATGGGTACAAAACTGTTAAAATCCTGTATCTTACTACATTAGTGTTATGATTCTTCTCTCTATTCTTGCTGAGAGGCAATGGAGTTTTATCTCTAGCTAAGCCAGCTAACCTTAATCAGAGAAATCACACAATCTCTAACCATCCAAAAGGTTATTGACTTATTCATCACAGTCACGAGCTGGCACAGCATAGAACTGTACCTTAGCTAGTGATTACTTATTAAAAATCACACTCTAGTGACTAAGATTTTAATATATGCCATACAATTGATAGAAAATATATCTTTCATTGCTATACTTATTTTTCTTTTCTGTAGAAATTTAGTAAGCAGTATTGGTCATGTATACAGAAAGTAGTGGAATCTTCTGACATTATAAAAATATTCAATTGGAACACTACTTCTGTTTCAAAGGTGAGAACTTAAACAGTGTTCTCATTTGGTACTAACTTTGATTTTATTTCCTTGCTCAGTTGGGAGGGTATTATAATAACGCAGAAGGTAATAATTTGCAATTGATTTTCAATGAATACAGCATATTTTTTTATTATTTGAACCAGACTATAATAAACATCTTTAAAAAAAAAACAGAAAAACCCAAACCAAACAAAAATACCCTTCCCTCCCCCCCAAAAACACCCTTACTTTCGAAAGAAAGAGAACCCCTGACTTAAGAACTTAAGTAAAAGCAGAAGTGGCATCTTGAGGTTTTTTCCCCAGCTCTTTACAGGGTATTTTTGCATCTAGAAACTTTACTCAGACTGAAAGTTAGAGCTAAGTAAGTAAACATGGACTATCACATACAAAACACCTTCAGAAATTGAACAAGAATGTGATCCCTACTGATTGCAGATACCTACAAGCATTATCTTAAAAAAAAAAAAAGGTATTAAACTACTATTCATTTAGCACAGAATGGAAACCACTAATTTTGCTGAATCCCAATGAAAATACCAGGAAAATATACAGCATTCTTATGCTGTTATTGCTTTTTTTCTGGATGCAGGCTGGTATGAATTTTCCCAAGTCAAAACTAGAAAATAAAATAAAAAACAAGCATGCTATCACAGATCCTGGCTTTTTGTTAAACATTACAGGATGCTGAAGTGGATATTGCCTTGAACTAGCTAAGTATTAAAGTATTCTACAGAGATATAATACACTAATACAATAAAAATCCATTGACAATTGCCTTGAACCAGTTAAGTATTTAAGTATTCTACAGAGATCTAATTCAACAGACTAAAAATCTATTTCTATGTGGTAATGACAGTCAATTTTTGTGAGATTTTTCAAATCAATATTTAGCAGTACTTGCAGCAAGAAAATAAAATACCAGACAGTTTTGTCCTGTGCATGAGCTGGTTTGCTATTTTACAGTCACTATTAAAATTCATACATACATATCTATCACCAAAGCAAGGTATTTTGCTGGTAGGCATAGAAACTGTTAACTAGAAAAGACTACCTCCTTGTTTCATATAATTATCCTCTTGCCACGAGATGGCACCAAAAGATTAAAAATATCTGCATTCCTAAGGTCCCCATTGCAAAAAATGAACAAACTTTTCAGGCAATTGCACAAGAAATGTCTTCAGTATTTGACTTTCCATTTGGTTTGCAAGTTATGAATACCATTCTGTTTACTTTGACAAAGCACTGAAATACAGAGACTTACCATAGAGTAAGTGAATGTGGCAAAAAAAATTGTTTTACTAAAGCTTATGTTTCCTACTAGCATTGGATACTTAGAATTATATATTTCCTCTTTAGGACTGGAAAGTAAGAACATCCCATCAAAAATTCATAGTTTCCCCTAAGGAAAATTTATCAAAGTTCAACAACTTATGCATTAAGAATTATTCCTTAACTCAATTTCCCCTCCCAATTGCAAATTAAAAAAAAAAAAAAAAGAAAAGGAAAAAAAAAGCTGATCACATATTTAAAAAAGCTGCATGGTATATAATGTGAAAAATATTGAAGAAACTATATTTCTAGCTTATAGGACATCAGCTTGTCAAATAAATGCTTTTCTATCCCCACATCAAAACCTCATCCTTCACAAAGAGGAACACTACATGACACCAAACAGCTCAGAGTGGACTAACTGAAACCAAACTGGAACAAAACCCCAAAGCTTCATGTGGGACA
>VWZF01005124.1:380489-418305 GCA_013396755.1 Sclerurus mexicanus | reverse complement strand
ACACACACACACACACACACACACTCGCTCTTCCTCCGAGGAGGGGAGCGGGAGAGAGGCGCTGCTGACAGAGCCGCAGCACTTACCCTGGGAAGGTTGGAGATCGTGGAAGTGCAGGGTTTTCCGAGCACACAGTGATTTGCAAGTGAATGCGGTGGGAGGGTACAGCAAACGGAAAGCTTTTTTTGTTAAAGCCTGTCGCCCTCCCTTCGCTGCCAGAATGGTTCTCTGGTTTTGAAGTCTAAGTCTCATCTGCTGAGCTTGTCGTAATAGTGAATACTGAAAACATCTCCACTTTCTGTGGTGTGTATTTCTTGATTAAATATAACCACTTCACTGTAACGCCAGTGATCTTACAGCAATGTTTATTAAATATATACATTTAAAAATAGGATGCTGTTAAGTTAGATGAGAACCTTGGAGGGCTCAGATGAAACCAAAGAGTAAGTTACTTTATGGAACTGTTTTTCCTATTAGATTTTGTGATTCTGAGATCTTTCCTCATATTTCACTATTTTGCATTATGTTTAATACAAAGCATGTCCATATAAAATTATGTATTTTTACATTTGAAGAGGTTATAAGAATTCAGCATCAGTACTAATTCTCCATTAATAATTTTCCCCTTTTGATACTTGTGATGCCTGTTTTTAGCCCAGTCACTATATTTGGACTTCACATTTCACGATGTGTTTCTTTTCATCGAGTTAATCTGTGTTGGTTTCATGTTTCTAATACAGCAAATTTGACTTAGCACAATCCTCCTTGGATCATTTCAAGTTCAATCCTTTCATTGTGATACTGTAGAGGGTTATGTGTACATTAGTTAGAACAGATTTAACAAATAGTCACATAACACTAAACCAATGGATGTCAGTATTGCTCTACCTAAGAAGTGTCATAAGGAACTTTCTCTGGTTGTAGAAAAGTCTTCAAAAAAAACCCCAAAGCAACCAAATTCTCTTAAAATAGGAGCTGAAAAATGTTTTATTTGGGAGTGAGGAAGAAAGGAACAGTGAAAACTATTTCATTATTCGAAAATTTAATACAGAAATAGATCACTGGCTGGTGTTAGCCTTCTCAGTGTTACCTATTCTGCTTGTTCTCAGCTGCTGTCAGTAGAAATGACAACAGAAAAAAAGAAAGGCAAGATCCTTATATGACTAGTATCCCTTCCTAATGTAACCACCTGCTGTTTCTTTCCCTTATTTGTAATCATCAGGAGAAACAGAAGCGACCCATCACCTAAGCACAACCTTTTGGCAGATGATCAAGTCAGCATTTAAGTAACATGCTATACTAGCCCGTGAAGATATCATCTGGAGACAGAAACATGTAAAGCAGCAAAATGCCAAGGGGTGGAACAGAGGGAATATCGTTTTACTGCCATATATGAAATGATTTGTTTTTGAAAAAAATTATCCACTCTGACAGATTTTTAATCTCTCAAGGAAAGCAGTTAAATTCATTGGCTTTCACTGTACTTGGTCATATAAATGCACAGTGCCATGTATAAAATCTCTGTTAAAAAAATAATTCTTTCCTTCTCCCTTTCTCACTGTTGTACCAATATACGAATCAGAACTGCCATATGTCCTTCTGGTCCTGGTTTCCAAAGACTTTCATTCTCAGTCCTTTCACAGGAAGGGAGAAGGCTGCAGAATCTAACTCACTTCTTAGTCACTGCCATCATTTGACATTACACGGCATTCACAGTTCCAAGTAATCCATTTGGAACTGACAATATTGAGACATCTGTTCTGTCTTCCAAGTTTACCTGTTTATTTGTGCAAAACTGAAAACATAAGATTTTTTTTATTTTGAACAAATCCTCGCACACTGATCTGAAGGTAATGTTCATGTGGCTTTCTTTTCTGACTGTACTAAGTGTGCTACTGTCTCTCAAAATATTAGATCTAGGTTTTGATCCTATAATAGAAAGCTGAGGATTGTCTTAGAATAAAAGTTTCACTTCCAATTTGGTAATGCCACCAAATTAAATTATAATGAAGGGAAACAAAAATTTGTGGAAAGGTGTGGAAATACTGAACACAGTTGGGAAATAGCTTTTTAAAGCTGGACTACCTTTTGAATGATGAACAGAATATTAAGTGTTTAATATTAAGTTAAAAAACTTCAGTTCCTTTTAACATTTTCTCTCCTGTTATTTAAGTTGCAACCATAAAGTGGGTAATAGATGGCAATTTATGTATATACACAAAAGTCTGTTCTACACATGTACACACACATACAGAGGACTATGCCACATTCTGAAGTCAAAGAAAATAAATGGTCTAGTGGAAATACTCAGGAACAAGAAGGTCAGTGTGTGCTTGTTCCCTTTTCTGTAAAATATTTTGATATATTTCTTCTAGGGTTTTATTCAGCTGGAGTGAACCTATCTTATCCTAGAGATATATTAATTTATTCAGGCACTTGTACCCTTAAACTGGACTGTCTTTGGGAGTTAAGATTTAACTCTGGAAAAGCCATACTATTTCATGGACTCCTGCTTCTGTTGGTATGGTCAACTGCTTAAAATCCAGTGTCCATGCATACTGATAGCATATGGACATCTAAAGCAAAAGAATTATTCAACCATATACTTATTCATATACATGATAGTAACTTTAAAACAAGGTGGCATTATAAATTATTTTTCACACTGCCTAATACTTCACATTATAAGAGTCCTTTTAGACTTGCTTATAAATTTACCAAACAAATTATTTAGGATTAAATTTTCTACCCTGATGGTCTGCCTTGGGCAGAAATAATTTAAAAACATTTCAGCCAAAATGATACTGAAATTTCAGAGAATCAGGAAAAATTATAGAGCTGAAATTTTCTCACAGGAATAAAAGAACCTTCATGCTTTGAAGGCAGAATGTGAAACTCCACAGGGTACTGCTGGCCTTTGAGTCAGAGAAACTTACCAATGGGGGACAGATTAGGTCAAGGAGCATTAAAGTAAAGGAACAGTAGTAAGAGCAGAAGGAGTGGAGGCTGGAGGATCCATTCTTCCTGGCCAGCAAAGGGGAAAAAAAATGCAACACATTTCTGATAAAGAAGCAAGAAGGAAGAAACAGTGGCAGAATAGGGGGAAAGAGATAAATTCATGGAGACTGAACAAGGAAAGCTTCAGGGGAAGGGTAGGGGGAAGGGCAAAAAAAGAAGCACACAAGATAAAAAGTCAATAAAGACCTTACCAGGGACTGTAGTGTTGCATTTTTCCATCTCTGTCTTCAAAGTAGGCAGTTTTATCCTCTGAAATCATATATCTAGTATGATACCTACTCAGAATACAGTGGAGATGCTTTCCTTGCTTTTCATTTCTGGTTACAATCTTGGCAGGGATCCCATAAGCCAACAGTTGCATTTTAGGAAGATAGAAAATATAAGAAGGATGAGAAAGAAAATATCTCAAATAAAATCCAACATTTTCCTCAGCATTGCTGTTTGCAAATGTCTGTCAAACCTACTGAAATTGTCTACACTTAGTGTTGGCTCACATGGAGTGTGAGAGCAGATTAGTTGCCTCATGAGCTCATGAAATAGCGATCAGTGTAGTTCTTGTAAAGACTCCAAACCTAGCAATGAGCTGTATGTAACCTGATGGTCCTATTTCTCCTTGGGTTTATTCCATGTTTGATATATTTTAAACCTCTGTAAAATTTTGCACAGAAACATAGCTGAGGGCTGACCAACTGGAAAGCATCTTGGCAGAAAAGGACCTGATGGTTCTGCTGGACACCAGGCTGAAAATGAGCCAGCAATGTGCCTTCCTGCAAAGCAGAGTAATGGCTGCATTAGGTAAAATACTGCCAGCAGATCAAGGGAGGGATCCTTTCTCTCTGCTCAACACTGATAAGGCCACACTTCAAGTCTTTTGTCCAGTTCTCCCATACAAAAGCGACATGAATACACTGGAGAAAGTCCAGCAAATAATGATTAGGGGACTGGATCTCCTCACATATGAGGAAAGGCTGAGAGAACTGCAATTCTTTGCTCTAGAGGAGAGAAGGCACAGGGGATCTTGTCAAAGCACACAAATACCTGAACAGAGGGCGCAAAGAGGACAGAGCCAGACTATTTGCTGAGTTTCCCAGTGAGAGAACCAGAGACAATGGGCACAAACCAAAATGCAAGATGTTCCTCTGAACATCAAGAAACACTTTTGTCCTGTGAGCACTGAGCACTGGCACAGGTTGTGCAGCTGGTTGTGGAGTCTCCATCCTTGGAGATATTAAAAAACTTTCTAAACAGTCTTTCTTGAGCACGGCTTGGTTGGACAATATGACATCCAGACGTCTCTTACGACCACAATTTTCAGAGATTCTGTGAGAATACACAGAGAGAAATATCAGAAAAGAATAACAATAAATAGTGGAGACGAATGGTGGAAATAAAGGAGCAGAGTCTCCGATGTCAAGCAGTCTAAATACTGTGGAGGAACATATGCTAGGAACATAATGCTAATGCATAATGCTAGGAACAAAAGACTGCTCATAAAAGAAGGAGGAACAAAATATTTCACAGTACATGCATTAGGGAAAAAAAGTATCCAACAGAGTAGTTACCCAGTCCAAAATGATGCTAGTCTGAAAGTAACATTACCTCTCCATTCCATTCAATGGTGTTTGTACCAGCGCCTGCTCTGACAGCACCATCATTTCCTTTAATTCTCCATGCAGTCTCAGCAATGTCTTGCAATGGCCTGACTTCTGTTATAAATCTCCTTTGATCTATTGTGATAGGAAAAAACCCCAAATAAGTTGTTTGACTTCTTTGAGTTTCTGGTATCTCATTTTAACCAAAACACATATAAATTTTTGCTGCTATTGAAAGCCATAAGTAAGTAGCTGCCTCCAAATAATCAAAAACCCATTCTTTCATTCATTGTGGTTATTCTAGTTATATCCTGGTTATTCCAGTTGTATCCTGGTATCTGTCAAAGCTCTTTTGTTTTTATAAATCATCTACCCTCCTACTCCTCTATCTTAGAGTGCATACGCTCTGATGCTGCATGTGAATTTTAGTACAGTAAACTAAAAAAAAAATATTATGGTTACCTAGAAACATCCACAAACAGGGGTTTATGTTCCATTCATAAAGAGAACATAATTCATAAAGAAGACTACACACAGAATATATTAAATTACTAAGAAAGATGTCAATAAAAATCTATATTGTGTAAAAAAGCTTGTCTATGGTTTACTTAATAATTATGGTAAAACATTTTTAACTACAATAGAGACAAATCTTTATGAATTATTGGTAGAATTCTTCAAATCGCCCATCATTTCTTTAGCATTTTGAACAGAGTCCTTTTATGAAATAATGATGTATTAATTCAAGCAATATTTTGATAGAATAGAATAGAATAGAATAGAATAGAATAGAATAGAATAGATATCCTCTGATTTGGACAAAAATTATTTCTGTATAATACTATGAAAATAAATACAACAGATATTTTTATTTGACTTTACTAAAATTATTCTGCAGATTCTCTCTTTTCAGGTGAGCTGGTCATTCATTATTTTTTTGTTAGTACTAGTTTGTGCATTGATAAAGTTAACTTGCAGATATAAGATTTTACATGGTGTAAACACAACACTGCAATGCGAGGTGTCCTTAGTAATGTGAAGGTTATGTGAAGGTTATCAGGTCTCTCTGTTCCTTGATCTTTCCACTTCTTAGTTTCCATTCAATGACAACTGCACCAAAAGTTTTACAAACAATTCCAAAAACTTGTTGTTTGATTCCGACCTAACATTAATATGTCTCTCTGCATTCATAAGTAAATTATATTTTTTTACTTTGGTCTTATTCAGATGTTTGCTTTAGCTACATGGTATTGATTTTACTATCATATACCAATGTTGTTATATCTGTATCTGTCTCTTCAGGTTTATAAGGATGTTTAGTATCATTCCATTATGCTTAAATAAGAATGGGAATGTATATGCAATGGCAAATAAACAAACAAATATGCAAGGAAGGAATCCTTCCTCCCTTGATAACATATCTGGAAGAACACAGATTAAATGTATCAATTTTGCATTTGGCAAGTGTGATGGTGAGATGCTAAGAAGAGCTAAACTGCTAAACAGCTTTAGATCAATTGCTCACACTTGAAAGAAGCTATATTTCCACAGAGAACAAAATCAAATTATGCATACATGTTAAGTCTAAATAATACCAGGAATTACATTCATAGACAAAAGCAGACAGTAAAGCATAACCCTGTTAAGAAAAAAAGACAAAAATACAAAAAAAAATATCAATTTCAACATGTGTATAGCATTGCAGCTATATTACATTTGAATTCAAAGACTTAGGGATATTTTAAGCTCTTTATTCATTGACTGCTCATATTCAGTTAGCAGGATCCACTTTGACTTTTTTCTGCTCTAGCAGATTATGAAAAGTGCTACTCTTGTGCTATCCTCTACTTGCCAAGAGATACATCTTTGAGTTACGCTAGCATATAGGAAGTGATATAGAGAAAGGATCTGTTCTCTCTTATGCTGTCCCTGCTATGAGTCAAGCTTCCAATGTACAAAGCAGTACACCTGAGAAAATGCTTTTTTTTCTGGAGAACTTGTCTCAAAGACAATGACAAATAGAGGGCACAAGTTAGACAGAAAAAAAACCCAACTAAACAAACAAAAACAAAACAAAAATTCCGAACCTCAACGACAAAAACAATTCCCCTGGCCCCAATTCTTTCCTAACAGGTCTTACATGATTTGCAGTTACCAAGTCCAGCTGCAACCAGCAGGTCTGGAAGTCCCACTAGTATTCTTTCCTATTCCTTCTAAGTTTTCACCTACAGATTGTCCTAACAGGAATCAGCCATGTGCTTGTACTTCAACCTTTACTTTGAAACACCTCTTTAGTAGAGCTTATACTAGGGACTGGATGAGAATTTATGTTCTGATTGACAATACAAAACTATGCAACTGCAGAGGTTGTAAAATATCTTTTTTTATTAGAACTGATTCAGATATCTGTTCTTTTATAGACTCTATTTACAAGAGCATGTAGTAACAGGATAAAGGGGAATTGCTTCAAACTGAAAGAAAGCAAGTTTAGGTTAGGTATTAGGAAAAAATTCTTAATGGTGAGGATGGTGAGGCACTGGAACAGGTTGTCCAGAGAGGCTGTAAATGCCCCATTCCTGGAAGACCAGGTTGGATGGAGCTCTTTGCAACCTGGTCTAGTGGATGGTGTCCCTGCCTATGGCAGGGCAGTTGGAACTAGATGATCTTTAAAGTCCATTCCCAACCCAAACCATTCTATGATTCTATGGTTCTTGATTTGCAAGCCTAATCTGATTCAGTATCTTCTTTGGTACCTATGATTTCACAAGAATAAACTTAATAGTTCGAGAAAAGGGCATTGTCTAATAACAGAAAACTGATGTGGCATTGAACGCTTCATATCCTACAAAAAATAACAGTAATGATAAGTCTCCTATTAAAGATCAGCCTGGGCTCTTCCAAATAATTCAAACAATATTTCTATCTATTTTAGATAATCTGGACAATAATCTAGTCTGCTTTTGAGAACAGGTAGAGGGGGACTTCATTGTATAATTTCTTACCCAGTATCAAAACTCAAAATAAAACCAGAAGTTTTAGTTCACATGCTTAAAATACATGCATTTAAATATTACAGAAGTAACCCAGGGTGTTTACCAAAAAGTCAATCAGGTTAACAACATGCAAATCAAATATTTCCAGATTCTTGTTATAGCTATTTCATGCAAATCCAATATCATACATAGTCCAATACCCAGATATAAGAACTGAGATATTAGTAAAGTGACATACTGATTTTCACCTCATGAAGCCTGGATGGCTAGAAATAGAAATAGATAAATACTTATCCTTAACTAGAATATTGTTATGAACAGTAAATATAATTTTCTCTTAATTTTGGGAATATTGAATCCTTCCAATTATTACCGTTGTTACTGAAGGTCCAATTTTTTATTTCAGACTCATATAGTGTATGTGATCAATGCTTATTAGCATGAATTTCAGAACTGCCAGATTGAAAGCCAAAAAATTTTGGCAAAAATTCAAGCAACAACAGTTCACACATGCACCAAGTATAAATCAAATTGGGATGTTGTAGAACTTCAACAATTCTTTTTTAAAATACCTTTTACTCAAGTACATGAAAACAGCGTGCACATCTTTAGAGCAAAATATGACAGTAGTAATTGTGCACATATAGTCTTATTGGCAGTGTCACTGCATATTGAAAGTGCTTTTTATTTTTTTTCTTCTTCTGTGTGAAATCTTTTTCTGAGGAACGTGATGTTCAGAATGTGAAGGCAGTCAAGATGCTCAGTAAGAGCTCAATAGATGCACATTTATTACTAGAAATTTTTATCTCTACTTAAAGCATAGCTCCAGGAGGCAGAAAGTATCACTAATAATTGATTTCTTGTGTTTTAATTCTAATTATGTCAAAACCAAACCAGCCAATATATCATAGAGATGTGTTTCTCTTCTACTAGAAGATAAATGCAGTTTTTATACATTTGACTCAGTTAAACTCCAATATTCTGTCATTAGAATTCTTGGAGCAGATCTTCCATCTCCATCCCACCACTGTGACCTATTCTGTCTTAATAAAATGCCTTTCCCGTCCAGAATAATATCTTCAGTATTTACTGACTTCATCATCAGAAGCTTTTGAGTTGCTTATATTTTGACAGAGATCTCAAGAAACTAGTACACAACTTTATGAGACTCCAAATATAATCAGACAGTCTGCAAAGAAACAAGACAGACAATGGGTGAAAAAGAAATATTGTAAAATTCATTCTCAGTTTCAAGTGGGATTGAAATTAAAAAATTTCTTTGGGCTAGGCTGATGCAATTTGGCAATACAGTGGCTTCATCCTGATCTAAAAGGCTGCAATGTTATTCTTCCTTTCTGCTTGGACTGTCATGTGATCTGGCTTTTTCACATGTAATGATGAATTTCTCCTCAGAAGGATATCCTTAAGGCCATTACTGTCTCTGCTGGTTTTCAAGGAATTGACACATTAGAAGATATTAAATGCTCTGTCCGCTGCCGCATAGGTTAGACCATGGCAGTATCAGGAAGAATTTTATTGGTCCTATCAGACTGACAGAACTGTCCTCTATAAATGCATCTTTGTTTTCCTGTGCACTAATAGGATAAATAATTCTAAAAAAGTAGTAGACTAATTAAATGTTTCTAATCCAAGATATGAAGGCAATATCTCAGAATAAATAGAAATAAATAGAAGTATCAATAAATAAATATTGTAAAGACAGAAGATTTGTGAGGGTGGTGAATGCTGTAAAGTGAAGAGTAGTATACAGTGTAACTGATATATTTTAGACTAGAAGTGAAGAAAAAAAAAGGTGAGGAAAAATTAAAGTGCGACTGTAAAACAAACAAACAAAAAATTACCTTGTAGAGATGAATGTAACAAGTAACAGAAGGCAGTTTTAGTATTTTTCTAGAAAAGGAACGAGGCATCAAAATAAAAAAAAAATAAAAAAATGAGCACCTGAGTTCCCAGTCACAAAGATGAATCTCTTATCTGTATGATTTACATTGAATTAATGGGAAAAAGCTCAACTAAATCCCATAAAATAGAAGGATTACACTTAGCCCTTCCCACCCCCCCCAAAAAAAAAAAAAAAGAAAAACAACCAAAAAAAAACCACCAAACAAAAAACTCCCAAACCAACCAAAAAAAAAAAAAACCTCAGCAGATAATTCACTGAAATTATGCATCTTGCTAAAACAATGTAGCTGTTGTACAACTTTGCACACAGCACTTTTTTAAAAATTATTTTTTCTTTTCCCCCTCATATTAGCATGTCTTAAACTTCCTCAGCTTTGCTACAGGTATAGCAATATCTTTCTTGAGGAAGAAGTAAAAAGACAAGGTCAAATCACTTATTGTAGTTTGCCCAGCCATCAGCAATATCTGCAAGCTCTACTTTTGTTTTCTAGCTTCTGTATTCGTTTTACTAATTTTTATTTTTTTTTTTCGCCTTGGAAAATTCAGTGAAATCATCAGCTCCTCTATTCTAAATACAATGCCAGAGAGAAATCAGTCAGGAGACTTGCAGGAATTTAGGTTTTAAATAGCATCCTAGATTAGATTTCATGCTTTAATGTTTCAGTGGGATGCCAAAGAGATGCAGAACTCCAGGCTGCAGAAGAATAACTGTCCTCACCTGACAGAAAGTCTTCAGAGTGCAAGTACATGCTCAACTCTAACCGAAGGAACAAGTTGTCTGAAGTCAACACATGTTCCTATCCATGTTTGGATGGCTCAGTTGCTCCTCCTCAAACCTTGAAATCTGATCTTTCTGTACTGAGAAAAGAATACTACTGAAGGGTCACCAGAAGAATGTCTCATTTTCAAGTCAGTCTGTCCTTTACCGATTCCAGTGAAAAGAACAGCACTTACATTGTGTGCAGAGCTATCATCATTAAGCTATCTAAAAAAGATGTGTTAATAGACAAAAGACAAGTTTTAGCCAAACAACAACATACTTAATTGCAACTCAAAATCATGTGATAGCTACAGGCAAGCTTCCTTTTAGAAATGGATGTTTCCAGAGTAGGCAAATACACGTATAACTCAGAAAATGCCTATGCAGGTACCTTATATTAAAATTAAGTCTGTATTTGATGCAAGAAATCTTCATAATTTAATGTCCAGTTAGTGGTTTAAATAAAATCACTTTATTGCTTGGATAACCACCCAACAAATAAGTACCTACATCATAAATATGCACACATAAAATTTGCTATCAGTACTCATTAGAGTAACAACTGTGTTGGCAGATTCAACAGAAGTGAGAAGGAGATTTGCTTAAGGTGACAGCACAACATTTGATGCCAAAATAAAAAGGAATGAACAAACATTAGCACAGAAAACTGCCTATGAAGTCACATGAGTTTAAAATAAATCGATCAATTATATTTGATTGTCCCAAAATCAAATGAAAGCTAATACATAGTGTATTGATTCCTTGCTTGTTTTCATGTCTTAGTCAAAATAAGACAAGGGATATTTCTTGCAAATAGTATAACAAAACACAGTTAAACCAGTACATTAAAACCACCATATATTACTTTTTTGTATAGCTTTATGCTTCTTTCTATAAAATTGCACACTTCCTGGCATAAGCAAAATTGAAAGTGTTATTTTTGTGTTTTTTTAGATATTTTGATAGCAACAGATGTGAACTATTTTCATCACTACTTCCAATTTAAAAATTGTTACATTGATATTATTCCAAATGTAGATGTAAAACTTTTCTGAGGTTTATACGCATGTTGTTACCACAATGTTATTACCAACTGTTTCTTCACTTTTGAAAAATATACTGATGCATAAAAGGGAATGTACTGAAGAAAATTAAATAGATACCTTTCTAGAAACATATTCTTCTTTGACAAGGTGTTTTTATGCGGGAGTCGGGAAGTGACCTAAAAGTTGTAGAAAATGAATTTACCTTCAAACTCTGATCCTTCATCAGTTCAGCACAATATGGCCTTTACTAACATAGTAACATAATGGTGTCATAAACCTTTAAACAACGATTCACAGTTCAGTCATTTAATGCTTTCTCTTTTTGTTCAAAAATGTCACAACATAGCATAAAGTGAATTTTTCATACAGCTTTCTAAAAGACCATAATATTTTAGCCTCAGGACAATAGCATTACAAAAGGGAAAAAAACAAAACAGGACAAAACAGAAGGAAACAAAAAATCAAACCAACCAAACAAAAAAAAATTAAAAATCAAGAAAGACACAAAAGAGGCAACAACACCCTTGGATAGCTTATCTTCAGACTGGACATCAGACAAGAAGCTTGGGTATACTCTCTTGTTAGGTCATTTATTGTGCTACATTCTGATCCTCAAAAAGCAAGTATTCAAGAATTCCATCTTCTGGCATTTTTTAATTATGCTGCTGTGCAGTATAACATGAAGTTATAAGGTGTAATGAAGGCCTACGGGAGACTATTAACACATTTTTTTCAGGACCTAGCAAATAATTTTTAATCTTCATTTTGTCAGAAATGACATTTGCAGAACTAGTAATTAAGAGAGACATAAGAACACAACCCTGAAAAATAGAGTATCGTTTAATATTTTTGACATAGTACTGCCCTTGATTAGCTTTTTATTTTAATTTTTTAAAAAAAAAGAATTTCTTTTAAATGTCACGGGTCTCTTAGGTCTCAGGACAGTTAAATAGTATAGAAAATAAAATGCACATTGCACTCAGAGAGAACACTAAGACAGCCTTCTAGGTTTCATTGTGAAGAAAAGAACACTCCAGAATTTTTGAAAAATTGACATCACTTAAAAGAATCAAAAAATGTGAAATTTAACACTAAATTGTGAAAGCTATACGATGATGTATGGGACGTAACTCGCTATTCATGGGTACTAGGAAAAAGCTGATAACTGCAGAAAATTCCTTCTATGGATATTGTGCAATAGCTTATAAGCTATAAATGCTGTGTGATCTAACAGCAACTACACATGGCAAGTTCTAGAGGTAATAACACCTATTCCATCTCCATCATAAATGCTTTTTGTGAATTTTGGCCAAGCACTTACGTAGATTCATCACTATGATGGAGAGATTAATTACAGAATATGTTTGACCTTCAATTTGCAATTTGCTCATGCAAAGCGTACAGTTTCCTTGAATTTCTTCTGCATAATTACTAATTTAATTCTCAGATGACTTTTTTTTTTACCACTGAAACTTATGCAATGATGGCTACTTTTTCTTGAAAAATATATGATACTGTGGGGTTTTTTGCTAATTGGCTAAGTTTAGCTTTTAAACAATTGAAATTCTGTTGGTGGACAAAAAATATTGCCAGAAATATGAGGGGAAATAATGTCTTAGTTGACATTAAAGAACATGAAATAACTTCAGTAAGAATTACCAAATAGTAATTGTATTTATTTAATTTTTATTCCTTGGCTTTCTCAAAAATTGCAAGAAGTATCATACTAATGTTCATACCATGTCATTAGGAAAAAATTGGAAGCTAACAACAATAGCAATAAACAATTATTTACAGTGACTACATGCTTTCTGCAAAGGGTATTAAAAATTATATTTTTATAAGAATACTTTGGCATTTTTGTTTCATTTGGATCTGGAAGAACAATTCTAATGTTTTCAGTAAATTTGACAAATTTGTAAGATCACCACTTCAGTGAAATGTCAAGAGATTTTCTCCAGAAACGAGGAATGTTTTAAGAATAGTCTTTTACTCCACAGTGAGAACCAAGACAGAGAGAGGGAAATAGTACCTGCCAAGAGCAGCAGTTAAATTTTCACTATGTCAAGAAATATTTATGTAAAAAATACTGGTCAAAAGGAAAAAAATAATAATTCACCAAATATTCTGACCTACAGAGTAGAGGTTACTGCAATGTTAGGATTAGAGAAACCTCTATGGACCACCGGAAAGGCAAAAACAAAACCAAGGTAAGACAGCTGTTGTGTTCACTAAAGACATGCTGCTTTTCTCAAAATGACATTCTTCTGGGTCAAGCTTACAGAAAGTCAGGTTTTCTGGTGAATTTAATATGCCTTGTTGGTGTAATCTTCAAATCATAAAAGCAAGATAAAATTATGTTATTTCATAACAGTTTGCTATATTTCAAAGATACTTACTTTGGATTTAAGACCTTATTTCTCACTTTAAATCAGAAATAAGACAGAGAAAATAATCTAATTAAAATACCCAGAATATCGAAAGCAACACTCTTAGATTATAGTCATATTCTGAAATTTCAGTGCGTTTAGAGTAAGTTTGTTGTTTTGGTTTGTTTTTTATATTCAAGGTATAAATTAGGAATATCCCTTCAGATTCTGAGAAGATAACAACTGAGAAACAAAAACATTGTACTTTATTATAAGATGACAGGTATTGCTACAGAGCTAGCCTTGTAGTAATCTTTGTCATATGACAGAGATCCTGCATTTAGGTCATGTACCTACTGACTTTCCTTCAGATACACTGCAAACATACAGGTAAGTGAATAGATATATCAAGATCTGCTTTGTTTCATTGTTTAGCTTTCTGTACAGCATCTCTAATGTGGAATATTTTAAAAAATAAACCCCTTTACATTGAATGGAAGCATTCAGAAAAGAACCTTGAAGGTGGTGTGATGGAAAGCAAAATTAAACAGCACTTCATTTAAACAGTAATTTATGTACTATGGTTTAATTTCAAAATACGTTGATCTTAGACTTATTTGTAAACTCTTAAATTTGCATTTAGCTTTATTTTCAAGCTAGAAATCATCTTTTAACATTCTCTGTCTGAACAGGCCTTCACAAAACAGCTTCAAGCTAATCCTTAAAAACAGCTATTTTGTTATCTACTTACCATGAGTATGAGCATCTCTATTCCATGAATTAGTTAATTTCTGAAGAACCATCATCCAGTTTCTGCTTCATCACTTCTGCTGGATTTCTATTTTCCTGTGGAAAAGAATAGAAAAGAGGGAGAAAGAGGCAAACTACATTACAATAGAAGTATTTGTTAAAAGATGTGAGGGCCAAACTTTGACATAATAAATTCAGGGAAAGCCTTCATCTAAGTCACACACTGAATTTTTAAAAAAAAAAAAAAAAGAGCAATTCTAATCTAACCAGCTTTACAGAAATCATTCAGTTTCTCTTGAGCAATGCATAAGCAAGTCAATTTGTAACCAGGGAATACAAGCTTAACTCTAGTGTGTGAGTAAATGAACCATTCAGGACAACAGCATGATGTTTCTAATTTTAGTTGCTGTTACTTTTTCATGTGAATCAAACAGAGAGTTTCTGCATGCCAAAAGAATTTAAAAACTTATAGAATTATTTGGGTTAAAATGTTATAGTTGTCACATTTTCCGTAGCATTAATTCTGTCATTATTAGTCCCAGAGCCCTAAGTTATTAAGTCACCCATACAAGATAACTCCAGGTACATACAGGTTAGGTCCAGGTTACATATGCCCAAAAGCCAAAGCTCCTTCCATTTCAGAGGAAGGTGAAAAAAGTCTGTTCATATAGCAATGTGTTCTGCAGAAAACCAATACTGACACTGGATCTCTTATTTTTGGGTTAAGACGATGTATAGTGTAGGGTTTTTTTCAGTCAAGAATGGAAAAGAAAGCAATTGTATGTGAGAACGACCCTGACTTTTTTAATGCTTATTAAGTTTTGTTCTTATCCTTCTTTTACCAGCTAACTGAAAAAGCGGGGACTTAAAGAAATAGCAACTGAAGCTGAGCATGCAGCAGTAACTAATTTCTAGCATAAAAAAACCTGAACCAAACGAGGATGTAGTAAGGAACTGAAGATAAATACACACCACATTGCATCATGAGGTGCTCTATCATCCTGAGATGTAAAGACTCACAGCTTTTAAACAACAAAAAATACACTTTTGATTAAAGTAAACCTTGTGGGTGAATTGCAAGATGGTCAAATAATTTTATAGTATACATAAGGCAAAATAGTTTCCAAGTGAACTATACTTTTTAATCAAAGAAAACATGGCTACTTGCATATACGAATAGCTTCGACTGTTCAGAGGTGATTTGCCATCAGATTTGAAGGTATTTCTCTTCCCTTTTTGTGTCATTAGATATGTAAGGATGCATCACATTTTGTGCTATATATTTTTTTGGCAGTTTACAGAAGGAATCACAGTAATGCACAAGCTCTTACACAGATTTTGTTTAACGATATATTAAAAAATGCATAAAGTAAGATGGTTTTATATAAGACTTACATGCACATATATTCTATTAATTTTATGTGGAAAAATATTACTGCACATTCAATGAACCATCTCTCTGAATGTCAGCATATTTTGGGATGAAGGATTAGGAAGCTGTATGATTTGCATTTTAGAATAAAATAGAAACAAATAAAATCCTACAGGAATTAGAGATACATGGATTATGCAAAAGGTGATTAATACTAAACATTTTTATACCATGAAAAAATATTAGCCTATGCATCAAAAACAAAGGGAAGAGTGAGAGACCTAGCAGGCATTGACAGTGGGAGTTTATACCTCTGATTGTGTTGCAAGATATGCTGACCAAGACTTGGTGGAATGACATTTGTATCATTTCTCCTGAATGAGCATTTTCTGGTATCTAATGAAGGGTGAGTGCACACTAAATCTTTAGTAAAATGTAACTTAAAAAGTTAGTCAACAAGAAGAAACAAATGCACTGGAAATTAGCCTCCTAGAAGCTCATAAGTTTTCCAATAACTCAGAGAACTGCTACCCAAAAAAAAAAGAAAAAAATTATTTTCTTGATCATCATAGATATATTTACTTATTTCTATTGTTTATGTCAGTACAGCATCTCCAGTTCATTGGCTCTCTGAAACCAAGTTCTATGACCAGTATATCATTCTTGTCCCATAAATATTTTATTTGAGTTCTGAGGTTAAGTTCCAAAGGGAATTAATGACTAAAAGAATGAACTATATTCTTTCCCCTGGCAGATGCATAACTTTGCTTACAGAGCATTAACAGGTTAAGAGATCTTGAGCATTTATCTGTCTACTTTAGTAGACTGAACCATTAGTTATAATAAGCTTTACTGTTATTACAACAACTGAGATGAAGTAGGGAAGTGGCACCTACATCATTTGTCAATTTGGTTCCAAAATTTCAAAGAAAACTTATTCCAGAAATAAATACATCACTTTGCCCAGGAAAAAAAAAAATTCCTACAAAACACAATTGGAAGGAGACATTATTATTTGGGTATCCATTCAGTAATGACTGAAAAAAAAATTCTATTACTTGGCAGCCCTGGCCACCCCACACAGGGGCTGCTGCCCACTGCAGCAACACCTTGCGAGTAAACCAATCTCCGAATTCTCCATCTCTTAAAGCCCTGTCCCTTAGGTACTACACAATATGATGTTGTTGGACTTGCTGTGAGCATGTGACAGATGTGACAGAAACAAGCAAGTTTCAGATTAACATATTTATTTACAAGTTATACAGACCAATTTTGAAATGCCTGCTTGGGGCTGTTAATAATGCTAGAAGTTACTATATGAAAGGAATCACTGAATGGTCAGCGTACTTCCGACCTCTGGCAAACTCAGAGTTTGGAAACAATGTCAAGTACCACTGAGGTTTTTAAAGAACCTGAAATTTTTCTCCTGTTGGTAGATGTAAAACTTAAGCTGAAGTACCAGTAGTAAACATATATGATAGATTTTACATCAATAAGTTTATTTTTTTCTGTAAAATGGAGTATAATAAAATAATAACAAATGCATTACTGGTTTCAAGATCAGTGACATTTCAAGAAACTCACAAGCTTAACAGCCCTGTAGGAGAGAGCTTTAGCTCCTTCCTAGTCCAGATATATTTGAGATACCTTATGAACTTTTGACTCAAATTGCTTCAGCACAACTTTTCATTTTCTTACGAGCAGCTTGAGGGTAATGGCCATTAATTCGTCCCATGGCCTCAAACATAGCCTCCCTGCTGACACACGTCATTCCATATGAATGTTTCACTTGAGCACTTCTGTCTAAACTAAGAGCTATTGTGTCATTTTCTAGAAAAACTATGCAGGAAGCAAGTTACAATACTTTTTTCTGTTCACAGGATAAAGAAAACCTTTTACAATTAAGAAGCTTTATATTTTATGCTTTATTTGTAGCTTTCAAAACAAAGAAACCCAAAACAAAACAGAAAACAACAACAAACCCCCATCCACCAAACAAACAAAAAAAAAGACACCAAAAGACCCAATGACAGTCCCCAAGCACTCCACACCAAAAATTAAATTGAAAACCCAACATACATAGTTAGATGGTTAAAGAAGGTAACAGGAAGCTAGAAGAAATAACATGGCAACTGTGATTCCACCATGGAAAGGAAGACTTAAAATAAAGCTAAGTTTCTCAAAGTTATAGCAGAAAAATAGCAAACTAAAAGTGCAATGTCACAATCTAATCTGTGTAGCCTTAAAACCCAAACAGGAATCAGATTTTACACCAAACAATGTGTTTCACATGTGACAGGAAATGGAAAAAGAAAAAAAATACTTAGCCTATAAAGATTTCCACATTGTGGAAATAAGAAGACTAAACTATACAAATCTCAGTAGTTCTGGCAATCTAGGCAGTATTTAGCTTCTAAACACTGCTCACAATTAAGATGCAAGTTGAATTTGCAAAGGTAATCAAATTAGAAAAATGAGAATTAATTAAGTTCTGGCAATGAGAATACAGAATTTTCTCATGATAAGCCAGGCAAGACTTTACTTAATCAAATGTCACAGTGACATTGGTAATATTGCTCTTGGTGCCCAACTACCTTATGGAATGTTAGTTTTAAAGGAGAAAAGTTAAAGCATCAAACCAGTTGAAAATGTTAAGAGAGGAAATTAACTGAACACTGAGGGAACTTATGCATGTCAGGTTCCAATAATTATTAAGTATTCTAGTGATATTTTAGTTTTAGAGAATTGCAAAATCTAATTTCTATCTTCCTAAGTGTTATAATCCTCAACCAGCTCAAAAATATATTAAATGCCTTTATTGGCAAGTTAGTTTTTCTGTTGTAAGCATGAAGATATCAGCTTCTTCCTCCTTTTTAAATGCTTCTCTCCCTCTAAACTTCTGGTTACTTCATTGTATCCATCTCAATATTTCCCTCATTATTTCTTTCTTATTATGGCTTTTTCCTTCCCATTTCTTTAAAATCACAACCCATCTTCATCTCATCCAGTGGAAACAGTAAATCTTCTCATTCCTTTTGCATTCTTTTTTTACCTCACATTGAAGTCTCCACAGTTCTGGAAAAACCTAACTTAATCTTGGCTCACCTCAAAGATACTTTCAGTTCTCTCTTGTTCCATTTCTGTTCTATCTGATTAGGCTGCTCTTGGTTTCAGGCCACGTTTCCCCTTAACGGCCCGGAAAGTTCAATTCTCAGTAGTCTCACTCCTTTCCCCATACTTCAAGAGGTGAAGTTAAAAACAGTTTCAAACTGCCATTGCAATTCCTAGTTTTATAGCTATGATTTGCTAGTCAAAATATTTCAGATATTTGCCTCACCTTAATGTCCCCTAACTAAATTTATGACATTTTTATGATGAAATTTCTGAAACTGGTAGTACTTCAATGTAACAGGCAATATATATTCAGACAATTTGCATGCTTCTACCTATTTTAGTTCAAATCTTTCCTATTTATCCAGAGCTGATTGCCAACATACAATGCACATACCTGAAAGATTTTTCTCCAAAATTATCTATAGGCCTACTTGCCAACATTAAGGCTTAGTCACTACCTGTACCTCATTATTTTTTTCCTCTTTTAGGACACATGAGATAAATCCAGTTAATTTAATGACAAATTAAAAAGAAAAAAAAGGTTATTTTTAGTCCCCCAGAGGTCCTGGCTAGAAAAATAAAAACTTTTCAGTTGAGCTTTGAAATTAATCTAAGGTGACAAAGGGAAAGCTGTTAGGCAGCAGGAAATGTAAAACACTGGGCTCTTTTTTTCTAATGACACATTGCAAGAGACCAGCACTGAGTGAATATCTGTAAGCTGTTGTGGGGGATTTGGTTCACAATTGAATTAAATAATCAAGCGTTTTGTAATTAAGTTTATATGAAATGTTTTAACAGAAAACAGTATGGCAGCAACCTGCTGAGTTAGTAATGGTTTCTAAAAACATAAACAACCTCTCTTCATAATATAATTTAAAACTCCTAATGAATTTTAATAAATTAGGTGTGTTCATCTAATATTATGACAAAGTTTTTCAATGGTACTTAGGAATTTTGTGAAGAAATGAAAAAAAATAAACTAAAAAAGTAAAGGAATTTTAAAAAATAAAAAAAAAGAAACTCCTCGCATATTTGCACAATTTTTTTTTTTTTTTTTGCAATAGACCTGATGCACAGACCAGCAAGTTACAAGACAGTAAGCCAACAAAGACTATTTGGTTTGTTTTTATAGAGACCATCTTTACTTTGATGAGAAATTAGGTCTAATTCTTTCCCTTTCCATCATAAATCAATAAAAATGCAATTCAGTTTAAAAAAAAAAAAAAACAAAACAAAACACAATAACTATTTTGCAAATTGCCACAAATCAACAAAATATTTCCATAATCTACTTTGCTAAATATGTTTCTGTATGTTTTTTCAAAATATATCCTAGATATATGACAACTGTGCATAAGGTAAGAATACTTGGAAGTAGTGCATGGCGCTTTGAAAGCATTTTACAACTACAGTTCCTTGCTCTGATGATCAAAATATTATTTCTGAATTGTGAGAAATTGTCATACTATTGTGAATTACATTTTTCAAACATACTAGCTGAAAAGCCACAAGTTATCTGCTAAAATATTTGCTGGTGACCCATGAATATCCACAGATTTAGTTAATGATCTAATGTGGAGGTTTTTGAAGAATGGATGCATTAAGACCTGAGATGGACCTTAACATAAGTGATGTAGCCGGTCACCTGGGGCAGCAAAATAACCTTGCACTGGTGCTTACTGTGCCCAGGTTGTATCCCTGAGAACGTATAATGTTTCCATCTCTTGTCTCTGCTAAAGGATAAGCCTATTTGGTCATGACCAGTCCTGAGCAGAGGTGATAATTTCTAAAATTTGCATGTCCATCCTACCAGCAGTAACAGAAACAGGGATTCCTATGCCTTTCTATCCTTCTCCATGATTTCTTGATAATTAGATAAGAAGATTCTGGCATAGCACTTTTGAGCAATGATGTTTTTTAGCCACACTGTCAAAACTCCTTCATTCACCCCACTGCAGAAGCACTCATCTCTCCTTTTATACAAAGACTAGCTCAAACATAACCTTTTTCTCTTAATTTTGCTTTCATTTTTATAATTGCCTGCCATAATCACTAGCATAACGGCTACTATTTCTTGTAATGGTAAGGAAGTAAGTGGAAAATTCATTCTAAGTAAGGTGTCTGAATTTCAAGCAAATTATACTAGCTTCATAACCTAGGAGAGAAAATCCTCTCCAACGCAAGCTTATGGTCTGATTATAAGCTTTAAGGAGTTTGTGGTATCAGAAAGGTCTTCCTAAGAACTGCCTTTGATAGAAACATTTACTATTCATCACTGAAAGGAAACTTACTAATAGCACTGTGACAGTGCAATAAATATTCATTTCTGCATGTGACAGAATTCAAGAATAATGTCTAATTTAGCCAGATCCCTGAAATGATTTTGTTCTTAGTATCAGTATTTCTCTGTTCCATATAATTAAAAAGAATGTTTTTGAAATATCTTCATTGAATTATTTTTGTAGTTTCCAGGTGAGGAGTTCCTGCTTAGTAAAACAAACTTCCCTTTGCAGTAAATGTGAGAATAAGCAATAGAAAACAAGAAACTGTAGAGAGGAAAAAAAAAATTTAAACCTATTACTGCTGCAATACAAGGAAAAAAGTTGAACTCATTTAAATACAACATGTATTACTTAACCATAAAAAAAAAAAATAAAGTTTTTCAAAGATAATGCATACTTACACATTTATAAGGAAAATAGCATTTTTTTTTAATTAGCCAAAAAAAGGTATATTCAAAAATATCTACTACAATGGATTGTGACAGGAGGTAATCTGCTTTAAAACTTTTTTTTTTTTTAAACACAATTTTCTGGTTTGTTTATGATGTCAGTGTTTATTTTAGGCTTTTTGAATTTTTTTTCCAATTTAAATCTTTAACTTGTGAACAAGAGACTATTATCTCCTCTCCCATTTCAATGCCAAAGCTTTTCAAAATCTCATTCTTTTTCCCCAGTTACACTCCATCACACTGATCCACACCACAAACTCTTCCAGCATCACCAGTTTTACCTTTTGCTTGCCCACTTTTTTGCAAAAATTTCTAAATCTTTTACTCCGTCTGCTAAGGCACATTTATTCCATGTAATACATTCTGTAGAAAGTTCATATCTGCATTGCCCCAAAGCAATTGTGTCAGCCAGCTGGGGATGGAACATGCTCAAGTACACTCGTTACCTGGCACTGTTTCCATAGGGAATTAGAGCACAGGAACACAATCTTTGAAGACTGAATAACTAGTCAAGAATGTGTGTGCAAGATCAAGAGGTCAGTACACCCATGAGTAAATATCTAATGTCTTCTGCCAAGAATAGGAAAGAAGAGACGAAAAGTGTTCTGAAAAATGTTTTACCATTGCTTGCTCTTACAGATTGAAAAAAATCCCACAGGTCGCTCCTTGATATTTTCATGGTTTATCCCTTTATATTAAGGTAACTTCAATGAATTCCAGCCCATCATAACTTTCTTATGCTGATATTTTTTATGAAAAAATGATGTAAAGAAGGAAGTACGGGAAGGGTTTAACCACTGTGTACATAATTATTTGTAAATTATTATCTGTAAATGAAGTTATAAATGTTTAAAAATGTTTCATATTCATACACTTTAGGAATAGAAGTCTGTAAAAACAAGTTTTCATTTAGTGTTTTCTTACAGAAACACCACAGTTGTTACTGTCAGGTTTTTTTATTCTGTGAAGTACTCGACACTGTTAAAAAAAGGAGGAAATACAAAGCTAACAAGTTGGTCTTCTATATCAAGCCTTAAAAAATTATTAAATGTCAAATATGAATTAATATCTGAAGTAAAACTTTGAAATGTGACTTATAAGATTCTTGATTTTCATTTCCAGTACACACATACATGCACATATATAGAAGTATTTATCTAACATCCACTTAATACCTGTATTTCATATGATGGCATAGATTTTGACACTATCTGATACATGGATGACAAGAAACTTAGTCATAATTTGAAAAATGAATACAAAATTTATTCCAACTTTCTTTCCTCTATACTCTATGGACTTAAAATGTTAGCAAGGAAATTCTTCTTACCTTCATGAAATCTTTTTGTATTACAAGGCAGTCCCTCAAAAAGTTCAAAGTGGATCAATTAATAAAAAACCAGAAATATTTAATTTTTTTTTCCATACCAAGAGTTCACTGTAGTCTGCAAAACAAAGCCTTCAAAAGGTAGAGATATCCATGTCAAGACTATCTACATTCAGTTAAGTTTCTTACAAACTGGCAAACTATTTTTAAGTGACACAATAAAATCTTCCACATAAAATCTATTTGTTTCCATAGGTAGATAATACATGGAACAGAAAGAAGAAATTAGGTTTAAATTATGTCCTTCTTCAAAACTGGTCATTCAGCCTCTTCATAAACAGATTTATTTTTTTTTTTAATTGTCTGCAGTACTTCCTCTGCAGCAAAACCAAAAAAGAGCCATTTATTAAAAACCAAATTCATGTGTCATCTTCTTGTCTCAGTCCTTCTGCATCCTACAGCTTCTTTGATAAATAAAGGCACTTGTGCTTAATGGAATTAAGTGCACAATTGGAGTTGCTTTGAATTCTGGGTTTCTAACAGTGCAGCTTAAACTGTTTCTTGCATTGACATGACAAATAACACACTGCATTAACATACCAAATAACACATGAATCAGGCTATCTAGATGTTAAAGTGTTCTGCAGTAGGCAAATGCATTCAGATAACAAGGGAGAATCAAACTGATTAATAAGACACAGTTTAGTCTTGCACGACTCAAATGATACCCTGGAGATCCGTTACCATCTAGCTTGCTGTCTTTTCTCTGAAAGATAAGGAATACCTGTTTACTTACTAGCTGTTCATAGCTTGGGAAACACAATATGTTGCTACTGCTGAGAGAACAGATCAGCAGCTAGTACTGTCCTCCTGGACACTGGCTGCACCACTGAGCTTTTACAGTGTCCTGACAGTTCCTCCCCTTGTGCCTCTTTCTCTACTGCACAAAGGAGAGGAAAGCAGGGTGCTCCTAATGCCAAGGGAAAGAAAGTTGGCAAACACTCCTGCCAGGTGGGTAGATGGAAAAATGAATGAAAAAGCAACAGGAGCACCAATCCAGCCACTGCAATTGCCAGTTTTGCACTGCACCAATGTGTGGCTGTGTAGATGTTATATAGCTGAGAGATATTAGCACACAATGACACAAACAAGAATCTTTATCATGGCATCTGAAGGAAGATAGGTGAAACTTATGTTTAAAGTAGTGGACTCTAAGCTGACACAAACAAACAAAAATTAGTACAACAGTACAAAAAATGTTTTAATGTTTGCTTTCCCTACTTAGAGTACATGTTATCACTAAATAAACACATTAAATTTTGAGATTTAAGTGCTTCCTCTTCTGCATTGGATATTGCAAAACTCTGCAAATTCAAAGAAAAATATAAATAACTGTCATTCACACATTTCAAATCTTCAGGTTGGGTTTTTTTTTCATGTGTAATTCCTTTATTTCTAGCTCATTTTTCCAGTGTAAATAGCTGGTCTTATCTTTCATTAATATAATTTTGGAGAAACTTCTGTTTCCTTTAGCATTCATCACATCTCCATCCGTATATAATTTGAAAAGAAATTAATTAAATTCCTCATCAGACATTTATATTTTCAGCATTTTGTCTTCTCTGTGTTTTAAGAATTCACAGAACCTTTTTCTCTTAAAGATTTTTAAATATCAAGAATGAATATATTGATCTATTTTTATTTTAAGTTTTTAATGAAAACAGTATGAAAAATACTTATGGGGGCAAGCAAGTAATTTAGTCTGACATTTAACATATATTTCATATGATTCTCTACAGAGTCAGGTGAGGGGTTCATATATTTACAGTGACAGGAAAGACAAATACAGTAGAATGGTGATAACTTGCTGTATTACAGTCTGTTCAGTTTAGACATAGTCAAAGGATCAGGTCTCCTCAGTCAGAAAATGAAACAGAATGTTCATATTCAGAGAAAGGGAATAACCACTGAACAAACTGATATAAATGTAACTACCAAACTGCCCTACCATATATTTTCAGCTTGAATTATGCTACTAGCATGTCCTAAATTTATGAAGATTTGGAGGTGGGAGGAAATGAAGGACACTGCAACATACAGCTAATACACACACAGAAAAAAACTTCAAAAGTAAAATTGCTATGTATATTATGTTGTTCACATACCATTATTATTTGGTTGCTTACTGTGGAAATAACTTCAAAGTGCAATAGTTGAGTGCCGTTCTCTACAAAGTCAAATACAGTTAGAAATCTTAGATTAAAAATTTAACTAGGAATGATGTGCCTGATTTTTCAGCTGAAATGTCAAGGGATATATGTTGCAGTAAATGTATGGGATAGGTAAAGTTTCCCTGTGTGTTTAAAAGAAATCAGAATGGTTAAATAGTAATAATATCTTGCCTGGATAAGAGACAGTTATATTCCACATTTTTATATTCTCTAGTGAATAATGAATCTACATATTGCTCCTTTCATACAAAAAACAGTCATGCTCAGTAACCTGCAAAATATGTCTTATGATAATTGCTAATCTACAGAGTATCATTAGTACTAAATAAATATACATCAAACATTGACATGATTAGCCTCAAGTGACCTCTCAAATCAAGAAGCCAAATTTGTTTTGTTTTTCCCCTCTGTATTAATAAATTCTGTAAAAGTGTTAGCCAGTTCCAGTTATATTTACCAACTACACAACCCAGTACATAAACTGTTTTAGTAAGCATAGTTCAAAACAGCTTTGAAACAAATGCTACAACTGAAATTGGACTTCAGAATTCTTTCCTACCTTATAATATATTCTGTGTAGAAAGAATTTGGTTTAGGCTGATTGAATGTCCCATTACCAATTCACACTGCAGATATATTTTGCAACTGAGTCTGCAGAAGTGCTGCGTGCTGTTGAATGCAAAGTGGTATTACAGGTTTTAAGAAATTTAAATTAGATTATAATATCACAAATATATAAAAAGTTCACTTTTAGACTTAAAAACTACATTTCTTTCACGTAAATATCCCACTCTCCCTCAAAAAAAAAAAAAAGAGGAAAAAAAAGAAAAGAGAGAAAACCCCTCTGTTCTTGATTATATTTTAGTGAAAATAAGTTAAAATATTAAGACACTGAAACTTATAGAATCATAGAATGTCCTGAGTTGGAAAGGACCCACAAGGATCATTCAAATCCAGCTATTGGCCTTGCACAGAAAAGCCTGAAGAGTCACGCCATGTGCCTGAGAGCATTGTCCAAACACTTCTTGAACTCTGTCAGGCTTGCTGCTGTGAGCACTTCCCTGAGGAGCCTGTTCCAGTGCTCAAACACCTCAGGGTAAAGAACCTTTTCCTAATATCCAAACTAAACCTCCTCTGTCAAAGCTTCAGGCCATTCCCTTGAGTCCTGTCCCTGGTCACCAGAGAGACGAGTGATACCACTGTAGATTTTTCCAATTTTAAACACAGTGGTCCTCATCAGCCCAAAGAAATTCATAGAAAAATCAGACCCATCACCCATGTGTGATAGCCTCAAACACCAAGCAACTACCACAGATCCATTGATGACTGTAGTCTGGAAGAATATTTGGAAGATGCAAAGAAAATGTAAGACAGCTCTGTATTTCCCAGGGTATCAATGCTTAACAAAGGGGAAAACATACATTGTAGTCTCCCAACTCTGACCAAAACAAGAGATCTTCAGTGATACAAAGATTTAGTGTTTAGTTACCATTTCCTAGGACATGCCAAAGTCTTTTCTTATTATAGATGCTAGTCAGACAACCCTCAGAAATATTTTCTTGACACATCATAAAGCTAATAGTAATACTAAATTGGATAATAGCTATGCAATCATGAACACCAACAGTTATGTGCTATGTAACTTAACAACAGTATACTCTATACTGTAGAAATAAGGCAGACTTTACTTGTCCTAAAAAGAACATGCATCAATTTAAATTATTAATTTTTTAGAGGATTGGGAAAAAAAACACAAAACAAAACCAAACAATTATTTGAGAATAGTATAATCAGGCTAGTAAAAAACTCTTTTCTGACAGTTTTTCATCAAAGTTGGCATAAAATATTGATATTTAGAGAACTGGTAGGGTTTTTTTTTCTACAAAAGTTGGAGAGAATTTAAGTAAAAAGTATTCAAAATGTTTTTACATTTAAAACATTCCTACATTTAAGGCTTCTTAAGAATGAAGTTAAAATCCTACTACTTGCTATGTTAAAGTACATAGGAATTAAATCTGTTGTAGTTATTTTTGTACATTATTGTTCAATGCTGTGTATTTTCTTACTTACCTATTTTCCATATGTGAGCTGTAGGACTAGTATCAGTGTAATGTACAGAGAAATAAAGGTCATTCAGAATTAAAGTGCACAGATGCTACTATGGAACCATATGACTGATTTCTGCAAACTGTACTTAAGCTGCATATTTTGGGTTTGGGGTTTTGTTTTGTTTGTTTGTTTGAACACATGTGTCTAATAGTCAGCAGTAGGTGGCTTTAGCAAATAAAATTACATTCAGTCTCCTATGCTTAACTTTTATTTCTGAAGCTGACAATAGAAAATTAACTGCTTTCCAAACTTGTGCTGATGTGATATGAAGATTTCTGTTATGCTAATTTACTGAGGAAGACATTTCAGAGCAAAAAACATAGAGATGGAATAAACTAGGCCTGTAGAAGCAGTTGATCTGGTATAAGGGAAACAGGTGAAAAGAACCAGAGGTCATCATGTTAACCTATAATAGACTGAAAATAATTATGTGAAGAAATCTAAGATATTCAGTGTATATTACTGCTTCAGGGGAGGGACAGTCACTATTATTATCCCTGTCCATTTCTTTTAAATTGTGTGATGTTATTTGCCTTCCTCTCTTTTAAAGAAGTATGCAATATATGTACTGTATATGTAATATATGCACATACAAATACACATCAAAATACAAGAGGAAAATAATTTGAAATACAAAATCAAAGCATTTTTCACAAGGATATACTCTTCAGTGTCATTAATTTAAAAGATTTCTTAATTTGTCTAAATTTGACTTGAGATATATCATATAGTAGCTCTAAAACACAGGAAAGAATGTCACTCATCCATGTCAGACTAGATGACCCTATTATTCACTCAATAATTTATGAAAGTGTGTAATACAACATGTGATAAATTGTTTCAGTTTCTTTCTCCAAAACCCATTCTTACTTGAAGGGTTAAAAAAAAAATCAGTGAAAATATCAGTATGTTGATAAACTGAAAGGCAAAGGGTGATTTGTGGTTTTGCTTGTTATTTCTTTGGCCTTTTATCTTTTGCTTTATTTGTTGGAAAGTAGGTACTTATACAGACTAATTAATCAGAAGAGTTAATGGTCATACTCACAGGTAAGGCTGTTCTGTTAGGAGGCAAAATAAATTTATTATTTATTACATGAAAAATTGAATACAAACAGAATTACCAAAAAATCCCAAAACAAAACAAAAATAAAACCTAAATTATCAAATTCCCTTACAATATTTTCCATTATTTTATGCTCACATATATAAATTAATGTATCTTAACAATATTTTCACATTCCAGATTTCCTTTCGGATGAGTTCAAATTATCTAAACAGAACTAGCCATGTAAAATTTAAACTTTACACTTGGCTAGTGACCTCTACAACAACTTAAGGTTTCTGAATGAAATGTGCTGGGCTCCTGGGAATTTTACAAGCAATAAGAGAGAATAGCATTTTGTTTTCTTAGAGAAAAACAAAAAATCACATTTCTAAATTCTCTCCTTTGATATCTCAATAGTTTGTCTAGATGTCTCATTTCATTATATTTCAGCATCAACAAAAGTCATGATGATAAATATGATTTAAATAATACATATAAACTTTTAAGTACAGTAGACTAGATAAGAAAAACTTTGAGATTTCCATGAAAGTATACAACTCTAGGATCCACTATCTAGGAAAAGAAATTTTCAATTAAATCAAAAGATTTCACTCTATTCAGAACAATGAAAAGGGGTATCATAGGAGGCAGCCATTTACTCAGCTCAATTTATCACTTAAGGAATCATTCCTAATCCAATCCACACTTAAATTATTGCTTCATGAATCACATCATGCCTCAGCCATGCTAGCAGAAAGCCCTTCCCAAAAGCAGAGAACATTTCATCACTTCACATCCTGTTCTTACATTGTATCCTTTACATTGTGTAGGATAAGAATGTAATTCTGGATAAGGCAAAGAAAAGATACAGTTTCTCAGAGAAAGATAGTTTAGGCAGTTACCTGTGCACTGCTCCAAAGAAAAACAACACAGATAATGTGTTCAAGGGAGACACCAGAATTGCAATGCACACAGTCTTTCCAAGGATATAGATCATTATCAAATATTCCAGACTTCCTTACGTGTCCCCTGGGATTCATGTACATAGTGGTGAGAGAAGTTCAGTAACAGAATATGAAAACAAAATGGAGATTAAAAGAAAATTACCTTCAGAGTCCTGCTTTGCCTTTGATCCTAAGAGAGAAATATATACCTTGCCTTCTATAGGTATGATTCTACACTTGGGTCACTGCAACTCCATGTAATGCTAGAGGCTTGGGGGAAAATGACTTTGAAACTGTTTGATGGAAAGAGACCAGGAGGTGCTTGTTGACAGCCAGATAAATGTGAGCCTGCAGGGTGCCCAGGTGGCCAAGAAGGCCAACAGCATCTTGGCATGTATCAGCAATAGTGTGGCCAAAAACCACAGGACAGTGATCATCTCCCTGTATTGTACCTCAAATCCTATGTTCCGTTCTGGGTCCCTCATTACAAAAAAGACATTGAAGTGCTGGAACTTGTCCAGAGAAGGGCAATGGAGCTGCTGAAGAGTCTGGAGCACAAGCCTAATGAGGAACAACTGAGGGAGCTGGGGGTGTTTAGGCCTGGAGAAAAGGAGATTCAGGTGGAACTTTATCGCTGCCTACAGCTTCCTGAAAAGAGGTTGTAGTCAGGTGGGAGTTTTCCTTTTCTCATTAGTAAGGGGCAATGGGACGAGAGGAAATTACATTAAATTCTACCAGAGGAGGTTTAGATTGACTATTGGGAAAAGTTTCTTCACTGAAAGGGTGGTCAGGCATTGGAGCAGGTTGTCTAGGGAAGTGGTGGAGTCACCATTCCTGAAGGTATTTAATAGATGTGTAGACGTGATACTTAGGAACATGGTGTAGTGGTGGACTTCGCTGGTCTAGGTTAACAGCTGGTCTTGATGATCTTGAAGGTCTTTTCCAACCTAAATGATTCTTCAATTCTATGATTTAAGAACCTTCTTCATACAGATACTTCACAAGTTCAAAGAACATTGACACAATAGTAATTTTCCAGATGAGAAATGGAGACAGAGGCATTAAACAATTCATTGTTAAAAGAGTAATAGAGCATCCTAAACAACAGAACTCAAGTTTTCTGATTTGTTTGTATGACTGATGTATACATTATTATCATCAACTCATTACTACTAGCAATTATTTCTTTCTGTAAACTAAGAATAAAACACTCAAGAACAGTGTTTGGGAAGTTGCGTACATCCTGCATGAGAAAGATGGATTATAGTAGGAATAGCAGTGGTAAGTCGTGACTTCTGGATGAGCACAGAGATCTCTAGGGATTCAAGCACCGATATACATATTGAGGCAGTCTGTTTTTTATCAAGCCTATCATCTTTCTGAGGAAATTTATTGTATGTTTTCTTTGGAAATAGATAAGTATTAATAAATAATTTGTACTATGAAAAACATTTAGTTTCCCCCCCCCCCAAGTCCATGTTTTAGAATTATCTTCCCATTATTCTGGCAAGAGGACATCAATATACTGTTTGCCACCAGAGCATCTTCCTTCAAGTGCCTTATTCCTGGGAATAAAGCTGCCTAACTTGACAAAACATTATTACATGATTAAAAAAAATCACCAAAAACATGATAACACAGTAAGGTGTATGTACTTTAAAGATTAATTAGTATTCTGACTCATCTCAACAATTCTTGTTTAAGAAAGAATTAAGATTTTGGTTTTGTGAAAAAGGATCACTTATGAGATAAAGTACTATCACTGTCTTAGAACAATGCATATGTGATTGGCATATGCCCTCATTGAACTAAATAAGCTACTAATATAAAGTCAATTCTAGTGCCTATTAACAAAATTATTTTTTTCCTTTTTTTGTAACTCAGTCGCCTGATTAGTTACAAATCTTTATAGCTAATTTTACTCTTCCCATTTAATCTTTTCATATATTAGGAAATTACATTACATTTCCAAAACTGTAAAGCAAATTGTAGATATAGTACCACTTAGTATTACTTGTCAAACGTTTCTTCAGAGATATGATTTAAAATGCTAGAATGTCAGTCCAAAGGGACAGTAATTCTATCCATTAACTAAACATTTTCAGTACAGGTTTTATATTAAAAAAGCCCTGTTTTCTTTCCAGCCTGGACCACATACAANTTTTTCTACCCAACCAAAAAAAAAAAAAAAAAAAAAAAAAAAAAAAAAAAAAAAAAAAAGAAGCAATTTTCCTTCTATTAATGATAAGCACTTTGGAAAGGTAGCAATTATATGTGGCAGTGAAAATAAAATTGGATTAATTCCATCAGACAATGATGTAGATCTCACTACACCATCATTTCAGGTTTTAGCTCTGCAGGAATTCATGATTTGATGGAACTTTTGTTATGGAAGTTTAACGGATTTTACACCTGAACAACAACAAAACAAGAAAAAAATATCAAGTATGGTACACAGTTGAGGTACTATTTAAATATACAAACTTATTTAAAGGGAAGAAACAGTTATTTTTTTATTTCAGAAAGTACATTCAATTGTCTCATATAATTGTCAAGTTTCTTTTTACTAAGAATTTCAGATCATGTTTGACCTGCTAAGACTGCCTGATTTGTCTTTGTCCTGAATCAGGAAGAAATAGCATTTCCTTCTTATAAAGTAGTCTTTAAAATTTATAAATTCAAAAAGCAGCATTCTAGCAGAGTCTGTGATCTGGGCCAAACCATATATTGATGTATTTCCAAGATTTCCCACACCATTTTATGGACCAATTGCTCAGGTTTATTAGTAACTCACTTCCTGAGAGATTATACAGTTTTCCATTATCTCCTGCTTGGCCTTTTAAGTTGAATCAGAGATGAACTATATATACCCATCCATGAACATAGGCAAACCATTATAAAAGTCTGTACATGAAACTGTTTCTTAGCTACTGATCCCATATAGCATTATTTAGCAGAGGAGGTTATGGCTTATTTAGCTGCAAGGTCAACAAAGAAATGAAAGAACCACCAGAAAACTAGCATACAACACAGGCTAAATTTAAATGTGCAAATTAACTTTTATATTTAATTGCCTACTCAAACATATTTTCCTTTACTTTACAGTTACACGTAAATATGACTATAAATATGGTTGCATACAGTGTGTATTTCCAGTTATCAGACTGAGATTTTTCCCTCAAAAATGAGCTCATGATCATAGTATCAGTCATAAATTATAGTTTTCTACTGATACTGAGGCAGTTGTAGTAGCTGTTGTGTAAGCAGATATGGTATCTGTAATATTTGCATGTTATATCAAAGACACCTCAGCACAGATAGACATTTCTTTGTTGTAACTGTAAAGCAAGCACATTTAACATTATTTAAAGCCCGAAGATCAACTGCTTCCTTCTTCATACCTATCAAGTTGTTTTATGCTGTCATATATATTAAGTGCTCATCTCTATTATGTTGGAAGGACATGAAGTTTTAGCTATTGCTATCCTCTTTTTTTCTACTTCCAATCAGCTAAAATGAAAATTATTTTATAGGAGTTATTGTTGCTGCAATACACACAGGAATCTCTGGACTTGAACCTACCTGAATACTCAGAATGAAAATTGATTGGATGAAGGAAAATATCAGAAAACTTCAAGACTTCACAAAGCAAAGAAATATAACTTATTCCATTAGACTTCTCTTATTCTTCTTGACATCTAGATGATCTGTCTGTGAGGCAGGTCATACTGTACTGGACATATATAAGAAACCCGTGGTATTTCTCCATCATTTTTTATTCTTATTATGTGAAAAGTTTATTGAGGGCCATTAAAACAGAGATGATGGAAAATCAGATCTCTACACTCTTATTTCCCTCTCATTTTTCTTCTACAATAGTCTTTCATGTCACTATTTTTCCCATTTATATTCTCTCTCTCTCTCCTCTTCATTTCCCGTTTGTTGGATTCAGATTACTCTGATCAACAGGGCTGTTGGGAGACTTCAAAACATTTGTAAAGACCAGTTGAAAGAAAAACAGATGTTCAAAACCTCATCATAAACAAACAAATTAAGACAGTGTTCAAGACTGTTTCTTTATAATGTTTTCCTTTGAGGCACTTTCTATGGTTTGCAAACACTAGATCAATTATGAGGGTGAAGTATCACAAACTCTCATGCAAGCAGCCACTAAAGACACAGTATATTCATCCAGACAAAATTAATCAAAACATTTTCTTTGATGAAAACCCTGGAGAAGCATATTAAAGTTACCAAATGAACAAGAAAACAACACTGAACACCCAAACGTATAAAGAGATTGTAGTGGAAATGCTAATTATGAGAAGTTATAGAATGCTTGTTTCAGTACTCTAGCCAAACTCCAATTTGAAGTTTATGCCAGCTAAATCCATTGGTTGCACAAATGAAAAACACAACAAATAAAATTTGTTTGGAACTAGAGCTTAAAACTTTAAAGGCAATTGTAAACAGATTTGGTTTTTCTCCCTTCTTTCAAACTGAACACTGACTTATCTGCATATTATTGATAATAAACCTTTGACAGTAGCAAATGGCAGATCATTTAGGTGAAACATAGCCCTTCAGCTCAATATAAATAAATAACATAAAACAAACCAACCAACCAAACAAACAAAAGAATTTTAAAATTTTCTCTCTGGAGTTGCAATTACTGATATTTAAACTATGCAACATTATTTTTTTATTGAAATAATAATAATAGGAAGTTCAAAATAATACTCATACTGCCCATCCACAAAAGGAGACAATTTTAAAAGATATAATTCATCAGTTTTGACAAAAGTGTAAGAAGTTACAACCATTTTTTTTCTTTTTATAGGGAGCTACCTTATACCTATGTGTCCACTTGGTCCAACTTAGCTCTTCACAAAGTAAATGGGATCTCTTTATTTGGATGAATACTTATATAAATAGAAAATGATGGTTAGCTGAACAGAGGCTTAGTAATTTGATATTACAAGACTCTCTCTTATGACTTGTTTGAAACTAAAGTTATATATTCCTGGAATGTACTTAAAAAAAAAAAAATCATATTTCTCTGCATTCACACGTTTTCTTTTTTTCCATACAGAGTTAACAGAATTCATAACTCAAAAATAAACTCAAAAAATAGCTAAGAAGAAATGACACAGTAATTTTTAACTTTCCTTGACACCATATCCATCTTTTTTCTCAGTCCCCTTTAAAACCTGATACTAACTCAGCTTCATCATATTTTTCCTGAATCCTCTGTTTGAAGGAGGGAGATAAACATAGCTCCAAATTCCTCAAAGTATTCCCCCAAGTGATTTACTTAAAAAGAAATGAAACTACTGGGAATCTTTAAAGGCACGGTTACAACTAGTAGTCCTCATATAGCACAAAAAAAGTAAAGATAACACCACAAATGAATTGCAAACTAAAGGAAGGCATCGTTAACAGAACTAGCCAAGAGTACAGCTTAATTTTCATGAGCTTTCCCTTTATCCCCTCCCCAATGAGACTGCAACAAATGGTTGTTAGATTATACACTGAAATGACCAAATAATACCTAGCCTACCAAAAGACGTTAGATATCGGTTGCCTTATATCTCACAGCAATCTCCCCCAAAGTTATTGCAACAATCTCACTCTATGAAAGCTTTTTTTAAATGTTACACACACACATACACAGATATATAAAACTTAGAGGAAAATAATTCAATAGAACATATTTAGTAAGGACAACTCAGATACATGAATCACCAGAAATAAGATGTAATTGGAGAAGCAGGAGAGGAGGAAAAAGGAAATGATATCTTAACTGCCCTCCATTTGGCATATCTTTCCACAGTTGAAAAGTTTCAATGGGCTATTTCAGCAAAAGTAGATAACCAGAAAAATCAGAAAAAAAAAGCAGTCAAGTAGGTAGCAATCAGTCTTTATGGAATGTGACAGAGGACTTTGCCTACCTACTCTCCTTTTGTTGTTTTATCTAATATCTTGAGTATGGCCTGAAGGGGACAATCTAGTCTAGGATTTATTAATACTCTCTCTTACAGTTTTAAGTAATCATTTAGATTACAAAAATGATGGAAACAGACACAAGGGTACTTTTGTCTTTTTTTCATTGAAATAACTTAATTCTTTCTGCTTTAATTCCCACAGGGAACTGTTATGTTGACTTCAATGGGAATAGAAGTAAGCCAGTAATCCTTGATGGTACTTTGATTTTAGTTGTTTGACACACTAAACACTGACCTATGAGGACAAAAACCCACAAATTCTTCCTTTATGTGTGTATATATATATATATATATATATATATATATATATATGAAAGTATGTAGGAAATGATATAATCTTTTTTTTATCACAATAGTAACCAAAAGGCAATGAAACAGTTCAGTACTTGTTATTAACTTAAATTAAAAGAAAATACTCAATATAGCAATAAAAACAGTGGTCCCAAATCAAGTAGCACCATATTGCCTTTATCAAATGATGAGAAAAATTATTCAATCAGAATAGGAACTATTATCTTAAAACAAGCAATGGGTTCATGAGCTACTACCCAACAATTGTCTGTACTTGCACCCACCATACCATCACAGCTAACTGCAATAATTGAATAATCACAGAAATGACAAGTGCAGCTCTCTAACAGGAGACTCATGTATGACAGCTGATTTGGGGATGCTCCCCCTTCGCCACCCTCCCCCCAGCCCCCGTGGTCCCCAAGATGTCCCATGGGAGAGACACACAGAGACCACCGGAGAGGGTGCAGAGAGAGAGAGCATTTATTCACATGGTCAGAGGTATTTAAGGGTTTTACAACCAATGGCGAAAGGGTTAACTAAGGGCCAATAAGGGGACTTCACCTAGCTCTGCAAGAAAGGATTCCTGCATAATGGAGATAAGAATTCTCAAAGAGGGTTTTGGGAAGAAGAAAGATGATTCAGGGGAAAAAACCATCAGGGAATCCATTTTATAATACAGCGTAAACTTCAGTTTTTAGGGCATCTTGGCTGGCTTCTTCATTTTCTTCACAAATCCATTTCTCGCATGATTTCTTCCATTCCAGATACTGTCAGTCCACTCCCACACTCACAGAGTGGAAGATAGGCATCTTCTATTTTAAATTCTAATAATTAAAACAGTTTTTCTGTATGCTTATATTTAATATGAGTAGACACAGAAAATGTTTATATATTACTTAGTTTTATTTAATGGTATAAGTTTCTCATGAGTGAAGTTCCTTGAGTTCTGCACAGTCTCTGGAGAGAGTTAGGTGCCTTAAAATGGCAGCTCTAGAAATCCTTAGCTTGAACAGTGAGCCATTTCAAGTAGGTAAAACGAAAACTGTAGGTATAAAGCTGTATCAGCTTGTGGAGATTTTCTCTGAAACTCAAGCAACTCTGTTAAGGACTTGGAATCCTCTCCTGTAATAGCTCTTTGAAAGAACTGCAGAAGGCTGTTTTCTAGCAAAACAAAGTTGCAGGAAGAAGAAGCTGATATTTCTGTGCTTAGTAGTTAAAATCCTCAAGAAGGCATCTAATCTCTCTCTTAAAATGAAGCAGTTTAAACCTCTATTCCCCAAAATCATTTTATCTAGGTAATTTATTTATTTACTTAGGTATTTAGCTTGTCCAAAATGAAATAATTTTCCATCGTTGTTTATAAAGAGGAATGGGAAAAAATATAATATCCTTGATGAGGAGAAAGAATGAATTAACAAATACATATGTAGATAGGTACGTGTACGTAACACCCTTATCTCAGTGGTTAACATCCACTCAAAAAAAAAAAAAGTGGGTTTTTTCTTCCAACAAAAAACAAATATAACATTTAGTTCTGCTATAAGGAAAAAAAGTATATCTGCAACTCACCACCAAAATAAGGTTTCTTAAGCCTTATTCTTTTTTGTCTGTTAGAGCAAAAGTCTCTAAATATTGACACGAAAAATTACTAGTTCCTGGATTCTGGGTTAGTCACAAATCAGCTGTCCAGTCCTGGCTGTGTTCTTCAGACAAGTTTGCTTCCTGAGAGCTTAAAAGCAAATTATGACATTGCATAGTGAGACCAAAGACAATTCTGACAGAGATTGTGGAATTGTATTTATGGAATCTAGGTGCTATGCTCTACCTAAGACTTTCATTCAGCTTAGTAAACATCTAGTGTTCAGAAGTCCAGTTTTTCTTCATTATACAGCAATTGTGTCTTCCAGTCAGAGCATCGAAACCGAGTGCTGCAGATAATTCCTGAACAACAATTTCATTTTAAATTTAAAAAAAAAAAATGCTTTTTAAGATGTTTTTATATTTTCTTATCTCTGCTAAGAATATTAAAAATTTACTTGCTTTCATATGTTTTCCTCAATAAATGTTCATGAAATCTACTTTCCTCAAACAGTAGTCCTGAGTATTTAAAATGTTAAATTTAAAAGGAAAAGAATGTCTCCTACATGCCTCCTTCCCTCTATTGATGTGCTCAGTAACTCTGTACTATCCCTT
>VWZF01005124.1:342069-380449 GCA_013396755.1 Sclerurus mexicanus | reverse complement strand
TTTTTTTTTTTTTTTACTTTGGGAAAAAACTGATATTTTACCTCACAGTACATTTAAGAAATGTTCCTAATGTGTAGGAGTGACTTTCTTAAACACCTGAGGTTACAACTATGGGCAAAATCATTAAAATTTGCTGAAGTTTTTCTTATTCTAGTAATTTCTGAATGCTTTAAAAAAACCACAAAAACTCATATGTTTAACCCGTATATATGTGTGTCTTTCAAGAAAAACAAACTCCTGAAATTAAATGAAAAATCAGTCTGTGGTCTTCAGAAAATCTTACACCATGGTGCTGTCTAAGTAATCTTCCTTTGTTTTTAAAAATGATTGTTGCTTTTGAACAGTTTATAATTGGAATGGCTTGGAGCTGCCAAAATTTGTATTGCTGGAGTGTACAAAATAAATAATTCTGATAAAAGAATCAAAAGGCACTGTGACACTTAGAAAACTAACTTCCCTCTACAGATCATAGAATATTTTGAGTTGGAAGAGACCCACATGGATCATCGAGTCCAACTCCTAAGTGAATGGCCTGTATAGGGATACAACCTGTGAACCTTGGCATTATTAGCACCATGCTCTGACTAACTGAGCTAATATTAATGAATTTTAATTTTATGCGATTTATACAAACCTTGGTGTGAATCGTAGTTTAAATTTCTTCTAGATGTTGCTTGGGATAACCTTAATTCTGTGCAGTAAGAAGGTGATATAACTATTTGAAATTCATGCACATTAAACCTCTTGGCTACAGCACACAATAATTTAAACTATTATGATTGGCAGATAGCTCCCAAAACAACATCAGTGAAAGGATTATACTATAATACAGTATAAACTATATGAATAAAACCCCTAAGTCTTTTCCACAGCAGAGTACTTCAAGCATTCTTCATACATGAGATTTTTTTTTCCCTTTTGCTGCTTGGAATCATTATTTTTTCTTTGAATCTTTTTACAAGAACTGCTAGTCATTAATCAGAAACTGGCTGGTAATGATGCACCAGTAGCAAGACTTCTTTCTTTGCCTCCAGCAGTCCTTCAAGTATCATAATTTTAAAGGTTTATGATTCATTATACTTACATGTTTCCTATAATAAGATATTTTACCGCATAAATGAAGTAATAATATGCACAGTTTCACACTTTAGACAGAGGGATTTGACAGAATTCTCAGCTTTGCCACAAATATCCTGTGCTTTTCTGCTCTACGTACAAACACAGTCACTTATTATCTGTGCTACAAATGACTATGAAGATTTTTTTTAGAATTGAGAATATTGCTTGTACTGGCTTTAGATATGAAAACAAGAGGAAACATGTTGCAGTGAACTGTTAGTGTGTGGTTTCCTCTAGAGATAATAACATTGCTTTTCTTGTTTTGGAATCAAAATTTTATCTATTGACGATGCTCATAAGTCAACATAGACTGTTTTTAACAAAACTTTTACTACTTTTAACTGTAAGCAACTTTTAAGAAGTTACCTACCCCTACCAAAAAAAGTAATCCAAATCTAAAATTTGCCACAGAAAATGTGCAGCTGTTCAGATATAATTTACAGTAAATGTAAAATTATGGGGTTTAGATACAAGACCATAGGATGTGGTTGACAACATGCATTCTGTGTAAAATTAAAATCCTCAATCCAATTAAATTAAATGGGTCTCAATATTCATAATAAGAGAAAGACTAACAAATACTGAACATAGCAAAGAAAGAAGAGAAAAGGGAGGGAGGGAGGGAGAGAGGAAGGAAGGAGGGAAGGAAGGAAGGAAGGAAGGAAGGAAGGAAGGAAGGAAGGAAGATTGTATAACATTGAAGTAGTTGAGATATCCTCAGTATTCAATGAGACAGAGTGAATTTTTGCAGTTAGAAAGTCAATATACTTTTATATAATATCATTTTGCAATAAAAGAAAAATATTTTCTAAAATAAGATTTCAGTCTTAATCTGAATTTTGTCTCTCCTTTTTCTTTCATTTTATCTGACTTCAAAAGAAGAAAAAAGTATTTCCAGTAAATAACGTATATACTCCAATTTCAAAACTAACTAAACTGCATGACAGTATGTGAATTTTTGGTATTCATATAGATAAATATAATATTCATTGTAATGTAGCATTTCCAAACAAATGCTCATAAAGTTCTCGCAGCATACACTCTTTCTTCAGTCCACTTGATTAATTTTTCACCACTTAGCTGTACAATGTTCATTCTAGAGAAACAAAATAAGCAAGTAAACAAACAAAAAACTTACAAAGTTCTGCAGTAATATTATCCCTGGAAAATGAAACAAGAATTTCAAATAATGTGTGGAGACATGTCTATAAAAAATCCTACTCCCTATGTCACAGAAAAAAATGTTATAGAAATATTTTAGTGTTTTGTTATCATTTTTTTTCAGTAAATGACCTAGCTGAAATAGATTGCTTACTGATGTGAAGAAGCTTATATAGCACTAATACCATATATGAAACAGATGTCTAGAATTGTTCTTATATTGTGATTATAACTGAACAGTATTCAGAGAAAGATTTTATTATGACATGAGATCTATAATAGCAAATGTTGTATGTCCTGTTGGAAAGTATTCTAGTGATAGAAAGTTTCTGCTTCTGGTTTTGTAAAGCTGTGAAAAACACAAACATACCAAATTGGCTTCTAAAGATCAGTTTTGCCTTCTACTGAATTTTGTGTTGATGACATAGTACGGGGATCAAGTAAAGGAGAGGTGGAGGGGTAGAATATATTCTAATAGAAACACAAAAATTTGACAGGAAGTCTGAAAATGACTGATATGTTGGATTTCTAATGTCAAAAGGTAAATCACTGATCAGAGTACACAGGTGCCAAATGCTTTATGTTCTACATAATTTATACTTATAATTGACATTTTATATCTACAATGCAGTTTTCTTATGGAAAGAAGAAGTGTGTATGAATATAATAAAACACATAAACCTTTCTTTTCTATATAAATTAAAAAGACATAGTTTCCATCCATTGCTAATATGAAGTCATTGTTAACTAGTGTATTGAAATAATCTGACTCACTCTTTTTGGTTTGAAAGTTCATTACATACCTAATGATCCTGACAATCTACAGCTCTTGGTTTCCTCTGAAGGAAATGGCAAGAATTAAATTGTTCTCCCTGATTTACATACTGGTATAGAGTAAATGTATTTGTGATAAAGTAGAAATCATTACAAATAGAAGGAGTTTTTCCGACAATATTCCAATAATTTAAGAGGGTTCATTTCTAATTAGTTAGCTTGTTTTATTTTTAAAGGTGCATTTTTAAGGAAAACAAAATTAGAGAGTAAGCTTCATCTGAATCCTAATTGAACTAAAAGGCAGAAAAAGTACAGTACTTAAAATTTGTGATCTTCACATAGGCTTGGAACATGAAAAGTAACCTTACATAAATTAACCAGGCTTTCCAAATGTTCTATTAGATATTAGAAATATGTTAATTTTTTAATAGATCTGGGCTACTTTAAGTTGGATTTTTGCATTCTTTTAATAAAGCAGGCCCACAGGACATTTAATATCAGCACAAGCAAGGAGATGATGTAAATATAAATCTCTATTCATTGGTAGCTTTAGTGTAATACATAATATGAAAAATGGTATGAATTCATAATGGATTTGCAATCACATCTAGTCGTGCGCTATTATATGTAGCATTACAAATCAGGATACAATACAAGCACTTCTGAGATTCAAGGGGAAGGTAAAATTATTATAAAGCCCAAAGATCCTAATTTAGTAGTTACATGAACATAAAGTTCTCTGTTGTCTATGATCCCTGCTGCACAGGAACTTACACTGAACTCCTTGAGAAGCAGGCAGACTTTGGCAGATTTTTGTCATCTCAGTGTGAGTAGTGAAGGCCACAACATGTAGATATTTGATTTGTTTCTTGTAGACATCCAAATATCTTCTTATAGAAGCAAATTATGGAAGTATAATTAAATCAGCATATAGGATGTCTAGTCATCTGTGCAGCTCAACCATACAATCACCTGTCTCTTATCATTTTTCACTATCATATAAACTACTCCTGACATACACATTCGTTGCTTTGAATCACAAATATATTGTAAGTCTGTTTTCTTTTGCATTTCTTGTCTGTGTTCCTGTAATCTATTTTCTGAGCTTCTCCTATTAACCAATTAATATATCAATACATTAAATATAATATATTTTTCCTATTTTACAATGGAGTTATCACCACGTTGTCTTCTGGATGAAAATATTTCTCAAGTGGGGATGATTTCATATTAGTAAAAACCATTATGTCAGGTCATTGATAGATTTTGCCTCTCAGAAAAGGAAATGCAGATTGGCATTTCATCCAGATCATAGCATTCTTGCATTTTTTTTGTTTGGTTTGGGTTTTGTTTTTTGGTTTTTTTTTCTTTTCTTTTTTTCATGAAGTGTTGGGATTTTAGTAGTTTTTCACCACATTTTGTGCCACTCTGTCTTTTCCAAAGATATATTTATGATGAAAACCTGATAATACAACAAGAAATAATTTTGTAATAACTACCACTTAATATAGTCTCATTGAAGCATACATATATGTGGAATTTCTATGCAGTCGTGTTTGATTGCCTATTTTATTGAATTCTTAATTCACTGTCAATTAAAATGCAAGCATAATAATCGATTTAGTTGTTACACTAGTAGTTTAGTAGTTTATTGTGCATGAGATACATGCTTTTGTCCTGATGGTTTAAGCTTTACGTTTACCATTTCTACCTCTGTAGAACTTAAATATAGGATATTAGTTCTTTGGATAGTGTTTTATACATTAAAAATTAGATATACCAACCGTACCATTGGGTTAAAAAAATTGGAAAAAAACCCCACACAAGCAATAAATTGTATTGAAAAATATTAAGAATAAAGCACAAAGGAATCACTGTAATACGTAGTTCATCCCATGACAACATAAGTGACTTGCTATAATGAGTAGCAAGGAATATTAATCAATGCAACCCAATTTACTGAAAACGACACAAAATGTCGCTCTTGCATTTCATGTATGTCTTGATATGTCATTGTAAGAAAATAAACTTTCTTGTCCATTGCAATTCATTTTGATTTTTTTTTTGCAATAGTATTTCATTAAGATTTTCTGAAGCTAAAGGAAAAAAGAACACTAATTGCTATATTGTGGCCATATATGCACCCAAAAAGTTGATTTGGAGATTATTATCCAATTAAATATTTAAACAGGATATTTTAGTATAGTTAAGAAAAAAAACCAAACCAAAACCAACCAAACAATAAAATCCACAAAATACCCAAAGAAACAAATAAAAAACCACAATCAACAAAAAAACACGAACTTAACACTGCAACTTAAAATATCTTACTACCCATATACTATTAATGAAAAGGAAAAAGTTTGGTTTTGTTGGTTTTTTTTTTGTTTGGTTTTGGTTTTTTTTGTTTTGTTTGTTTGGTTTGCTTTGGGTTTTTTTAGGTTTCAATTAAAGGTAAGGATTTATGATGATTTTGTAAGAATTCATTATTTCTCTTTGCATAATTTAACTGCAGTATAACATATATGTTACTGAACAATTAAAGCAAATATGGTCTAATTGCAGCTACTGGAATAACATTCAAGGTAATGAAAAAAAATAACCATGTACTGTTAAATATATATGAAAGATAAAGTCTTAAATTATATTTTTAGACTAACTAAAGTACAGTAAATTCTTGTATATTTATTAGTCTATATATTTATAGGTATACATTAGAAGTTTAAACCTGCTGAGATACAATTGTCATTCTTTTAATTTCTTTATTTAGAATTGAAAACTGGTGATTTCATATTCTGCATCTGGTCATAACATATGCCTTATTCCTGACCAATCTGGCAGACTAGAAGAGTATGAAAACTTTCATCCTTGTATGGCCAGCTTAAAAGCCATGCATCGTCTATTTTCAAATCTACTCGCTTGCTATAGAATTCACTCTAAAACAAAAGTACACATTATGAGCTGACATAATTATTGTTATACACTCTATATAAACCATTCAGAATATTTGAAGTGTAAAGTTAACTGATACATACAATATTAACGGTTAGTAACAGCCCACAGCCTTTGCACTGAGTTTGTAAAACAGAGGTTTATTATATTTATTTTGTCTCTACTTGTGTTTATCATTCTGAAGCTTTGTTTTTACTTTGTTTAGTTCTAAGGCTTTTTTGTTTTTTCCTGATGACAAGGTAGTTACTTCTGATTTTGTTTACGATTTGTTTTATTTTTGTTTATATTCTAATGATATAAAAATGCTTTTATACAAATAGTAGTCCCAATTATTTACTCTGTGCAGAATGAAATATATGTAATGCTAATATAGTGATATAGTGTAGAGGAATACAGCCCTGCTATGATAGCGGAGACCTTGAAAGTTGAAACAGAGGGTGACCTGCAAAAATGCATAGGATTTAAAGGCATAGGATTTAACTAGATGGGGGCAAAGGCAGGCCTTGGAGATCCCAGGCTATAAAAATCCAACAAATGTCAACTAAAGACAAGAAGACATAAAGCTGAGACTAACCAGACTTAGGGTAAGAAAACACAAGTATGTAAGATATGTAACATTTACCCTGTACAGTAAACACAGATGTAACATGGACCTGCAGAAGTACATTAGCAATAATACAACAGTGACCCAAAATCAACCCTAGGATGAGGGAGAAGAAATTACCAGGATCGTACTCCTCCCCATAGAGGGCTTCAGATGCTGCACAACCACAACCAGACTGAAGCTGTCAACCTAAGGACAGAAAAAGACTGTATAATGTCAGCTCCTGAAAAAGAAATGTGTGCTAGAATGTGGATGTATGCCTATTCTAGCTGTATTGTTAGCACTGAGACCTTCTGTAATAGTAGGATTTCCTTTTTTTACCCTGTAATAATTAGATCTGGGATAAAAAGATTTGATTAGATTGTTAAGATTTCTGTTATACCAGCAATACATCATTGGCCTTACCTATATGTTTCTTTTTTTTGTCCACAACAAGATTTTGCATGTAACAACTCTTCACTTTGGAAATAGCTGCAGCACATCACTGAAACTCCAGACTAAGTGAACTTTAGAAAACTGAACCAATGTTTCCAACGAGTATGTCTTCTAAGTTATATTAAGCTGGTAGCTTCATGACTTAACAATCATAAAAAACTACCTTTCAGGTATTCCCATCTTTGTCCCACTGGCTAAAAAAGATTCAAAGGGAGAAAAGAAAATTAGTTTGCACAGTCAGTCATGTCACTGTTCACAAGTTTTAGCACTGGATTACTCTAACACAGAATGAAAAATTAACTACTGTGAATGTAGAAAAAGTAAGCATCGGGATAAACAAAACCCAGTAATCTGCATATCCCAGCTTCTTAAATTGCATTTAAAAACTGAAAATAACTCTAATCCAACAATTCACAAAACACATAAATACTGGGGAATCTGGCCAGATGCATTCCCATTTTGTGAAAAACATCTTCTCCTATCCGTAATAGTAATGTATCAGGGCTTGTATGCGGTGTTGGTGGTACATTGGAAGGGAAGCTGAATGATTTATTGCATCTCATTATTATTATTCTCCTACTCTATTTTTATTTGATAGTACTTTTTTCCCCAATTAATTCATTGTTACTTCTGCTGACAGCCTAGACTGTGACTCTTGATTTTACCTTGATTCATCTCATCCAGAAATTAGAGATGCTGGTCATAAGAACCAATACATATGGTATGCTCCCACTCCACCACTTTTAAAATTTAGCTAAGAGCTAAGTACCTCAATGAAATAATGCTGATGCTTTTGCCTTTCCCTTCGGCTTATTTAATTGCTCTTCCTTCTTGCACTACACAGTGAATAATAACACATGACCTTTTACTTGGTTCTGCATCTATATTGTATTTAGTGAAGGTCCTCCCAATTATGCAGACTTCTGCAGACAGACTGCAGTACTGACATTTCTATGGAACACCATATCTTTGGCAACATTTTTGTTTCTGAAGGGAAAAAAATGAATAGAGTGAACTTTTTTCTCTCCACCTTTTGTTTCATAACATTTCTTATCTTTTTATCCTGCAAAACCAGAGAGGCATTAATCTGCTAACTTCACAGTGCAGTATCAAGCATTTTATCAGAAAGATTTGAAGCATACCCAAATTTAAGCTCAAGGACAAGGATACTAATTGAGAGAACTGTCATTTGCTGCTGCAGGCTATGGCTTTGTTTGCATGACACCTTCCCGATGCATTTATTACCATACAGCTAAGTTGTGTTCCCAGCATGAGCTGACATCTTTCCAGTTCATTGATTTCAGAACTGTATCTGAACATGTTCATTCAATAAAAATAATCCCTGGACTCTACAGTTTTTCCTTACAATTTGATTAAATCATACTAGAAGAATAATTCACCTGAGGGATAGTAGTGATGCTAACATTAAGTACAGTAATGTATTTAAATGATTTGGTTGTTTTCACATCAGGTGCTGAAACAACTAACAAGCATATAACTCAAAATATCCTTACTTAGCATGTCAAGATGAAGAAAGTATTATAATTAATGTGACAACAAAAATTACTCTAAGTAAAAAACCACCACAAATGCCAAAAGAATATTTGTGCTTACAAGTGAGGTGTGGCACAGTAAAAGAAAATATAAAATATGTGAAGTAGGTAGCTGTCAGAAGAATGAATTTTTGTCCGTACATAAAATACACGCCATGTAACCTAAGTATGTCAAGGTATGCAAATTAGTCATGCCTGTTTTTTATGAAGTCAGATTTACTTTCTTTGTCATATTCACAGGTCATTCACACTCACCACTTGGAGGACATGAAGGTGATTTAAGAGAGCCAGCATAGCTTGTCAAATGTCAAGTCTTGCCTGACAAACCCAGTGGCCTTATATGATGTCAGCAGATAAGGGAGGAGCTACAGATATCATTATCTGGAATTTTGTAAAGCCTTTGATCTAGTGCCCCACAACATCCTTCTATTTGAATTGGAGGCATATAGATTTGAAGGGTGGGCTGCCCAGTAGATGAGGAACTGACTGGATGGTCACATCCAGAAGGTAGTAGTTAACAACTCAATGTCCAGATGGAGATCAAGGATGAGTCGTGTCCCTCAGGAGTCATCACTGGGATGAGTACTGTTTAATGTCTTTGTCAATTACATAGGCAGTGGGATTGAGTACACCTTCAGCAAGTTTTCAGACATCAAGCAGAAATGTTGCAGTTGACACAGCTGAGGGATGGGATACCATCTGAAGGGACCTGGACAATCTTGAGGAGTGGGCCCATGGGAACCTCATGAGGTTCAGTAAGCCAAGAGCAGGGCATTGCACATGAGTCAAGGCAAGGCTCAACATCAGTACAGGCTGGGAGATGAAGGGGTGGAGAGCAAGTTTTCGCAGGTGCTTGTGGATGAGAGGTTGGGCATGAGCCAACAATGTGCACTTGCTTCCCAGGAAGCCAAACACATCCTGTGCTGCATCAAAAGCAGTATGGTCAGCAGGCCAAGGGAGGTGATTCTGCCTCTCTACTCTGCTCTTGTGAGACCCCACCTGGGGAACTGCATCTAGCTCCATAGTGCTCAGCACAGGAGAGTGGGTCCAGAAGAAAGACCACAAATGGTCAAAGGGATGGAATAATCCTTTTTGGAGGATAGACTAAGATAATTGGGGTTGTTCAGCCTGAAGAAGAGAAGGGTCCAGGGAGATATTATTGCAATCCTCCAATAATTACAGAGGGTTTATAAGGAAGATGGGGGCAGACTTTTAGCAGAGCCTGCTGAGATAGGAGAAGGAGTAATGTTTTCAATCAAAAATAGGGTTGAGTCAGACTAGACATAAGGAACAAATTTATTAGAATGAGAATGGTGAAACACTGGTACAGGTTGCCCAGAAAGGTTGTAGATGCCACATCCCTGAAAGTGTTCAAGGTCAGGTTGAATGCTGGAGCAACCTGGTCCAGTGGAAGATGTCTGCACGCATTGCGAGGGGGTTAGGCTAGATCACCTTTAAAAGTCCCTTCCAGTCTTCTGTGATTCTATGAGTCTGTGAGTCTTTTCTCCTATTTTCTTAAGTTTCCATGATTCTCTGGTTCTCTGAGTTCTGTTTCTGATGCCGAAAAACCTTGGTATGAAAGAAACTGCTAAGAGAGTTTGTTCTTTTAGCAGCAAAGGTATTTATTCAAGCAGTGCTGGAAAGCTAGCCAGGTCGTGCTGGACAAACTAGCTTCGAATCAACAGTGCAAAATGAGCCATTTTATACATTTCACTACATGATTACAACTTACAATTTTGCATAGTAATGAGATTACAATATCTGATTATGCATATTAATGATTAGGCAGACACTAGGTGGAGTCTGGGCGGAGCCTTCCAGAATATTCTTTTGGCATCAGGATTAGGTGGTCATTTCCAGTCTTTGGCCTCAGTCTAGGGGTCTTTAACTCCTCTTCTTCACCTTGACCTCTTCAGCCTTCATTGTTCATGACCTAGTCACTGAAGCTTACAGAAAACTGGCTTAAGGCCATTTTGCTCTATTCAAATGTCTACATTGCCATGATTAACAGTGCTAGGTTGTTTGTATATAGTTTTCTAAGATCAGATCCAGTGGTTTGAACAGAACACATCTCCATGTTCCCTGATAAACTCAAGCAAGGCAGGTGCTGAAGAATTTCTACTGATCCAGTTAACCATTTCTGGGGTTTATCCTTGTTTCATTTCTTCCACACATTTAGGTAGGATATTGAACAAGATAATTTCACTTTTCTGTTCTGCAGTTTAATCAAGTGAAAATGACATTGATACTTGATTTTTGTACTTACAAGCTGTCTTAGATAATCAAAACTTCTAAAATATTGAATAATATTTGAAATAATTTTAATACAAAAATTGAATAAAAGTGCAAGGTCATCACATACTTGTGCCATCTGAGAGAAAGAGCCAGTAAGAGAAGGGAAAAGCATAAGAGAGAAAAGAAAAACTGTTTATAGACATATGAGTGTGAACAGTACTTCTATGAAATTAAAGATTTTGACAGGTAGTATGTGTGAGAAGTGCAATAGTATTTACTTTGAAGCAACTGAATATTTACTTATTGTAGGTTAATTACAAATGAATTTTGTTATTTAAGGATCAAAGTAAGCATGGGCTTTTGTAGAATCAAAATCATGACATTATCTAAAGGAAATAGAATGTATCCCATTTGGATACTTCGTGTAAAATATTTAGCATAATTTCTCAATATTGTTTCTTAGATCTTGTTTTCCAGCTATCTGATACGTATTCAGTGTCACCTCTGAATGCAGTATTCTGTACTGTTCTGAATGACAAAAAGATAAGGACAAAGTGCATGTCATTAATAGACTCCCGTGGCTGGATAAGTCACTTTATCAGGACGCACTATTATGGCAGGACCAATGTCAAATTACATGGAGTGGAAAAATAATAATCTTAAAGATCAAGCAACTCTGAGACACCGTAAGGAGATTCCGATGAGAAACCTGCCCACGTCGTGGAGAAGAAACGCAAAAGAAGAGCTCACAGTTTAATGTTTATGGTCCTTTATTATTACAGTTAAACAAATGTCTGTCAGAATAGCCATAATTTCAATTGTAAAAAGTTGAATGTTCCTATTGGTCAGTTTTCCTCTGGTTCTGATTGGTTCCTTGTTGGTGCGTTGCACCATTTCCCTAAAAGTTCTTGTCCTTCCCCTTGTCTCCCTTATTTGTACTTGTTAACACCTCTTATTTCCTTTTATGTTGCGTTCCGCCCCTGTACTACCCTAGACTCCACCAAGTTCCAGAACCTTCCTCTCAGATCCTATTTAAACCCTTCCCTCTGGGCAATAAACACCATTTCTGCTTTACCCTGTTCAGAAGTGTGCCGCTCCTTTATTTACCCTTATTGGAACGTGACACACTATTTCCTTACAAAAACAGGCCCAGATTAAAAAAAAAAAAAAAGGCTTGTTGGACATTGTAGTACCTAAGGACATATTACTTTTATAAGCAATTATATTTACATTCTTAATAATCATCTGAATCAGCACTATAGGCTCCTTAAAATTACCATATGAATTATTAAATCAGCTAAGAAAGGACTACCATTACCAATTACTGATTTTTGTGGGATTTTTATGCAGTGGTCATCATCACAAATACACATTACTAAATCTAGAGAGCTTAACCTAATGTTTTGCCTGTGAGATAAAAAGTGTCGTAACTTTTAGTATAGAAGTATATAACAAGTGCAATAACTCTTAGACAGAAATATGAAACACATTTTTATCTCAGATTATGTATCTGCTTTATAGCTAGCATTACCAAAAAACCCAAACCAAACCCAAGCAAAATCAGAGAAAAAACCCTGCCCTACCACTGAAAAAGAAAGCTCAAATAAAATCAATTAGAATGCAACATAAAAAGAATTATGTGATAAAAATATGTTACTGCTGTTGAAACATAAATATAGCACAAATTAGTGAAGCAGAGAGTATTTCATCAATTTTTTTGTCTTGTCAACAACACTGTTTAACAAATTTATCTTTACCTTTGTGTACGAAAGAATTACTCAAAGAATCATCATAGAAAGTATGAACAGCTTTACCAAATAAAATTTCATTCTGGTTCTTTTTAATTTTAATCCAAGTCCCACTGAGTTTTCAACTGAAAAAAGGCAGCTGTGGGAGATAAAAACTAGCAGAACATCACAAATTACATCTCCATTGTCTACTGTAAAAAAAAAACAAACAAAAAACCCAAGCCCCAATGATACAATAATAAACTCTGCAAAGACTGGAGATCTTGTTTTATTAAAACAACCAGGACATTCCAGGTTGAATCTTTAAGTTCTAGTGCCCCATAATGCACTCAGCATGAATCTTTGGCCATTAACTATCATTGTAATATACTTTTTCTCCAAACAACATGTTGTTTATGCCCTCTAAATGCAGACCACAGTCAAAATATATTGTATTATGTTATGTCATTGAAACATTGTTTTTGAGAAGTAAGAAACATGTCAGCTAAAAACTTTGCAGTTGCTTCAGGATCTGTATAGCAGAGGTTTAAAGGCATCAGATACAATCAGATTATTTTTTTGAAGATGATCCTGGAATTAACATAGTGAGCTAGTCTTCCTTCCTCTACAGTGTTGTGGAGGTTCGTGTTGGTTCCCTGCCAAACTCAACGGCTGACCACACAGATTCCCCCCTTTCAAAAGAGAAAGAAAAAAAGAACCCAAAAGAGAATTGCAGTAAAAGTATATATATATTCACATATATTACAATTATATACAATCAAACACCATGAATCTACAGAATAAGAACCCCAAACAACTCCAAAAGGGAAAAGGGGGAAGGGAAAGGGAAATGGGGCAAAAATAGATAGGAACAAAACAACACAGATACACACACGCACTCGTAAACTCAGGGAAAAGCTCAATAAGTAACTAATACAATAAATTCTCACCAAAAGTCTTCTTAAGAGAAGCAGTAGAAACCCCACTTCCGAACGACTGAGGCATCAGCTTCTCAGCTCACACAGATAAGAGCTAAGCCGACACAGAGACCTGATGTCCTCCCCAGCACACGAAAGGAAGAGAGAGAGAGGGAGGAAACTCCCCATCTTATATACCCCTGATTACGTGAAGGAATGGTGTGGAATACTTCCTTAGTTATAACCTGGTTACCAAGGAAGGCCCAGACCAACACCAAGAAAACTAAACCACCACGTGTGACAACATATGTTATTATTATAATCAGTATATAACTAATTATTATAATATTTATTATTATAGTAAAAGTCATAAGAGGTATATAAAATTTTATTAAAGTTTTTGGTCATTGAATCGTTATTTTTCAAATACTTCTGGGAGGAATCATTCTGTACATTTCCCAAAATAAAACAGATAGATAACATAATGGAGAAATATATCTTATTTTAGCTGGAAATATCAACTTAGAATTTGATTTCCATGTTAGAATGCCTGTTACATTGTCTAATTGGATCAAATTAATTTGAAATTAGGTGGATGGTAGAGGGGAAAAAGTCCACAGGACCATTTATTCTCCTCACCACACACATTTCTCTTTAACATAAGGAGAAGACAGTTAAAGTAATAGATTTTGCATATATACATACATTGCAAATATATTGGTATGAGGGAAAGATAGTATTTTGTAGTCTATTTGTCACATTATTTCAAAGGGCTTTTTGGAAATATAGTCTGTTGTGAGGTAGTTGTTGATTGCTGAAAATCAAACCATGTAACAATCTAGTTTCTTTTTAAAAGCCTCACCTGAAGGATGTGTTAATATATCGACTCTTACAGCAATTTTACAGGGAAACACTTAGCTCTTCTAATCTTTGAATTTTCAATCTGCTGGCATCTGTCATGGTGTCAGGCAGGCCTAGGCTGTGAGGCAGCTATTGTTTGTTTAGTATTGTATGCAATTATTCACTCTCTCTGCAATGTTTCTATCTCTTTATATTGTGTGTATAATGATAAACAGGCGCAAAATGTTACATGCAGAAACTAGCTGAGCAGGCTGGCCAGGAAGGCAGAATCGGTCCTGCTGCATTGTCCCTCACTGAGCCTTTTACACAGTGCCACAGGGGTGAACTCCTGGGAAAGGGGAAACCTCATTCACATCTCACACCCTTGTTCTGTTCAACCATGATAACACTTGCTGTACTGCCCTGACACGTGTGTGTGTTTTGTTGCCACTCTCCCTACAGTCCTCTTTGATACAGATACATTTCCAACTCTGACAGTATGTAATTTATTCACTTTTTATCTGTCTATTAAGATCTACTGTTTCTGTTCCACTTGGCCTGTCAGATTCATGCTTGATAGCTGCTGGCCCTGTGTCTCCCATAGGGAGCAGACAAGCCACAAGTGGAATCACCATTTGCATCTAGGGGAAGTCAGGGCATCGGGGCTGACCTACACCCTGCTGGGTTCCTGGTCTGCTTCCTGCACAGGACCTCTGGGGTCTGGGAGGGAAGAGGTCCAGGTCCCCACTGCACAAAAAAAGTCTGCCCCCTTTTTTGGGGGTCCAATGTGACAGGATATTACTTCTTGTGGTGTTAAATACTGCATGTAATTTCTGGGAAATTTCAGAAATGTGTGGTATGTAGTGAAAAATACCTATATTTCTGTTTAGAACTTTCCAGTTCTGGCTCAGTTGAGGCTCATGGTGTAATCCCAAATCCCATAGTGTGATTTCTTAATAAATTATTTTCTCTCCCATTTTCTACTTTCTATTTAAAATTGTGCCCTTCATGTGAAAGATAGAAATACATTGCTAGTCACAATTTTTTTTAATTTTCCTGTGTTATATGTTGGGCATTCCTAGGCTGCCTCCATCTGGACCTTAAAAAGTCTTATTCTAAAAGACATGTTAATGTTTTCTTTTGTGTAAAGTCCCACCTCAGCTATTCCATAGGCTTGATTTTTTTAGACTAGTTCAGACAATCTAATATGACATGTAACTGGTATAACCCAGTCTTCTCGCTGAGTTAATCTATTCATAACCTTTGAGACAGTCGGGTAGTTAGTATACTGTAAAATGTGAAGAAAAATGTAGATATATAGTAGCTAAAATGCTTAATTGAGGGCAAAGCACAGAAGACTGGTATTAGTGTGTTATTGTTAGCGGAACACACTGTCCACAAGACAGGTTATTTCCTTGCTATTATTCCCTTTGATCCTATAGTACATCAAAGCCCCTATCATCCTTCAAAGCCACTCACAATCTTTCCTTAGATCAGGCTTTAACAAATACTCTCAATCACAAGTAAGATTTTCCTAGAGAACAGAGATGTTAAACTTTGATACTAAGTTTAAGAGTATGCATACATGATATATACACCTTCAAGCTCATAAGGATAATATAATAATTATTCTGATAACAGCAAAGTGTCATGTTATAAATCTTGTAATAGATAATTTGACAGCAGTAAAACTTCCTTAATAGCCAGGGGAAAGTTTCCATTTGTGAAATACAACAGTTTTTTGTATTGGGTTCACATGACAAGGTTTTCATAGCAGGGGGCTACAGAGGTGGCTTCTGTGAGAAATTGCCGGAAGCTTCCTGGTGGAGCCAATGCCAACTGGTTTCACTGGTGGCTAAGGCTGAGCCCATCAGCAACTCTGGGTTAACACATTAAAGAAGGCAAAAAGTTATTGCACATGAGAAGCCAGAGAAGAGAGGAGTGAGACTATGTTAGAGACTGAGAGAAACAGCCCTGCAGACACCAAGGTCAGTGAGGAAGGAGGTAGAGGAGGTGCTCAAGGTGCTGGAGCAAAGATACCCTGCAGCCCATGGTGAAGACAATGGTGAGGCAGCTGTTTCTCTGCAGCCCAGGAGGTCTGCAGTGGAGCAGATATCCACCTGCAGGAGATATCCACCTGGAGGACACCAGGCTATAGCAGGTGGATGCCTAAAGGAGTCTGTAAAACTGGGAAGTCTGTGCTGGAGCAGCCTTCTGGCAGGAACTGTGGAGAGAGGAACCCATGGTAGAACAGGTTTGCTTGTGGAACTTGTGACCCTGTGGGGGACCCATGCTGGAGCAGCCTATTCCTGAAAGACTACACCCCAGAGAAGACATCTATNGCCCATGGTGAAGACAATGGTGAGGCAGCTGTTTCTCTGCAGCCCAGGAGGTCTGCAGTGGAGCAGATATCCACCTGCAGGAGATATCCACCTGGAGGACACCAGGCTATAGCAGGTGGATGCCTAAAGGAGTCTGTAAAACTGGGAAGTCTGTGCTGGAGCAGCCTTCTGGCAGGAACTGTGGAGAGAGGAACCCATGGTAGAACAGGTTTGCTTGTGGAACTTGTGACCCTGTGGGGGACCCATGCTGGAGCAGCCTATTCCTGAAAGACTACACCCCAGAGAAGACATCTATGCTGGAGCAGATTGTGAAGAACTGTGGCCTGTGGAAAGGATTCATGTTGCAGAAGTTCATGGAGAACTGCATCCTATGGGAGAGACCCCATGCTGGAGCAGAAGAGTGTGAAGAAGGGGAGAAAATTTGAAATTAATTTAATGAAGAAAGGAGAGGTAGAGAGGTGGTGTTTTAAGAGAGAAGGTGTTTTAAGATCTGTGTTTATTTCTCATTATCCTACTCTGATTTGGTTGATAATAAATTAAATGAGTTTCCCCAAGTTGAGTCTGTATTGCCCATGATAGCAATGGTAAGTGATCTCTCCCTGTCCTTGTGACCCACATATTTCCTCTCCCCTGTCCATTTGAAAATGGTGGAGTTAAAGAGTGACTTTGGTGAATACCTGGTGTCCAGTCAGGTTCAACCCACCACATAAGGCAGGCATGGTATTACTTCAGTACCATTTCAGTTTTCAATATAATAGAGCTGGCTGGAAGGTTTTGAGTGTTATAGGTTGCATTCAGAAAGCTATGATTTTGGAGACATGAGAGAAGACTGAAAGTCCATTATTCATGCAGAACTTCTGATAAGACAGAGGCAGTTGTGATTCCTGCCAGCCTCCACTGGAGCGTTGGCTCCTAAGTGTCAGACTTCTGGGCTTCCAGCTTGTTTCTCATTTGCCTCCATATTGCTGATCCACAGGACTAGAAACCCTGAGGGTTATGTCTGATCTGTGAATTCAGCCTGCATTTTCTACCTCCTTTTTATTTTTAAACCATCGCTTTTACTTTTGTTGATTTCTTATTTGCAGGGAAAAAAAAAACAACAACTCATTTTTCGCTCCTTCATTCTTTCTTAATTCTCAATTGTCTCTTTCCCAGAACAGATATTCTGGTTTCAAAAAGTTTGGCATCCGAGGTCATGAGTTTTTAATATTCATCATATCTCAGCAAGCCCTTCAGTAGACATCCAGGTAAAGATCTGGGAATCTTTATGTCAACTGTGATTTACAGCATTATTTATTCAAATGGTACATGGCTGACCCAGCCAGTCATAACAATTTTGAAGTGGCATCAAATGTTGGTGACTTATACATTGATTCTATTTTATATCAGGCCTTTTGTAACTTTACAGATAGCATACACATAGTACCCGTCTTTGGAGAATCTCAACTGCAATGCATACTTGAAAAGGGTGCATTCAAAGTATTGCAAATACTGTTCACAAGCAAAGAGGAAGCAGATGTCATATATAAGTAAACAAAAAAAATGTTGTTAGTTTAACTTAAATATTGTTAGAGAAAAAGAAAGAAAAGGAGTGCAGTTAAAATTATAACATGCATACACCTTAGTTTCTCTATTTTGTCTGGTGTTATGCTCTAATTCCCCTATTGCTCTGAATGTTTAGTGGTCTCACTTTGATAGTGATGGTGGTGGCCTGGAGTTGTTAGGTGAGTTGTCAGAATTTGGGAATATTTCTCCAGGAGGAATATGATGTTCATATTGATGATTTTTTCTTCCTCAGTGGAGGATCTAACTGGAAAAAATTTTATATTTTTCCTAACTTGCTTTTACACCTTGCTGTTTCTTCACTGGTTTTCAGCTCCATGTTACCACCAAATATTTTTTATGTATATTATACATAATTTCCTAATTCTTTTTGTTACCCTTAACGCTAGTTTTGTCTATATCCAGGTCTACATTTCTTTAACTGACCCTTGAAGAGTTGCCTATAGCTATGGGGTCTTCACTGCTGACCCTATGCCCTCTCTTATCCCATGTATATTCTCCTCTGCACCTGATTCTGTGTCTGTTCTCAAAGCCTTTGCTCTTGTAACAGGCTTCTATTTCTCTATACTTCCTCATTATTTTAGGGTCACAAACATGGCATTCTTGATAGATTACCTGCTTGTTACAGCTATCTGTATAAAACAATGACTGTAGCACACAAAGATAAAATTAAAGCAAAACAAATTGCCTTAGATGTCTGGTGAATTAGAAAAAAATACATCCGAGTGAAGAAAAGCAAAACTGCAGAAAACTGAAGAAGGCAGCTTGATTTTTAAGTGTTGCAAACTCCATACAGAGCATATGACCAGCTATTAGCAATTACAGTGCTGTCATAGAAGGCTACATGGTTACAATGTACAGGGAAAAACTTTGCATACAGAGTTAAACCTCATCAGGTTTAATAATCTATAAATCTGTTTATGACAAAGAAAAATCGTGATTCTAACTATAGCTTTGGGAAAAAAAATAGTGCCATGTACTATTTACACAGAAGTATAATGGTTTTCACTGAGTTAAACATCTTGTAAGACTTCAAAAGTTCTGAAAAGTGTCAGAAACTGTAGGAAATATAATTTGTTCCCAAAAGGTATTGAGTTTTGTCTAGTCTTCTGTTTCTGTTTTTATTGAACAATCTATTTTGCTTTTGTTGTTTGACTGTCAATTGCTTCTCTTTTTTCTTGAAACATCTTAAAGAGTTTTGGCTCCTTATAGCAACCATTGCATTGTATTCAATGAGGTTAAATAAGGAAAGTGAGGATGAGAACATGTCAGGGCAAACTGTAAGGTGGCAATGCTACCTGCATAATTAGGACAACATGAATGCTTTGGTAGACTACCAAAAAAAAAAAAAAAAAAGAGGTAAGAAAAAACTTCTGCTATAAAGAACCTACCTTACAAGAAATTGTATGAAGACTGAACTAATTAATAGTTTTATTAACCGAGTCCATATATTGGCACTTATAAGCCTACTGCTATATAATTACAGCACAGAGATGCATTCCAAAACCAGACTCAGTAGGTAGTGAGATATGACCACTCCAAGAAGTTGTTAAGCAGTTCTATTTATTATCAATTCTAGGCAGCAAAGAGCTTGTATTATATCTGGATGCATTTTTTCTCCTTCGACAGAGTGTACTTAAGGCACAGTGCATCCTTCCCTGACAAGTTGAAGCTGTTATTATGATTTTTGTTGTGCTCTAACTCCCATAGCTTGTAGAAATGTATGACAGGAGACTTACTGACTTGTTCACAGTTTACCATGTGTTTTCTGTGTGACTGATCTTCTGTTTAAAAACATGTGAGTGTTCACCTTGTCTTTGCAACTGCATTACCAAGCAAAGGCAATCTTCTGGAAGAAGGCAGAAAGGGCATGCTCTTTCTCTGAGTACAATTGGATTTCAGAGTATCCTAACCCTGTATTATGTATCTCAGCTGAGATTTCTGAGATGAACAGGAAAGTTGCAGCCAACAAGCACCAGAGCAAAATCCATAGTTTAGAACTGGTGAAAAATCTAAGAAGATTGATTTTGGTTTTTTCTAAACAAAAAATTCGTGCAGAAAGGAGGAGTCACAGGAATATTTCTGTTTTGACACAGTGGGTGGAGCAGAAATCTACTTCAAAACTCTTCATATTTTATCACAGCACATTTGTTTAAAAAATTGGTTTGTAGCAGCTTTTCTATTTATGTCGTAACTAAACACAGTTTAGGAAATTGGAAACTTTTCCTGGTATGTACACTTAAAACCAAAGTAGTTTCTTTTCAAAATTTTGACTGTACTGGACTCCTGACTCAAAAAAACAGAAGCAAAGTCAAAACAAAACCAGCCAACCAAACAAATGAAATGATTTAATTAAAAAATTATTAAGAGGAAATATTTTCACATTTTATATTGTCTCATAGTGTATTGTTACAGTCTGCTTAAATGTTGCAGAAAGAACTTCAGATTTGAATATTTTCCCTGAGCAAAATTAAAACTCACACAAGCTATCTGTTGATACCAAAAACTGATTTTATTAATTGCTAAGAAACGCAAAGAGAAGAAAAAAGGTTGGAAAATGATAAGATTAATTTAAGAAGCAAAGAAAAGCTTACCACCAAAACTAGCTTTTGCCAAGTCGGGGTGGGAAGGGAGGGGTAGAGAGAGAGAAAGAGACAATTTCTGCCCTTTTTTTTTCTCTGTCTCTGCTGTTTTTTTGGTGTTATTATTATCCTTTTTTTTTTTTTTCTGTTATAGCTCAAAACATCTTGATGACATTAAAAATTACATGGTTTTGACAGGAAAAAGAAATAACATAGTTCCATATCATTGTTCATTCTTCACACTGTGTAAAGTTTGTGGGATTTTAATTAACTAAAAGTATTGCTTATTCCAAAAACATAAAAGTATCCATTGAACTGCTGCATAATAAATATTGGTTTGGATACTTTCATAAAGTATTTTATATCACATCATACATTTTGATTTGTTTTACGGTAGGGTATCATCACTTGAACTCACACAATTTGAAGGGAAAGGTGGAAAATTTGGTACTTATAATGAATGGATAGAGGGAGGGACAGGTAGATGGAAAAGTATTATTACTGCCAGTTTAGAGGACAACTTCTGGCATCCAGGTTGGAGGTACCTTTGATAACTTTCTGGAATTTAGTAGCAGAAAAGTCATAAGGATTTTTAGTACCCAGATAGACCACGTGGGTTTGATTTTTTTTTCCCATCTTCTTCCTAATTTGAAGGGTACAATTAACCTGCTGCTGAAGAGGAAACTGATGTTCTATTGCAACAAAAACTTAGTTTTGTGTTGACTAGTAATCTACTTTGCTATTAACTGTGAACTTACCCTTGGAATAGGACTGTAGTGTCTCTACTGGGACAAAGGCAGATTAAACAGGGTGCAATCTCACACGAATTTACTGCATGATTAGTTCTTGGTATTATTAATTTCCATGAACTGGTTAAAAATTATTCACTTACATTAAGAAATTCACAGAATTATTTTTTCTCCCTTAAAGGAAGGGAAATTAAATTTCCCAGCTTGTGCTGGTTAACTTCTTTGGCGATGACTTTTCCCACTTTCTATTTAGGAAATGTGAAATGCTCCTGGAAAAGTATTCTTGAATTATGCTGAAATGGATAAAAAAATATAATCTTTATTACAGAATACATAGTATAATTTCAGTAGAAAAAAATCCAAATAAAACCTGAAAACTCACTCAACTACTTGTGTCAAAATTGTGCTAGAAAATGAAAATTTGGTTTAGGTGGCAAGACCAGTAATAGAGTCTGGAATGAAAGCTGGGAATATGGCTTTCCACAATTATTACATGATCATATACCTTGGAATATTATTATTCTTACATAAGGTTTTTAGAAAATTAAATGAAGAAAAAAAAAAGAGAAAGAAAGAAGGAAAGAGGGGAAGTTACTGAATTTTAACTATGTTTGTTATAACTCTTGCACATCTTGAACCACTTCCATTAGAGTATACTGTCCATTATTTTATTTCCCTGAATTACATTATTACTTTTCAGAAAAGCTGAACCGACAGAGCAAGGAAGCTTAGAGACAGTCTCATGAAAAATAGGTACTTCTAGAACTAACAAATACAGTGAAAGGCAGACTTTCTTTTCTCCTGAAAATCTTGCAGTATATGATAGTGTAAGTCAATAGACCCCAAAAAGTTTGATCTATAATATTAAACATTTTTGTTCAAAACAGGACAGAGAAAAAAGGTGGGTTTTTTTGCAATAGCTTTTGATAGCCCTTTTCATATTTCATTCATTGTTTACTACAAAACTAATTATTATTGCATAAGTTCAAAGTCATGGATATGTATCAGAACATTTGCCGCAATAAATGAAAAAGATCATAAGATATATATTTTACATGGTAACAGAAGAGAGACCATCCTTAGATACATTGTTAAAATCTTTCAGGACAAAACAAAGTTATTTGGCTCTTTCTTTCATTTAGTTCCTTATTTATGATAGCTCTTTTTGTGTGTGTGTGTTTGTTTGGGTTTTTTTTTTCATAACTTATTTTAGATTCATTTGCTCTAACATTCATCTTCTGACTTGGCTGGTGTCAGGGAGAATGCAAAATAAGTGAGTTTTTAGGGAAAGATGCCATAGAGTTGTACAGCAATAGAGCTTAAAAGATACTAGTTTAAGATTCCCAGTGTAAAACTTCCATTTTTTCCTTTAGGCAATTCTGTGAGATGAATTATGTGCTCTATTGATAGCAATAGATTTCCTTCTTGTGGAAAAATAAGAATAAACAAATATCTGTATAAGTTCACAGTACCATTCAAAAATGGTAAACAACTCAATATCTAAGGAACATTAGCACAAATATTTTACTTTAATGCTATAAAAAGAGATAGAAAAACTGTAAGAAAAACAGTGGGGAAGAATAAATTTAAATAAGTTAGGTGTCACAGAGGTACCTTTATGTTTTGTTTAATTTGAACAAAATATGAAACTGTTATAGAAAGATTCTGATGTGTTGAAGACCTTCTGCTCTTATTTTGTTATATAACGATTTGCATAAAATCTATTAAGTTCATTGTATTGCATGCTTCAAGAATTTAATAACCCAGAATTATGTATAATATACAGCACATGGCAAGAAATTGTAATAAACAAGAATGGCACATCTAACTGCATATAAAAAAATGGGTGATTTTTAAGAAAAATAAAGCTATTGTGACCTATTTTCTGTTGTGTTTATTTAGTAATTAATGTGTTTGAATTCCTGTGAGGTCACACATTCCATATTTCTATGTACTCGACACAAGGGAGCATAGAAGGATGTTAGATTCATTTAGTATTTTAATATTACTGTGTTTTTCACATACCTACAATTCTTAAATGTTTACTAAGCTAATATGGATTAATTTGGTAATCACACTTTGCATATACAAGGACTAATTCTAATCTCATTTATACCCATATAAGCAATGCCCAACTCTGGTGACAGTTTTGTTATTAGTATAAAACCCAAAAGAATACTAACTGCATTAATGTATTATAATAAATCATTTTAGTAGTACAAGAATGTCTACTGCAAGGCTTTCAGACTTCTGTGTCTTAGACTTGCAAAATACTCTGGAATATATTTCTGTATAAACTTTGGATACAGAAAAATTTTCTTAGAAATTTTCTTAGAAATGCTATCAAAGAAAACCACCTGTATACAAAAGTGAATAGCTAGTCCCTCCTCTGGTCATATTGAAGCACCTGTGATCCCCTTGTCAAACAATAAGATCAACCAAGGTTACTTCTGAACTTCATTAGGTGCCCAAACTGCTTTCAGCACCAAGATTTAAGTTCTCAGTTTACCGAAAACTTTAGACCAGTCATTGAATTCCAGCCCTCTAGATCAACATTAAAAATCAGAGAATGAGAATGAATTCAGAAAAAAATCAGTTTGAAACATGATTTTTTTTTTTTTCAATTATGAGCTGTTCATGTTGAAGTCTATCAAACAAAATGGTGATATCACTCTGCTTTGAAAGGTAGACTTAAATTACTTGCAATTAACACTCCTGGCTACATTCTTCCTTTTACTGCTCATTAACTATATGCTGTAGTAGTTCAGACTCTGGGACATGCATTAATTTCTATCAGCTGACTCGTGTCTCTCCAGCTGACTGGCATCTCCCTAGGTGAACTGCAGTTAACATTAGCCTGAGCCCAAGTTTTAATACACTCCCCTAAAATTGGCTCCTGATGGTCTCCCTGTGCAGAGTACTATGGAGATTTGAGAACCAGCGGTGTATTTTGTTAGTAATTTTCCATCCTGAGGGGAGTCTTGCAGCTTAAAATTACTCCTTTGCTACTACTGCAGCAGCATAAAAGAAACTGACTGGGACAAAGAACTTCTTCAAGAATAATGATAATAGTATCTTGACTAATTTGGTAGAATACACTTTCCTAAGTTAAACTCAATTTCCCTATCGGAAAATTTCAATATATCTGTGTGCCTTCTTTGTCAAATTAAATAGGGATGCTTTACCTTAAGAGATTTCTTAGCTGTGAAACTCCTTGGTGCTTGTGGAGCAACACCTGTAAATTGAATGAGGTCTCATTAATCTTATACAAGACATGAAGCCTGCCCATCAACACATCCTAGTCTTATTCAATACCTCAAGAACTAATAGTATGTGTATGTCTAAACACTGAATATGGCTGCATGTACAATTATTGCTTGTTTTTCTTAAGAAGTTTAACCCATTAAAGAATACAAACAGAAATACTATAATTTATTGATATTTATGAAGTATATATACAGCTTTCAGTGTTACTTCTGAATTTGTAGGATCAAGTCTTAGGGCATAATGAATTTTGGGTTGAAAAAATATTACTGGCATTTTAGGCTAATATAAACAAGTGTGATGCTATACCGTGTTAAAGGTCTGAGTTTTATTAAATAAATTTCAATCAATGATAAAGTATAATAGCATTGGTTTGCTTCATCATCATCTGAGTCTGTATAATGGTTGTTTTTACTCGTTGGTCTGCAAACAGTTGTGCTGACAAAATGTGTGTTTTCCATTCAATATTTTGTTTCTAGTTGGTTTTATGGTGCCTTTTTTTTTTTTTTGGTTGATTGGTTGATTGCATTTTTTTGTTTGTTTTTCATGGTTTTTAATTCCACCCCCACCCCCAATGTCTAGCTTCTCTCACACCTTTTCTTTAGGCTGGAAAACAAAGTTAACACTGAGCAGAAATAATATCTTTTTCTCCATTAACAGAGTATGTTTGAACTCTCATCTCTTTCAAACTCTGGAGAAAAGAAATCCATGAACAAAGCTTTTCTTTTATTTCTGAATTACAGAGACATTCCTTACTCTGCATTAGCTGTGTTAAGGAGCTTTTCATCATCACTAGGAGTGTGGGTATCTTTCTTGCCTTTTCTTTTTTCCATTTCCATTTCCACTCTTAATGTTGTGTCTAAACAAGCCCCTTAAAGCATGGCTTATAATTCTCAACTGATTCAGTCCGTCTCTGCAGGAAAATAAAAAAAAAAAAAAAAAAAAAAAAAAAAAGTTATATAAAAGTTNAAAAAAAAGAAAAAAAGTTATATCAAAGTTTTATCTGAAAAGTGTTAGAATGTTGTGCTCTGACTATGACCTCAGTACTGTGAAGTGTGACCTATTTTTACTCTATATTTCTCCAAATATTTCCTGCATCATTGCTGTTTCAAAAGTCTCCATTTTATATTAATTTCCCTTGGAGCACAGCATTTCCAGTTTGTTTTCACTGAATTTCATTTTGATTCCCCACAACATTTCTAAAATAACTTGAAATTTTATCATTGGCTAATGTGCTTGACTCCAGCCTTATATCACCTTCAGAAATGTTCTGTTTCAGATCTTTAGTGTAGTCTTCAACTTCAGATTTAGAGTCATATTTATGTCTTGCATGTTTTCATCAGCCATATTTTCATATTTTATGAAAATGTCACAGATTGTGTCAAAACCTTACACAATTTGAGATGCATCTTTGGATGCATTCTATTCACAAGATCTTCTGTTGAAGAAGGAGATAGAAAGTTTATTTCAATACAGTGACACCTTTCACTGCTGGTGACTCCAAGTGGCTGGGGTTTATGCAAAATATTAATAATATGCCTTTGGAGAAACTGGAAGCTGTCTTTTTATTGAGAAAAACATGAAGTAGCTCTGTAGTTTTTTCTGAACATTTTTAATTCTGGTGTTTTGTTGTTTGTTTGTTTTCACAAACATATGTTTTGTTTTTAAACTAAGAGATTCTGTCTTTTTTAGCACCTAAAAAAAAATTAGAAAGGGAAAACTTGATATCTATGACACAAAGAAATCCAAACTGTTGACGAGGTATCATTGGTCTAACACTCTTGATTGCTCTGTTCTCAGGATTATATATTCATCTGACCAAAATGTACAAAAACATGTTCATGTATTAAATAAATAAGTGTATTCTTTCTTGAGACAGGTGTGTTGTGTTTCATGAAGTGCAATTCATTATGGATAAGGCACTTTTCATGTCTTTACTAGATATTCTAACTTCTGTGTAACGCTCACCATTTTTTCTTTGACTGATATGTTAGCTAATGGAATATTTTACTGAAAAATGTGTTTGATACTATATGAATTCCTATTTTCTTTTCCATATAACTTGAACTACAAAGCAACTGCAGATGAAAATGTGATAATCTCATGAATAGTCTAATGTTAGTAACTTAAAGTCTTACAGCTTTAGCACACTCAGAAACAAGTTAGCATTATAATACAAATAATAGGTGAGCCATCCACCAAATTCTTGGTGTTGTGATATGGGACTAACTTTATGATAGTTCATTAAGTTACTCAGCTGTACACCAACTCAGTTAAAGATTGTAATACAATTTTCTCCCTAGTACAAAGATGAAATTTGTTATAGCCAGAATGGAAAAAAAAAAAAAAAATCTAGCCCTATAATTTTTTTCCTTCCTCTCTGGGGAAAGAAATTTCCCCAACTTTAAAAAAACAAAACAAAACAAACAAAAAAACCCCAACAACAACAACAACAAAAAAAACCAAGCCCAATTCTTCTTGGTCTACTAATATCCTGTGTTCTGAGAAATGGAAAGTAAAGTGAAAACCTATCTTTTTAGAAATAGGGATCATATCTTTTATTTAGAAGAGAGATTGAACCTACACAATCTTCGTGCTATAACATTGTCACATAAAAATCAAATTTAAAAAAATAATCTGTTGAAACAGGCGTGGAAACTGCCATTTATGGGGAGCATATAATTAGATTAATTTCATACAATTCAATAGCTGATGTAAGCAATTTTAAAAAGCATTTTCGGTACTGTATTAAGAATGACAGAAGATTAGATCACTGCTGTTAGCACAGTGAAGGTCCTGGATGAGTAATAAGTGACTAAAAATCCTTATTTATGGATGGAATTAGGAGATAGATAAAAATGGCTATCATTGTCTTACTTTGTTCTACCTGTATAACAATATGTGCAATAATTATATTTTGGCATGGTATAAATAATACTTGTGCATCTGAAAGCACATTCTGTATTTCATTATATATAACCAGGTTAAAAATTTACAATGAAAAAGGTACTCTAGCAGTAAGTAGTATACCTATACTTCCCAAATTTTTTTGATACTAATATAAACTTTTCTCTTTTGAAAGCAAATACCAACACTTAGCTCTCCAGCACCATAATATTTCCTGTACAGCAAAGACTTACCTACCAAAACAAATTTATTCCTCTGTAGAAATAATTAATATCTATCACTTAAAATAGTCAAACAATATAAATGTGAAAGTTATAAACAAATCAAAGGCTTAATAGAGTATTTGTCTTAATTTTTAATAATTTGCCACAGAAAAGAACATCAGACCTATTTATGTATTTGTAATCTTTATGGCAGCCAATTTAATTTGAATATTTTCCTTTATATTAAAACACATATTTCATAGTATAATTTCTAAACAGGTTTAAAGTACTGAACAAGCTGCCTCAGAGATTATATGTGGATATACATGCATATAAAAGAACATTTTTCAATTTTTAGATAAAAGTTAGTTGCTAAACAGATAAGGAAATATTAACAATTAACACATACCATGGAGCTTCCAGTGTTGCTCCAATCCTCCTTTATTTTTGACTAAGACTCAAGATATTAGGAATGAACCTGTACAGCAATTGTCAGGAACCTAAAAATTTACACTCCATGAGGCCTCCCTATTTAGGTAGCTTTCTAAATATAAGGAGTAAAAAGACAACATAAAAATTATATTAAATGCAACATGGAAAATGACAAACTAATGTATGAGTCTAAGCCTATTTCTTTTTTAGAATTAGTGTATGGGATAAGCAGAATCACTAGAACAAGATCATAAGCTGGAACATACAAGAGAGAAGTTGAATATTAGAAAGGCTAAAAGCAATGTCAAAGAAAGAATAATAAAGAGAAGTTTGTCTGAACTACTGCAGGTTTTTACTTCTGGGACCAGCATATTCCATATATTGCCAAGTAACAGAGAGGCTACTCAAGAAAGAAAATATATTATGATTAATTTTCATAAGTTTTCAGTAGAAGAAAATTATATATGTCTCAAAATTATTCTGAATATGAAAATAGGAGATGTGATGAGACCCTTCAAGGGTAAGAAGGAGAGGCGCACTCCAGGCAGGGATATGAAGGAATGGCTATGCTGGAAGGACACATTTATTAAGATAGCTCTGGCTTATATAAGGGTGGCATGGAACTTTCTGGAAAAGGGGTGGAATTTGGGAGGAGCATGCAAATCCTCCTACAGAGAAGGTAAAAACAGGAGAGGATCACAACCATGACGGGTAAACGAGGGTGGAGATAACCATATACGGAACAGCTCCACTGTGGCAAATGTGACCAATCAGGAGGCTGGGACAACATGAGGGAGAAAACAAAACTCCATTTTGTATAGTATGCAACAATGCTATTTAACTTTAAAATTGTGAGTTCATAAACTGAGAAACTGGTAACAACCCGATATACGGAAATAAACTTTCTCTTGTGCAGGACAGCTCATTCTTGTAGCTCTCCTTCTTGATTCCTTGGTCTCATCAAGTAGTCTCATTGTTCTTTTTCCATTTCGTATAACTCCATCTTCCTATATTGATGAAATCCAAAAAATATATGTCAGAGGATAATTTCAAATGAAAACAAATCACTGTTCCAGATTGTAACCTTCTGCATGTTCATAAAGATAATTTAAATGAGTTTTAGTGAAAATACTGATTCTCCATAAACTGGTCATTATATCAGGTATCTGATGGGAAAGAATAAATAGTAAGCTACAACAAAAGATAATAAGGCCTTCTGCAAAAGGCTGTAAGGGGATATAAATGTATTATTTAGTTCTCATTAATTGACTAAGCAAATATGTGCTGTCATCTGATTATACTATTCAGTTGTGCTGCTAGGAAGTCTGATCTTTATATGAGTCTAAATAAGCAAGATATACTGCAGTATGATAAAGTCAGGTTCATGTAAATATAGGTGAAACTTTAAAAAGAATAACAATTATTTTCTTTATATTTTTTTAAAAAGTATTTAGAATTTCCCTCTTGTTCCTTAGTACCCGGTACTAGTGTACAGAGTGAGCTCTTCAGTTGTTTTGTAATCCCCCTCCTCCACCCCAAACTCTGAGGAGAAAATCTATGTTGCAGACTGTACAACCCTACTGGAAAGCAATGTAGATTAATGTCAATGAAGTTTAATGCAGTTTCTGCAGTAGAATATTTCCCCTACCTAGGTTAACTCCATCAAAGATACCTAAGGGAGCTCTAATGATGCTGCACTCTGACTGCTGCCTGCAATAATAATACTAAATAATAATAATAATAATAATAATAATAATAATAATAATAGTAATAACAATAATCCAACAACAACAATGCCCCCTCAACCTTCCCCCTTCAATCCCCCAAATAAATAAATAATAATTAAAAAAAATATATTCCAGCTTTCTTAAATGTGGAGACACAGTCTCACTTCTCTGCTCTTCCTTATCACCTGCAGTCTCAGATTTTGGCTCTTTGTTTAGAACTGTATATCCACAGGAGAAGCAGGACTCCCTTATCTGATTATAGACAAGTAGGTCAGGCTGCAGTTGGTGTCTGTTTACAAGCATGGGATAAGAGTTTGATTATTGGGCAGTGCACACTACCTGAATATTTATTTCTCACCTCTGGGGAATATGAGCTTGAAAGCTGCTTAAACGGACACTTTATCCTAAACAGCAGATCTCTTAAACTGTAAATATATGTAGCAGTAGTGTGTGATGGAAAGCTGAAAATTGTTATCAGATAAACACCAGAACAAGGCACAAGTAGTATCTAAAATGAGTATTTATATGTCTGCGCAGAAATATAGAAACATAGACATAGTAAAATGCATGAAATTGGACTAAAGTTTAAATATCTCTTTACATATATACATTCTAAAAAGTTTTACTGTAGGAAAAGGTCTTCAGAGTAAAAATGAGGATTCTCACATGATTTTAGAAAGGTAATACCACTTATAAACTAATTAATCCTGAATTAACTTGCCTAAAGAACAAAGGATGCAGTTTATGATCTGAAAATTTCAGAGGATGTCAATGCTCACAATAAATCTGTATGATCATACAAACTTATAGGCAATCCAGAGCTCAGCAAAAGTTGACATCACAGAATAAAACAAAGTAAAAGTTAAAAAATAAAAAAAAGAGAATCCCTTTTCATAGATGCTTCTGTTGAGAAGTTGTAGTTCATTATTTTTTTACATTCCTTACATTTTATATTTACATTTTACAATGTAAAGCAAGGATTAGATCAGATGATTTGATAATATGCCCACTACTCACTCTGGTAGACTTAGTAGTCTTTCCAGAATCTTACAATGATGGCATGCAAATTGGTTATCTTTGGAAGTTTAATTTGAATGGGCTGAAAGAATATTTCACTCTAAATTCCAAAATCCGCATTATATCAGTTTACAACCTGCAGCATTTTCTTAGAGTTCTTCCTGCATCTACATCTACAGGCTTTTTATAAAAGCCTTGCATATTTTGGTTGTTGTAAGGTGGATTAATTGGATTCCTGCTCATGTTCTTTTCTCCATCTCTGCTGCCAATTACACAGATATTTATATGCTGTTTCAGTCTCAGTAGTATCCAGCTGCTGGAGGTTTTACTATACAAAATATTTCTCTGGCAATTTATTTGTGATAGTATGTGCTCTAGAGTATGAACAACTGATAAGGGTGGATTCCAAAACAGGTAATTTAGTCCCACCCAAGTAGAAAATTAGTTATTTTAATATATAAAGAGTATTACTTGTAACTTTATCTTTTTACTTTCTCATATGTTCTTAATAATTGAATTATACATATATTGTAGAACTGTCTATATGCTCTTCTCCTCATAGAGCTTTTTCTTGAACTAGTATTTTTCTGAATTTTGTGAAAATATATATTCTCACTTTATAAGAAGACTAATAATTTTGCTAACAAGTCTGTACGACTATTAAATAAAATTATTAAAAGTGCTAATTTTTAGAAAAGATTACTAACTGTTTTACAAAAAGCCCATGGATGATGTACAATTTATAACTTTGTTTCATCATGTGAAGATGCTACTTTGAAGTTAAATAGTCTTCTAGAGCAGAGGCTCTTTGTAATCAAGAATTCAAATAATATTTAATAATTTGTAGTACTAAAAGTTTAGTGGTATTGCTGTCAATACATATTTTTGATGAATTAACAGTAACTCTTCATGCTGTGATGGAATCCTGATAAGCAGAACTATAAGATGCATTATCATTGGACCTTTTCCCTGAAGTAAGCACCCAGAGCATATCAACTCTCTGCACCTTAAAAAAGTACTAATTTGCTCAGAAACTAGAATCACACTCTTTTTAAAGGTCAAAGATCAGAATAAGATCATCAGAAATAAAAAGGCTTGTGCAAAAAAACCCTCCTCATTGTGTCCTTGAAGTTTCATTTTCCATGTCCAGCAATTTTCAGTGGCTTTATTGCGACAAAAAACTCTACCATACCCCCTCTAAATTTTCTTGGGAAAAACTATTTTTTTTAGTTATCCTTGAAGAATGGCTTGCTGTTGGCTTATACTAAAGTCTCCTTGCTGAGACACTGAGTTTTTTAATCTATCCGCCTCACTCTAGAAAGTTTCTGTAGGCTTAGTTTCCTATGTTAGAAGAATGTTACAATAATTGCAGGAACAAGAATGTTTGAAAACATCAATATTTAAACTAGCCTATAATTGTACTTCATTCTATATCTAGAATTACTTCAGAACCAACTACTTTTTTCATATCTCCCCTTTTGAAATTAATTAAGGTTTTCTAATGTATGCCTACTTGTTTTTTTCAAATTTTGTTGCCAAGGTCATTAACTGAATGTTGCATAATTTAGAAGTAAATAATATGTGGTGACATTGGTATGTTTCAAATTTGAGTTTCAAAAAGATATTTCAAAAAGATGAAAGCTGTGATGCTGTTATTGAAATACAAAGGTACTGTCTACAACTATTTACAAGGGTACAATGTTGCTCTTGATCATAAGTAATTTTTAAGCAAAATTTTCCCCTTTGTTTAGTATTTAACCTTACTTCTCTATTATTATTATTTCATTCTATTCATAAGAATTATTATTTCTATGATTTTCAAGCTGGGATTATTGTGACAACAATCAAGAAAAATCTTCTGTATTAGCTATAAAACTTCTGGTGTAAAGAAGCTTTTTGGAATTGTATCTTTTCTGAAATTATATACACTTTAATTGAAGAGTATTTTATTACTGTGCCAGTATGTGAAATAAGGAATTTTTCATTTGTGTTGTTCAGCTTTTTTGCTAGACTACAAGAGCACATGTAATACCATCTTTTTGCCAACTTAAAACCAAGCTCAATAAAGCAGTAAACAGATTTTAAAAAAGACTGACACATATGCCAAGTACTTTGTAAAAGTAATCAATATAATTGTACAGAGAGATTTTTGGTTTTGTGAGGCTGAAAGAAAAGAACTCTAATCTGCAATCACGCAACAAAGGGTCAGTCATCACACCAAAGAAGATGATGATTGTGGTGGTAATTATTTAGCTGGTTATCTGGTAGCACAAGTCTTGTGTTCTACTGGAAAACTTTTGGCTCATCTCTCCTGAAACTAAATGTTGCATGCCAGATTTGCAGAGGAGTTCCAATTTGTAAGCATTCTCTAGAAATCCTAAGAGAACTGAAAACCTGTACTGCTTCAGCATCACTAAAACAGACACTGAAGTCCTGAATGAGCTCACTTGAGGTCCCAGCCCATGGGTAGGATGACATAGGGAGCTCCAGAGGGCTGAAAGGGGATTCTGGTCTGTAGGCACAGTGCGAGGAGCTACAGTGATGTTACAGACACAGTCAGATTGGAGGTGCTCTCAGGGCTCAGGCATACAAATTGATAAGTCCCAGTTTTACAGCAGTAGGAATTGTCACTGGTTGTACAGTAGACAGAAAACAACAGGAAAATGCAACAGAAGTATGAAGGGTTTTCATATCTGGCAAGTCCAATTTTTCTCCACTCCCTTCTTTCTTGATCATCATGTCCAGCTTCTCATTCATGNATAACCTGGTTACCAAGGAAGGCCCAGTCAAAAACCAAGAAAACTAAATTACCACAATGCCTTTCTAACAAGCTTCTCTGAAACTGGGTTTTCAGGCTTCTGCCAGTTACCCATAAAGGAGAACAACTCCAATAAATGTAATTAGCAGTCGATTCAACCAATCTTATTGGTGGTTTAAAATGATTTGAAGTAGGAAGATTTTTACTCTTTTGTTGTAATGACATTTACTTTCTCATTTAGTTCTCCACTTATGGAGTACAACAAAGAAAAAGAAGCTGGAAAATGAATGATCAGTTTTCTCCAATGGCTGTTACAGATTGCCCAGGCTCACAACCATGCAAAAATATGTTTCAAAGTCCTAATAGTGTCTTGATCCTATCATATGTGTTCTGAGATTTCTATCTTATATAAACTAAACCAATAATATTAATATAATTCTCTATACAGCTATATTCTGTAATGAAGATATGTGTTATACTTTGCTTCATATGCAAAAATAAAGTAAATTAGATTATAGTTCAAATCAATCATAATTTTGTGCAGTTTTTTTTAAACAAACAAAAGCTGCTGTTTTATATAGTTGGTAATGTTCTGTAGGTGGTTTTCCTTACTAAGGAATCTGTGAAGCTCAGGCTAATTTTCTCTACATTAGTTTTCCATGGTTTGGAAATTTGCATATTGGTTGAATGCTAAAATGTTACTCTGTGTATGTGGGGAGAAGGGGCCAGGCTGCTGCCCACCTGGCAATGCCAGACATGGCAGCCATATGGCACAGCTGTCAATCAAATGGCTAGCCTGGTAGCCCACCCACATCACTCCTCCTGGAGCTTCTGATTGACTGCACCACCCCTCACTCTGTTCTGGAGTGCACTGAGTGGTCAGTGAGGCGGATGTCCCGCTTGGGAGGGGTGGCTATTCTGGCCAGACCATATAAATACAAGGGCACAGAGCCTTCACTTCTGCTTCCTTTTTGTCTTTCTTTTCTCTGGCTGTCACCTTGTGAAGGATTCTTGGCAGTAACTATTTTTCTGTTATTCTAATTGCTTCCTTTACTCCTTCTCTCTTCCTCTCTCTTTATTCCTGTTTTTACTCTTAATATCTTTCTATTCTTCATTCTTTCCTTAATATCTTTTGTGTAACTTAAAACTGATGGGTTGTATTTTGCTAAGCTGGTGTGTGTGTTGGGTACTTTATAGAATCTTCTGCCTTGGTTGTATGTTACCCCTTTTAACGTTTTGCCAAAATGTCTATTTTCTCACTAGATTAAAAGGAATCTCTTGGGAAATCATATGCAATGCTTAGTCTTTACAGGATCTCAAGGTATTAAAGAATTAAAAGGCTTTGCAAAAATTCGGTGGTGGATTATTTTAGAGCCTTAAATAAAATGTCTGGGCAGTGTGTATCTTGAACCTGCGGTCTTACATTACATCTGGTAAGAGAATCTTTTTCTGTCCATCACTCTACTTCATTGGAAACCTCTGAGCTGAAAGCCCCTGTTGATTGTGAGCTTGGGAAATCCAACATACAGTTAGCAAGCTAATAGGTGAAACATCTCAATCTGTTGTAAAGAACAGAAGCAGTGCTAGACCATTAATTCAGGAGACACTCCTAAATCAAGTTATTACTTTCTGATTTGAATGGGACACATGCACCATTATTTATGATTTGGAAACTGTTACGTAATTAGAGACATGAACATCTTTTGTAATCTGCAGATTTTTTATCAGTTCTAGTGAAAGAATAATTTATTTCACATTAAAATTCATAGCCTCGTATATTTCCTTACAATTGTACACTTGCAGGACATAACTATATTTATCTGTGAGAAATATATCCCCCAAAATTAATAAACTCTTAAGAGAAAAGTGTATGCCAGTCTGTATTCATTGTTTGATTCAAAACAGATATCAGTTCCTTCCCTGTGTTGGAACCTGGATTAATTTGCCAAATTCCCACTCAGATGAATTAGTTCTGCACAGGCTATAAGATATGACTTAGATTAATGCATCTCCAGCACATTACCCGTAATGATGGTCAAATTAATTCATTAAAACTTTGACCATCTTTAGAAATAATGTCCCTAAGAAACATTAATCAAGTAGATACTTCATATCATATTCTATATAGTATCGAAGTTAAATTACACTAACTCCATACAAATTTCGAAACACTAATTTGATCACAACAATTTGATTTTTCAACTAAAGTAATTCAATGTTATTATTATACATTCATACTAATATTTGTTGCATAGAGGTGACTGCGTCTGATACAGGGTATAGGCAGGACATGCCAAATACATACTGGACTAGTAAAACAGACAGTAATGCTCTTTAACATTAATACTTTTTAGATTCTGGATGGAAACATTTGACCCTCCAGGGAACAAAAAGAAATAGAGTTCTAAAATGAACTGAGGTGCAGATCAATAAACTAATTCAGACTGGCATCAGAAATCAAGATATAATGTTCCTCAGTTTGCAGTCCTACAAGAAATATATGATACAATACATTTAATATTTCTGGATCTGACACAGGTGCAGCAGCTACTATGTTCTTATTAACAACCTTAAAAAAATCAATAGAGCTTTTTTCTCAAGGAATTTAATTAGATTTTTTTCACATAATACACCTATAAAACATGTTTGAAGAAAACCAAATGAGCATCTTTGCATGCAAATTAAAACTGCCTAAAACAATCCTGCCAGTTCGAAATCTTATGTCAGATTTGTCTGTTTAATAACATAATTCGTCTTCACATTTGTCAGTCATGTTTTGGTTAGCAATAAAAGCTTTGATAATTGTCTACCTTTAAAAGTGTAACTTACATCAAAACCATTTATCCTGTCTTGTATTTGGGCTAAAGAAATATTGATACTTGATATGAAAAGCTCATCCTTTCCTAATGGCTCCAGTTTCACATTTGTTTGCATTTTATTGTTGACTACCAATGGGAAGTACTGATAAGTAACTTTTGGTTTCAAAAGCAACTGAACTATAGTAATCTTTTACAACCAAGATTTATTTAAAAGACTGGTAATGAAACTTAGGCAACCAATGCCAAAACCACAGGAATTACTTCTATACTAGTTTTCAAATAGTATCTTCATATTTGCATGAAAAGATCGCAGTTTTCATTTTTGCAGTCATCTCATGACAGTGCTGGGAAGCAAAGAAGTGTGAACGGTACTTTTTCTATAGTTTTGATAGTCTTCAGCAGCCTAACTGCTCGCTCTCTTTGCTATTTTCATATCAAGGCATACAGGGTATGAATACAACCAGCAAACCCAATCAGCGTGAAAGAGGAAATCAATTATCTTCTTGTTTATATCACATTCTATTGGGAAAAAGAAAAAAAAAAAAGAAAGAAAGATGGACTGTACTGGTTCCCTATTTTATAGATAAGTAATAATTTTAATTGTCTGCAAAACTGGTATTTATCTTTTAAACCAAGAGGCCTACAATGTATTACTATTTTTGAATGGAAATCCAATTTTCAGTAATAATAATGTTGATATTTTCATATTATTATATATTCTCTAAAAGAAGCAGAGTTTGGAAACACTTTTTTTTTTTTTCAAAGGTTTTCAAATGAAACATCATATCCTCTCAAATTCACTCTCAGTTTTGGCAGAAAGATGTTAGGTTCCTAAAAATAGTTTTATTATGAGGTCAGTTTCAGGGGCATACAAACTGGACATTCCAAAAAAAGCTTATTTTTCCAACTAGCAACATGATTTGAACATTAGAAAAGTATTTACCCAGTACATGACACAAACTTATGGATGTTTTTTATACCTCCTTTTTAGTTTCAAATTTATCACAGGAAGCTATTCAGTCCGTTCAACATTGCCTTTAAACGCAAGGTGAGAATTTCAGCTATTTCAACTTGAGTCTGTCTTAATTCTTACAATGTGCATGGTCAGTTTTTCTGATCCACCCAGTAACTGTGCTGAACCACAGATCATATCAATGCTACATCAGGTAACTCTCTTGTTCTTCTATTGACTATATGCTATTTTGTGATGAAGCATGCTAATCATGGAAGTAAGGCTTTTAAAGTAGTTTCTCTGCACAGATTTCTTAACAGTTAATCTTCATTTGGCAACAAAAGAAAAATGGGTGATGAATTTTTGGAAAACTCCTTTCAGGGGCCTGAGTTAGCCACTAACAACTAATGTAATAAATACGTATTGATTGTCATTATTCCAGAGAATCAGATACTTTTTCCTCTGAGCTTTGACTTGAAGAGGCCTTTATTGGAAATGTATTTGCTTATTTGATTAATTTCTTTTAAAAATCATACACACAATTTAACAGGACAGCCTTTTAAAATCATTGCAGAGTCATAGAGTTATAGAATATTGAAATTCTGAGAGCTATTTTGAAAATCCTATAGATAATGTATCACTTTTCATTAGTTTATACTGATAATGTATTAATTTTAATTATGGATTAATAAATTAGTAGTTGAAATTAATAAAAAACATAAAATACTTTTTTTTTTTTTTTTTACTA
>VWZF01005124.1:273497-333000 GCA_013396755.1 Sclerurus mexicanus | reverse complement strand
TTATACAGAATACATTTCTTGTAAGAAAGTATGTTTTAATTTTCAAAATATTTGCAAGAAACCAACAAAAAACCTGAACAGCCTTTTTAGTGAGAGTTTGTTCAATTTTCTCTTTTCTTTAAAATGAACATCTAGAAGATGAATACTCCATAAAACCTTCATATCCACTCTAACTTTTAGATGTATTGTATTTTGATTGGTTGGCCATCTCAGAGTTGCAATAGCCATAGTAACAGAGTATATGAGCAACCATTAAAACAAAGAACACTGAAAAGGTCAAAGCAACACTATGCTGTTTGATTTTTACACACTGTTTGCTGAATTAAAAGTCTCATTCTTGCAGTAATGGGCATTGCTGGAGGAAAAAGTGCACAAGTAACACAATCTAAAAAATTCCAATCCTCATGAGGTCTAGTTAGTACTATTTCAAACAAAAAGAAATAACACTGCTTTCGACTTAAACTTTTTATGTTGTTTCATAAGAAAATGTTATTTGCATTTCAATAAAATTGATTTACATTGTAAGAACAAAACACAAAAATGAAAGAAATAGTTGCAGAAAAGTTTCTTACAAATATAGAACATTAGAATTCATAACTGAGTAGTAATTCTTTTTTATATATATTTGGCTAAATAACATTGTGCTTCTAAAATGTTCTTGAATATTCATATCTTAATTGAAATGGTTTTATACAGCATGTTTTCTTCCTTTATATAACAAAAATCAAATAGGTGCTTGCCTGCATTTTTCTGTTATTTTGACTTATCTGTAACTATGGGGAAATTTATGTACTAGCAGTAGTATAAGAGAATTCCTCATCCTAGGAACAGCAGATCTAGTAATAATATTGATTTCTCAAATGGTAGGGAAAACTCAGTCCTTTTGATTTGTTTGTTTGTTTGTTTATTTCTATATATGTTTCGGTTCCACATAGACTCTACCCTTAAGTAATTTTCATGGGCTATCAGTTGACAATATGGAATTTAAATTTTCACTCTCACTGGCTCAAGTTTTCTATGAAGAATATGTAGTTCATTCTATTTAGAGGCACTTCAGCTGCAATGTATTTTGTTCTGGCCTAAAGCCAACAAACATTTAAACATATGGGCAAGATAATTGGAACATTTCAAAAGCTGTCAAATACTGGTGGATTAAACTGACCAATTTTTTCTGACCTATTGCAATACTTTGCATTATGCTATTAGAACAGAACAGTAGTGATACTTCACTTTTTTACCTGCCAAGGTTCTAATGAGACATTAATTTCAGAAAACATTTTAGTACATTTTCAAAATAGAAGAAAAAACCAGAAATTTGTTAAACAGTAAGCTATCACAGAAAAGTGCAATATACATCATTTAAAAGCATGAGAATAATTCTGTTATGAATAAATAAGCAAGCTGTCCTTATTGCCAGTAGTTCCACTAAGCATCATTAAACAATTTTGAAGTAACTGCATAAGTAAAAGTGTCAGGCCCTTACAGTTCTTGTCTATGCTCAAATCATGCAGAAAAATTGAAAGTATGGGCATTTCATACTACAAGCCTTCAGCAGAAAAGAAAAAATCAAGTACAAAGCTGAACTCCATCTCTAATGTTCAGTTTTGACATTGGTGTGGACAGTAATGTCATTAATAGTTCTGTTCTGGTCTGCTCATGATGGGATGTTATCATGGGTCATAGCCCTGGCCCCTAATGTTCCAAGTCAGCTTTCTGAAATGACAGTGCAATCCCGTGTGGAGATACATTAAAAGTTTGTAGAAGATTTTGTTAGAAATAAAAGCTATAGAATAATTCCACCTACAAGCAGCAACTGTTTGTCAACCACTGATTTTGGTCTTACACTAATTGCCATGCTAACAGATTGTTGATGATTTCTTAAGTTCAGAGACTATGCAGAAGGAGATGGTGATTACTGGGAAAAGTTGTAGACAAAAAGGGGAAGAAAAAGGGATTCAAATTATATTGTGTACACTGGAATTTTCATAAATAGTATATGGATACTTTGTACAAGTACTGCTACTGCTTCCTGTTCCGTATGGTAAGTGTCCCAGCAAAGAGGGAAGGTGTGTTTATTAAAGTCCTCTGGAGAGCTGCTGTCTGATGAACTGCTGAAACTTTTATCTGCCTATAAATTATTTACTAGACCTTATATATATCATTTTAACTATTACAGGAAGTTTGCAACCTGAGAAGCCATTTAACAACTTGTAAAATGGAAGGAAAAAGTTGGTTGAGAAATCCCAGGTGAGCATGAAAGAATACAAGGTAGATTTTCAGCAGTTGGGATTTGTCCAGAGAGAAAAATGTTCTAAAAGAGCACTTTAGGCTACAGCTACAGCTTTCATGCTGGTGCTGAGCTGCTGCAGAAAGACCGGTTCCAGATCTCTCTGCCACTGCTAATATTAAGGATTTTGGAGTGCTGTTAAAGGACACCCATGTCCAGTTTTAAGGATTAACAACATTGATGGGAAACAGATTGGTTCAAACTAAAAATTCTCTCTGGAACTGAAGTATAAAGGTCCTGATTTGTAAACAAATCATTTAGCTATTAAACAAGTAGCCACTGGAAGTAACCACAGTGCATTTTATGGATTATAACCAATATTGGAAATATTAAAAAAAAATCACTACAAGGTGACACAAAAAGTGATGTAGCTCAAACTGAAGTTACACAACGTCACTGTGAGTTTGTATGTGCTTTCCCGTGTATGCACTTGCCGTGTTCTAAAACGAATGGATCTAAAGCCCATATAACCAGAAGTACTTCAATTTCAGGATACTTTTTCTCCCCCTCGATCCAAAGAAAAAGGTATCTGCTTTTTCTGTGCAGCTTTGGAATAAAATCTTACAAATGGCATTGGCCGTGATCTCATAGAGGTTTGTTAACTCAGAAAATTTTATTTAAACTTCTGTCCAAACAACTGCATGAGAAAGATATACAAACTGCCCCTACCAGAGAGTCTTCCTAGGTTTGTCCACTTGCTGTGTACTTTCCTCTCAGTACATCTATGTCCTTTCCATTTTTTTCAGTGCAATTCAAAATCATAAAGGGACAGGACACTCTTGATTTGATTTTTAAACGGAAACACAGGTTTCATTTGCATTAAAAGTAATAAAATACATAGTATAATGCAGGAATACTTTAGAAACATTTTTTTGCATCTTGTTTAGCTTGTAATTAGAAAATAATTCTTCACTTTTTTTTTCAGAGACCATTTAATCCACCTTTTTTTTTATAAGTCTATATAGTATTTCATCATTTATTTCAGTATTTCCAGCAACTATCAATTAGCTCACTAACTCTAAGTGTATTACATTGAATTATATGCTCTAAAATCAATAATTAAAGTCACTGAACTTATTTAATATCGAGTAGAGAATTCATTATACTTCATCAAAGGCATTTTTTCAGAATGATCGTGGAAGAGTATTGGAAAACAGCCTGAAAGGCCTGCTAACATTAAGACCCAAGTAGTTAAGAACCAATCCAAAGTTGTTCAATTTTTTCGATATCAGGTTATTAGAGTAATGGATCAACAAAATTTTTCAAATATTATGCAGCTTATAACTGTGTCTCTAAATTAATTAAATAATATTTCTATATTAGTAGATTAGAAAGAAGAATAAAGAGAAATGTAAAAGGAAAAGGGTTCCTATCAGCAAATGATTGGCATTCAATTTCGCCTTCCAACTCATAGGACTGAATTATGATTCTGAATCTTAGTGAAACAAGAATTCAAGTCTAAGATTAAAATGCAAGTAATACAGTCAGACTTTTAAAATGTTAACCTAAAAAATGCTGGTAGGTGTTCCAAATACATTTTCCTCCTCCACCTGTTATTTATTCTCTATCTTATTTGAATTTAAACCTGGTTTTAGATTTATGATTTTACATTTTTTCACTCTCTACTCATTGAATTTCCATAGGTAGGTTAAAGAATTTTACAAAGATAGTGGAACATGCACTGAAATGGACACTAAAGTTCTAATTAATTATATTTTTGTAACAGAATGTCTGTGCAAGAACTAAGTTTATGTTCATAATAATTTATGCTTGCTGAATCATAAAACATCACCATAATTGCAATAGGTTTAATCCCACAAAAATGTAAAATCAAGAGAACTTGAGATTTACTTTTTTCCAGCCAGAAATCCACAGAAAGCTCTGTTTTCTGCTGTGAAACAAGAGAAGAAAATGCCGTCTCTTTCATAAAGAAATACAGTTTCTTTATGAAGTCAGATGACATCTACACTGGGATGACTATTCTTACTAACAGAGATTAGTACATTCAATTTGAAAATACTGAAGAAAAGCATTGCAACATCTTCCCTATGATAAGTCTTTTCAATTGCATCATTGAATCAAGTTCAAAAATATAGCAGAAACAANAAAGGGTTTTTTTCTTAGCTCAAAGATAAAATATCTATACAGAGAGCTGAACATAAATAACAAAATGTTATCTATCAAAACAGTGTATCTCATCGAATCATGGAGTCATAGAATGATTTGAGTTGAAAGGAAACTTCAAAGATCATCTAGTTCCAACCTTTCTGAGTTGAACAAGGGTGTCTTCAACTTGATCAAGTTACTTGATGCCCCATCCAACCTGAATGTTGAATGTTTCCAGGGATGAAGCATCTAAAACCTCTTTGGGCAACCTATTCAAGTGTTTTGCCACCTTCATTGTAAAAAATTTCTTCCTTTTATCTAGTATGGACCAACCCTGTTGTCGTTTAAAACCTTTATCCTTTGTCCTGTCACTACAGGACCTATTATTAAGCTACACATTTAATCCTGTGTTCAATTCTGAGACCCTCACTGCAAGACAGATATTGAAGTGCTAGAACATGTCCAGAGAAGGGCAATGAAGCTGCTCAAGGGTCTGGAGCACAAGTCTAATGAGGAGTGGCTGAGGAGCTGCAGCTCTTTAGCTTAGAGAAAAGGGGACTGAGGGTAGACCTTATTGCTCTCTAATACTACCTGAAAGGATGTTGTAATGAAGTGGCGGTCTCTTCTCCCAGGTAACTAGTGACAGGACAATGGCCTGATATTGTGCCAGGTGAGTTTTAGGTTGGATATTAGGAAAAATTTTTTCATGGCAGCAGCTGTAAAGCATTGGAACAGGCTGCCCAGAGGAGTGGTTGAATCACCATCTCTGGAGGCATTTAAAAGACATGTAGATGTGGAACTTAGGAACATGGCTTAGGTGGTGAACATAGTGGTGGTGCTGGGCTGATGGTTGAACTTGATCTTGAAGGTCTTTTCCAACCTCAATGATTCTATTATTCTATCATTCTACATACACTTGAAAATCAACTTTCTAAGATGGCAATGTGTACTCCAACTGTATCAATTATTAGCTACTTTTTTTCTGAAATTAAATTCAGGCTCTCGCTCTTCAATGACAGTACCTTGATTTTTAGTCACAATGGGCATCAAGTGGTCAGGACTCCCTTATGTTCGATCTGATTTTTAAGCTTAAAGGTATTACTTGGCATTGACAATACAGAACCCAAAACAAATGGGTAAACATGTATTCTCACTCTATCATCCATGTTTCCTGAGGTGACTTTCTCATTCTACTCTGTAATACCAGCCCATGGTTGTACTGCTTTCAGAGCAAAGGTAGTTAGTTACTCTTGAAGAAAAACAGAATTTGGGAAGTATATCAGGATTTACCCAGCCTCAGTGTCCTGTAGAGTCATAAGTTGGATTTCATATCAAATCTCTCCCTGAGAAAAACGTCAGCCTATTTGACTTACTATAGCTGACAGAGATGAATATGTAAATATGTATAAGAATTACTAGAATCTTAAATATTGCTCATGCTACACTCAGTTGCCTAAATAATTAAAAAATAAGAATTAGTATATGATAGTCATATAAAATGCTTGTTTCTTTTCTAAAATCAGGAATTCCTTTTCTAAAATGATGAACTAAATATTGATTTTCTAAATACTGAGTTCATTATCACAACATTTTCAACATTACCTTTTCACCATAACTAAAAAATGTCTGTATAGATGCATAATTATGACACAGTTCTAAGAAATAAAATTGAACATGGGAAGTGATTTTTTTTTTAATTTGTTAGAAATATGTCTTATCCTTCAGTTACTCGTATATGTTGTCTTACATGTATGTTGGCTTAAATGTAAGACCATAGAACATAGTTACTTAGATCACAATTACCAGTTACTCTAGAGCATATATACATTATGAAAATAATTAGTTATTTAATTTTGTAAATCTTTATTTATAATTCCTTTCCAAGCTACTGCGCTACCTTAATTCCTCAGACAACAGGGAAGGGGAGGAGAAAACAAAGACAATGGTGCTCTTTAAGAATTCAGATACCATGATGGATGGAAGTGTTCACAGCAAGGTTGGATGGGGCTTTGAGCAGTGTGGTCTCATGGAAGGTGTCCCTGACCATAGCAAGGAGGTTGAAACTAAATGTTCTTTCAGATCTCTTGCAACCCTATCTGTATTTCTATAATAAATGTTACAGTAAGTTTTATAGTGATTTGTGTAAGAATGGGTCACATTTCACTTACAACATAAAACAGCAAGTGACATTGTTGCAAATGATAATGACTAAAGAACATATTGGTCATTATTAAACTAAGACCTGGGTAATTCTCAACAATAGTCAAATGAGTGTATGTCAATTATTTTCCAAGGGTTTGAACTAGCACAATATAATATTTTTAATCCATGATCTGGAAATAGGTGTGAAAACTATCACTAGAAACATTTATATATGCCATAAAAATTAGTGGAATGAGAGGTAATGGAGAGAACACACTCAAAAAATCCCTGTTTAAATTATTTGATAAATGATGTACTTAAATAGAATTTACTTTGTACAGCCATATTACAATTATAAATCTAGGAAGAAGGCATGCAAGCCATAGCTATTCAATGAATGACTGTTTCTTATGTGGAGAATTTGTTTTAGAAAGATTTAGAAAACTGGTTGATGCAGTTTAATGAGTTTATTGCTCTGTAGCCCATCTGCATGGTAAAATGTTACATCAATGTAATAATAAATCATGAATTCCTAGAGACTGGTACAGAAGGATGAACTGGAACAATCTTAGTGTATGCTAGAACATATAAATCACAATTGTATTATACATTTTTATTCTATTTGGAATTGTCTTAGGGGCCATGCATTTCTTTCCTTATCTCACGTGACATTTGTCACTTGTGACAAAAAGGTTTACATTTAATTCACACACCATGTGGACAGGCTCAGTATCTGTGCAAAGGGCTTGTTTCTGATGGGGTTTATTGTCACTATTTTTTTTTAATGAGCTGCTTTTTAGCAAGGCCTTTGCCTATTAGAAAATTTCTGTGAGAAACCTTAATATAAGGCATCCTGGGAATAAAATAAAGAGTAATATTACAATGCTTGGGTGTAGAGTGACAGTGATTCTGAAAAGAACATAGAGGTCATAATAGACAAACGTGAATATGACATAGTAAAGAATTTGTGTGATTATGTGATATAAAAAAAAATCAAACAAAAATGAGCAAAAACCCCACAAACAACAACAACAAAACCCACACCAAACCCCCCCCCCCCACCCCCAAGGCCTCCCCTAAAAAGTAAAAGCATTATGAGTAGAGACATACTGACCTACTGATGATTCCCCACGTATGTATTTTTGTAATGGATTCTGGATTAATATAATGGATTCATTATATTTTCCTAATATCCTTATTTTTAAGAGATGGTTGAAAAAAAGGTGATGTCTAAAAAAGCCATGAAAAGGAGTTTCTAGGTGAAGAAACTTTACGCTGAAGAATGAGCAGAAAGTCTCTTTAACATTTAAAGAAGAACTAATGATGAACTTATTTATGAAGAAATTGTGCTAGAAAGTACTGGGATATTTCATTTATCAGAAAAACATTTCAAAAGCTTATTTTCAGAAATGTGTGTTTGTACTAGTGCACTATTTTACCTAAATAATAAATATTGTTTCAAGGTCATGTCTATTTAACCCCTTCTGACATGACCTCAGAATATTGCTTTAAAATGTTGTAGAACTCAAATGCTAAAAATGATGTAAAATGCTTTTCAAATCACTCCCCAGCCATGTTGTTTAAGAAAGGTTGACTGTTCAGGGCAAGAATTGTGTTATATATGTGCTTTAATTTATTCTGAATCTGGGCTGTACTTCAATGGGAAGCCTGTAGTCACTTATCAGCCTTTGAATACTGCCTCTTCACCAAAATAAGAGTACTATTTCTGAACATATTGTGCATATGAAAAAAAAGTCTATCAAGTAAGCATTACTGACAGTAATATAAAAGTGTTAGCATGTTGCCACTTATTGTAGAAATCATATCTACAACTCATTGGTCATTCATTTGGGGTGAATTCACATGGGCAAGCTTGCTTTCTTTTTTTCTTTTTTTTTTTTTTTCTTTAACATCCATCTGTTCACATGAATTCCACAGATTGTGCTTGTAGTTCTGGCTGTCATAGAACAAGAAGGCTTAGCAAGTATAGCTAATATACTTTAAAAGTAGTTTGAAAGTGATTTAAGAACATGGAGAAATGTGTAGGCTCCAGGCAATCTAGTACCTTAGAGAGTGTACCCATCCCAGAGCTGTAAACTCCAATAAATCATATTGTGAACATACTGTAAACATTTTCAGTGTTCCAGCTGGCAAAAATGTATTTTTATGCACGCAACATAGACCCTGTACCAGCATGATCCTTTTGCTCTTGACCAAAAGGACACAATTACTTTTTAAGCAGTGTTTACATTCTGTGTTGTGTGCTTTACCTTTACTTAAAATACAATACCACCATTTTTTTTAAGAATCACAGGGATGCTGAAGGACAAATTATTAGTAGCTAGAATAAATATGTACAAATGGGCAGTTAAAATACAATACAAACCAAAAGTAAAAACCTCTCCCTTTTAAGGTCAATCAGACCTAGTTAGCAGTAGTGTGAACATAAACGAAAATTTATATTTATAAAGAAGTCTGTCCTCCAAAGGTTAATCAAGTCTTGATGACAAGATCCTAAAAGAACTCTCCTTATAGACTTTCTGTCTGTGTCACAGGACACCAACCTTCTCATGGGATTATAGCAGCTTGTCTCGGATCACTGGAAGCAAACCTCTGCAAGGTGGGATTCAGATGACAGTGTGAGAAACAATGTAGATAGTTTCCATTCTCTTGTTTTGACACAAATAGTGCAATGCTAGGCAGAAGTTCATCTTAACTGCACAGCCCCCAAGAACTGCTGTGGCTTTGTCCTGTCACTCTCACTTCCACCTTGCTCTTCATGGTATGCCCTTAGCCCCTGTGTTAGTTCTTAGTATCCTGTGCTACCCTCTCATGAGTTGTCATGTCCAACTGAACTCAAGTCCTTAGCTGAACTTGGCTCTTAACTAGCCAAGACTGCAAAAGAGTGCCACCGCATATATCTGATCAGATTGCACAAAGCTGGATTTTTATGAAAAGCTAACCCTCATGTAAATAGGCATGAAAGAATACATGTCTTGGAAAATTATATGCATGAGTATCTGTAGAGATACAAACAGGATGCTATGGAGATAGTATATTTGTATCTATGCAAAGTTTTGCAGAAATCACTTGCCCTCAGTAAATATAATTTAATCAACATCTACCCTTGATCTAAATGTTATGCGTGACCATCTGTAGCTGGGGATTCAATACTGAATCAGAAAAATAGTTTTCACAAATCAAATATATAGGCACCTTATTTCTGTGATTTTCTTGTCCTTGCTTTTCAGTGAATTTTATCAGTTTCATTCTATGATTTCCATAAGAATATAAGCCCAAAATATTTGCTTCCCCATGCACTAAGACACTAGTTTGTCAATGTTTGTACTAAGCTTTAAAATTTAACTGCCAGCTAATATGTGTGAGTCCATTAGAAATAATCATATTTTAGAAACAGTTTAATGTAAATATTATCTCCTCATTTTCCCCTTAATCTAAAGAACGTTAAATATGCAAGTCATATATTTTTGTTAGAAAATGTCAGCCAAAGATTTAAAAGTCTGTGTTTAAAATTAAACTCATACATATTTTAATTGTACTTCAATATATGCTGTGCATACTTACTGAAAAAGGTATTTTAAGTCCATTTTTTCAAAGTACTCCACTCTTACAATTCATTTATCTTCAATTCAAATTTCACATGCTCAGCAGTTTGGTACAAGAGGATGTATTTAGTGTCTTTTAGATGTAAATAGCAATACAGAACCCTAACTTTAGGTGGTCATGTCTCAAACTTTCTTGGTATGGCATACTAAATTTATTTAGAAATGTTCATTTGCCATCTGTGAACCCACAAGTGTTCTTTATCTGTAGGGTTTTTTTTCTGTGTAGCTAAGAAACATTTCTTGCCAGTCACTTTAAATTTAAGCATAGATTGCAGAGAAATGATTTTGAAACTTTGTGATAACTTGGTGCCAAAATATTGTTTACATTGACAATTTAATACAGTGGAAAAATGCTTGTTTTCTATTTAGTAAAATTTATGACCAGATGTAGGTGGGAATAGCTTCCACACTAGAACTCATGAAAACTGTCAGGCAGAGGGTTATGTAGCATTGACAGTGAAATTAAATTTTGAAAGGTAATCCACCTTTGCCAATAGATAATTGGACACTCTGCTTAGGTTATAACTCAAGGAGGAGGTTTTCATCCTATATATAGAAAAAAGCTACTGAAGCTTGCTGATTTCATTAGTACAGTGGACATTCTTAGTGTTTATCAAGCATGGGTACTTATAATATCTAAGCATCATTGCATCCGAGGATTGAGTTGTTCTTAAAGTGTTTGAAAAGCAGAAGAGGTAAAATAAGCTTAAATGGAACAGAGTTAAAAGCAGCAAGTTCCTCCCTTACCAGTCACACAGAGAAGCATATAATAGCATCTAGCCGTGTCCAAAAAGTCCATCTTTTCAATACTCATGGAAATTCAGCCATGAAGTTGTAAATGTTCCATTTTAAACTCATAAATGAAACTACACAACAGGGTATGTAAGTCACTTCTTTTTCCTTTCAATGTTGTTGTTGTTTGATAGTTGTTGGGGTTTTTTAATAGTTACCATGTAATCACTCAAAGCCCAAATCAATTAAAATGGAAAATTTAGCTAATTAGAGAGAAGAAACAACCTTTGCTGTCTCCAGCACAATCGTTCACATGACAATTGTACTCTTTTCTACCTGTTGGCATATAGTTTGAGATTTTCCCACAGCAGTCATGGAGCTTTAAATTTTAATTAAAAGATTTCTGGTTCCTTTCTCATGATATCACAAATGTGAGCTTTCTTGAATAGATCACTTCTCAAACAGTAGCAGAATATGAAAGCATATAAGAGAATATCCTGAACCAGTAAATAATCTTAACTGAATTCTGGTTATTGATATCCATAATATTCCATTTTGAATCAGGAATAATCACTGACTACTGTGCCTTCCTCATCTGTTCTAAAAATTGTGTACAGAAGGACTGCCTCTAATGTCACCTGTATTGGGGCTGAAGTTGGTGTAGCAAACTGGCTAGGAAATAGCTGATGTGCCGTGATGATGGAAGTTCCCAAAACCAAAGTCTTGCATGTACAAAGCTGCTTTTAACATGTTTTGAGCTTTTCTACTAATCACTTTTCTACCAATCTAAATATATGCTTTAAATTAAGATTCCATAAAGATCTATAAATCAAATAGTACAATGCAACTATAGAATCTATAGAATTAAATCTATTATATATAAATATAAATCATAGTAGAAATTGTTAAAAATTTGCACATGGCATCCAGATGAAATGCAAACTGAAAAGAAGGAGCACAATGAATTAATTTTAAGGAGAAAGGAAGTAATTTCTAAAATATAGAAAACCAGCATACCATGTTTTAATAAAGTCAGTTTCACTCATGCAGTGTAGTTGAAGTCAATGAACCTACACTAACAATAATACCTCCACACACAGGGATATTATAGCACATAATGTGGAAAATTTTAACTATTAATAAAATGCAGGTTCTTAATATTAAAACATGTTGATCCATGAAGCATTTTATCTAGGATTTTGATACTGATATTCTCTAGAAATTTATAATCCATATTAGAATTTTTTCTGCTGCATCTGAAATAAGAATTATTTCAGATAATTTATATTACTTATGTTGTAAATCAGTCTAGATATGGCAAGTTTTTATAGTATTCTAAAGAACTCAAGAAGTCTCTTACAGCCTTTTTTCAGTGTTTATTAAATTATCAGAGTAAAATTGAAAAAAATGGTATGGTAATCTTGATATTATCAAAATATTTACTATCTTTGGATATTTTTTTTTTTCATATAATAGCTACAGAACAGTATTACTTTGTATTTTATTTTTCTCCATGTACTTTTATATCTTGATAGGGTGTCTAACATTTCTCCATGTTATTTTCTTGTAGTTTTTGTACTTTAATCCTGTTATTTTCTTCAAGTTAGACTTTATGTATATTGCTGACTTTATTAGACTAAAACTCTCTTTTTGAAAGGAAAGGATTTAATGTTTTCTCACCTCTGGCATTTGAACGTATGTCTTACATATGCCAAATTTTAAAGAAGGATAATTTTAGAACTTTATAGCTTTCCTTTTAATATTCTGATAAAGTCTAGTAATGCAGTCAAATGTGTCAGTAAGTAGACAAACCCTTGGTACCTGCAGGATTTGACTTGTAACATATAAGGTACCTGCAGGACTTGACTTGTAACATATAAGGTAATATCCATTCATATCAGTGAGGCAGTGTCCGAACAGTGCAAATTTGATAGAACTCCATGGAAGTCAATAAGCTTCATATTTTAAGTGCCCCAAAGAAGATCACAGTATCATAGGATATAATCTAACACATATTTTAATCAGTGAAATTACATTTTGAAGAATACAATTGTCTGGATTTTTTTTTTTTCAAATTTTACACCTTGGAAGCGATCTGATTATCATGAGCTGATAGCTAGTGACTCATTCAACACTTTACTAGCCAACTGGTTTTGATCTTATTTTTGCACCTAATGGAGATGGTAGCTTTTCGTCACATTGTCATATACTTGTGTCTCTTGTGCATGAGGTGCTGCAAGTCTGTAAATACTTGAACAGTACATTTTTAAAATTTTCAACAGAGAGCCACTGTCATTAGAGCATCATTTAATTATTTCCCATTAGTTGATAAAGGAGGTGCCTCAAATATATAGAAGACATGATCATTTGCGGGGAAATTGCCTTTTCAGTAGTTTTCAGATTATATTTGTTTTGTTAATTTTTCACAAGTAGCCTGGGGTAATACTATTGTAAATTTGAATTACAGCCACAAATTTAATGGAGATACACCTGAAGCCTATGCAATGCTTTAGCAGTTGTTGTTAAAGAGGACCTGATGACATTTGATATATTTATTTCTTTGTTATATATTTGGTACGTAACAAATTATAAGAAAAAGACTGAAAAATAGAGAAATTATCATTTTATACAATTTTCATCATTGTATGCAATGTTCAGGATCTGACTCAAAGTATGTATAGAGTGGCTCAAAGTATGTATAGAGCTCACCTTCACATTCTTAGATTATCATCAAATATATAAATGGCAGAAGAAGAAATAATCTTTGTTTTTAAACACAAGCAATTCATACACAAGTTGAGAGGCAACATTAACAAAAAAAAAAAAATCACTCCTTGAATATCTTGTAGAGATGACTGTGGATTTTTTGTGTTGTTTTGTTTTGTTTCAGGGGTTTCTTATCATAATGTGGGTGTACTGACTAACTTTCGGGTATCTCTTATATTTTAGGAAAACAGTAGAGAATAAAAATATTTATGTTGTCCCTCTGAAAAAAGAGTACTATTAACTGGTCCCTCATGCTAATTTCCTGTTTAAGGTAAATTGAATCAAATACAATCTTGGCAATTTTTAAATTATAACTTATGAGGTCCCTGTAGTTGCAGAACAGCGTTGGCCACAGCGACATTCAGACAAGGTTGCCCTCCTTTAGGAAGCAGCTGACCGTCACTCCACCATGACACAAATAGACTTCTGAGTGAACTGACACTCTTCTATTTTGTTATGAATTTTACATCTGAATATCTTTTCTCTTTCCTAGAAATTTGAAAATTTACTTCTCAGTTTCAGTCTCTGCTAATTTAATAATAGGATTTCCTGAATAATCATAGCAATGCTCTCTGTCTGCTACTTATGCTGATTTCAAACAGCAGTTCATGAAAAATCAGCAAGATCTGGCAAATTGTCATGAACATTTTGGAAGCCCTCAATCCTGTGACTCTGACACTTCTCATGATTCTTATTTTAAAGTGATCCTGGAGTTGACTGCTGAGTTTCAGACTGTTAAGGAATGTGTCTGATTTAGGCCTACTGTATGGATTTTGTGCCTCCAGTGGCAATAAGAGTAGATTTTGCTTTCAATTTCTTTGGAAATAGCAATGGAATTCCACTAGATTCATTCCCTTTTGGATGGTCTACAGCCTCACATCTTCAGATATTAGTTGCATTATTTGCATTCTAACAAATAATAGATCATGAAGAACATGAACTCATGAATTCTCTTTAAGCAACAAAAACCCCCAAAGTTAAAGCCTGCATCAAGAAGAAGAAAATCCTGGGGTGGTAGTTTTAAGCAGAATGAATAATGTTATGTTAATAGGCAGTTGCAAGTGATGTCTATTGTTCCCTTTCTACCTTTGACTAGTGAGTGCCAGCTGGTGTAGAGTGCACAGATTAGGCGAGATGAACATTATTCACAAAGATTCCAGTCTCCTCTTCTACTAATATATGTAGAATACACTGGGAAATCACTTAAAGAATAATTAACATTTTAGAAAGATGAAAATCTTACAAGTTTATGCTTTTTTAAGTATTTGTGACAGTAGATACAGTTAAAAAATCCATGTTCATGCATGGGCAACTAGGGAAAAAAGCAGATTCAGTGTAGAAGAGGACTTGCAAATACACAAAATTATACGGATGGTAGTAAGAAAAAAGACTTTATCATCAGAGCTGATAGCTTTCATCAGACAGTTCTGCGAGGAGTGTAAGACATGCTATAACACTGCCCTTGGAGAAGTAAATCCCTATATTTACTAGGTTGTTGAGCATAATTTGCCTGTCCATAGAGTTTGATTCTTGCCAAAACAACTCCTCCACTCTTTGTTGCTAGAAGCAAACCACATCTGTCTCTGGATGTCAGTTCAATCCTCAAGAATTGTATATAAATGAGGAAGAATTAGAAAACTCTGCAATATTTAGATGTAGTCTCTGTTCATTCAACTAAGTCTGAGAGACATAATTACAAAGCAGGTGATCAACTACTATGCATGCTGATCTTTAATCAACACATACCCAAATCCAGAAACCCATAGTACAAGAAAACAATTAGTTAATTTAATAGCTAAAGGAACATCAAATGGGAATATGTTAAGAGCAGCCTGACAGCTTATTACTGTGCTAGCATTTTTTGTAAGTAAAACACACATTTATTTGGAAACTATATGAAAATTTTAATCAAACCAAACTGTTGAAAATATCAAAATGTCAATCACCAACTAGAAACATTTAAAATGTTAGTAGTCTAATTTTTCACTTTATATTTATTAACTAGTTTTTTCTGCCTTTTTTGTGAATGTTATTTTAGAAATATGATATAATGATATTTTAGCTAGAAAGAGCCATGCCATTCAGTGAATCTATGTCAATTAAATATAATTTTCCCTACTTTATATCAGCCTGCAGTAAGATGAATTTAGTTCCATTTTGGATGACGATAAACAATGAAAAGTCATAGAAAAAGGTGACAAGTTCAACATTTCCCTGAGTTGTTTACCTTGTCACAGATAGCAAAGATAAAATATTCAGGTCTTCTTTAATCATATCATAACTTCATGAGCTGGGTTCCATATTAGTCTACTTGAACTATGATTAGAACTAGATATATTCCTTTACCAGTTAAATGTAGATTTTCTTTTTAAACATATCTAGCTCCATATATAGCAATACTTGTTCCAATATACAGGGAAAGTACAAGTTGAATGACACTTGTTGTATGTGAAAACTAACTTTTACATAAATTCTTTTTATTTCAATGATCATTCTTGAAACCAGAGGCAACCAAAATGACAAAAGTTTAGCAGAATAACAGAAGACAGCAAAGAAAATGATCAAATATATAAAATTATTCTTTTACTCAGCTGCAGAATTTTACGCATTTATATTATGGTTTCAGAAGTGAATCTTGTTTGTTTATCCTGTTTGTTGCCTATTAGGGTCTCTTTGGCTTTTCATTTCACATTATCAGGTGATGAGCCTCAAAAAATAACAGCACTTGCCCTACATTTGTACACTTAAAATATTATTTTTTTTAAATAAAAGAACAGCATATGGGAAAAATATTATATACATATATATATATATATATGTTTCTGTATGAAAAATGCTTAGAATTATCAGAAAACCAGTTGAAATGGTTAATGCTAAATTTTTTTGTATGGTTATGGATGGTTTATACTGGCTTGAAGATAATGCTGTGTTAGCATTTTGAAAAAAAAAAAAAAGAGTAGGAAATTATAAGCATGGAGTATGTTTATACCAAGTAATATCCTTCACTTTAGTCATCATTTAAAGTAGTGAGTGTTTGGCTACTCTTCTGGAAAGCATTTTTTCCCTTTGTCCTCTCAAGTCTCAAAGTGTGTGTAGGCCATGATTCAAGTAATTCCTTCTATGACTGTAGCCTGATAACTCTGATTTTTTCCTGCCTTCTGTGGGAAGTCAAGAAGTCCAGAGAGGATTGAAACCTGCCCGGTGAAAGTCTGATTTGATACTTGCTGGTTCCTGATCCACGAGAACAAAGAGCTCATGTAATCATGTTCCATTGATATAAAACATTTCTCTAAACATTACATGAAGTTCTTTTTATTATTTTATTCCTTGTGATATCTACATCTTTCTTCCTGACCTCTCCCCTCCCCCCTCTGTCCCTCTATTCTTGTCTACGGAAATTTGACAAAGTGAAGAACAAAAGCAAAATCTTTCAGCAGACCTTGATGTAAAGTCTACTGTACAATTAGTTTGTTAAAAGGTGAAGCAGTTAGAGGGGTGGAGGTGCCTGTAAAACAAATGTAATAGAAAGTCTACATGAAGCAAGACAGAAGAAAAAGCAATATATTTCAATAAGAGGTCTGTGTGCAGTACAAGCAGCTAAATGATAGATTACTGGAAGTAAATGTAAATATACATTTCTGCATTCAGTTATTGAACTGGCTTCAGTAAATATACACCTCTTGTAACCTCCATGAAAAATAAATACAAATTGGATTCTGCATGAGCAATGAAACCACATTAGTAGGCAATACTTTAACTGTTAGTGTCAATAAAAAATACACCCATTTTACTCAAGGAATACATGTCTGACAGGGCAGCTTCCTTGAGTGAATTCAATTGTATATAATTTTTTGCTATTTAACATAATTTTCTTTCAGACCATCCCTTCTGAAGGCCAGAAGTTTACAGAAATATTTTACTCTGTAATGTGATATTAAGGAACAATCTAATCTTCTACAATTTATTTATGCATTTAATAATAGCTTTCACTACTAACTGGGTTTATGAGTTCCTTAAATGCACTTTCAGGTCCTCATTCAACAAGGCTCTTAAAGACAAGCCTACATTTAAGTATGAGTGGTAAAATCAATTGGGTGACTTAGGCATTTATACTGTCAGTTCAAGCACCTTGCTGATTTGGAATGTCAAGTGAATTAGAAGCAGATGGCAGTGTATATCTCATTCAGTGGTTAACAGGGAGGGAAGCATGTAAACTGCACAGCAGGTAGTTTTAAGAAAACCTGAACAGTGGTAAAATGGGTTGTCTTGCAAGTTTTCTAAGTCAAACTATATTTCCTAACAGAAAGTCTTTGTGGCCTGCTGCATTGCAGACTTCCATATCTCTAAATCTGGTGTATGTCATCATATAACTTAAAATTTCAGTTTTGGCTGAAAATCATAAAGTAGATTTTCTGTTCCTTCTCCCATATCTGGTGTTTCATGCTACATTTGCCTGCAGATATGTGAATTCATGTTAGAGATCCTTATGGTCCTTATTGGATACAGATTATGTGTTTATATTCAAGAACACAAAAATTGTGAATTACAGTATCTCAATGAATGCTGGGATTTCTAATTAAAAGCAGGATTAAAAATAATTGAAAAACTACTTAAATGTGTATTAGGAAAAAGGTTGGTAATGGTTTGTTGTTTTCTGATCCCCTTTTCTTCCTCGTATACTACAAGATTAATACTTTCCATTTTGCTTTCCCTTATATTAGAATGTTGCTTTTTTTGGCGTAGTTAATATTACTTTTTTCCTAATTTTTTTCCTCCATCTTCTCTGTGATGATTTTCTTTCCTATCACTTAACATGTAGTAATACAGAGAAAGCCCTGTCTGAAGGTATTTATGAATACTAGTTCCCATTAACTATTCATATGTTTTGTATACATTCCCAAAGTGAAAAAAAAAAAAAAATCTTTCACTGAAGTGCATATAAATAAAGAGCTTATAACCAGCAGAAAAGGGCAAGAGTGTGAGTGAATATAAACAAAATATTTCTTAGTAGTACTAGTTTGCATCAAAGGATCAGATTTCAGGACTAATCTTAGTGTTCTTTTCTTTATTGACATGCCATGCTCTTTGCCACACAATTTAGCAGAGCCATTCCTGCTTGCTCAAAAGATCAATTATTCTACAGCTATTGACAGAGCACTGCAGAGATTTTTTTTGATTTTTTTTTTTTTGCCTTTGTATTTCTTTAAGGTAGATTGAAAGAAGAAAAAGAGAAAACCTGAGAACCTTACTCTAAAAGAGTATTTTTTATCTCTCTTTTTTCCCTTTTTTGTTTTTAATATAGAAATTATGAATATATGAATATATTTGCAGGTAATTTTTATTTTTATCCTGGAGTGCTTTTTATAAAAACAAATAAACAAAACACAACAAAACCCCCAAGAAAGCCAGAACAAAATACTTGGCCCCAAACAGAAAGGAAGACTCACAACAGAAAGAAAAGTAGAACATACTTCTGGAAATTTATTTTAGGATTGTTTTAATAGGTAAACTTCTCAGGCTCAAGTCAATTTCACATGTGTCATCTTGATCAAGTTAGTCTTCAGTAAACATTAATATTTTCTGCAAGATGATTTACAGCTCAAAGGATCTGTGACTTATCATGAGAAAAGTTAAAAGGCCATTCCACTTTCCAATTTCTTTTCCTTTCCTTTTTGAAAAATTTAATTTCATCAACCAGCAAATTTCATTATACTTTTAACCAAGAGTGTTTACACTTGAACCCAAACCTCTTGAAAGGAAAAAAAAAAGATCCACTCAGTATCTCAGTGTGGCAGGAGACCTGCAGTTTCAGGAATAGGAAAAATCATGTAAGAAATGGGCCTGTGAAGAAAATGAAGAAGCTAGCCAAAATGCCTTAAAAACTGAAGCTTTTACTGTGCTGTAAAATGGAGTTCTTGTCTTTTTTCCCTGACTCACTGTTCTTCTTCCCAAAACCCCCTGAGAGACCCCTTATCACTCTAGCTAAGCCTCCTGGAATGTGTCCTTGAAGGTCTCTGAGTTCCCCTATTGGCCCTTAGTTAACCCTTTCCCATTGGTTGTTATCTCTAGATTCTCATTGGTAGTAACTAGAATCCTTCTGAAACCTATAAATACCTCTGCCTGTGTTAATAAATCTTCTCTGCTTCCCCTCCTGCGGTCTCTGTATGGCTTTTTCTCGGGCATCTCAGGGACCGTGTAGGGGGGATAAAAGGGGGGAGCATCTCCCACCAGCTGTCATATCTCAGAAACTTGAAAAGTGTTGAGTAAAAAGCATAGTGCATGTGAATATCTCAAGACACAGTCAAAATGCAACATTCCATGAGTTGTGAGAAGAAAAATGAAACACGAAGCGACTCATAAAATTTCCATAGAAATAAAGTAAATAGCATCTTTTTTAAATAGAAGTGTTTTTTGCAGCCCACGAAAGAACACAGGGAAGGAGGTTTTTAGGAAACACAGTGATTTTCCTAGTGATTTGCCTGGAAGAACCTGAAGGCAAGTGAACAAACTAGAAGAAAGATGCTTTTCAACAAGGTAATCCTAGATATTGCAAGTTGATTTAGTCTAAAATATGTAAGAAAGAGTGTTGACTTTGCCTTTGGGGAAGGTTATCCTAAAGAAGGGAAATGTTTTCTCATATATACACAGCCCTAGGGCACAGTCAGGTTTGGGGAAACAATAAGAGCTTTCTCAATGACCTTAACTCTCTACCCTGATGCTGAAACTGAACAGCTCTGCTAGTAAAGGGGCAGATGGCCAACAAGAACGGCTCAAGAAAATATGCTCTGGAGAATGAGATTTGCCTTGAGCTTTCCAGTTCTTATTCCCATTATTTGGGGTAGGACTTGAGAGCCTTTTCCATTTCCTTTAACTAAAAGCTTGGGAATGCATGTTGGTTAACCATCTACCATACCATAGATAGGCTCACCCACAAACCTATAGTTGCACATGTGTTTGTATGATAGAATGCATTTAGAGAGTTAAACAATGCACAGATAGGTATGCACATCAGAGAATTAACTACTTGTGATGAATGAATACATAGCAAAAGATAATTCATATCAATTCTATGTCCAATTCTCTTGAACTTGCTGGGAGAGAAGCTCTTGGAATGTATGTTTTGCAGTGAGAAATTAGTAAAAGTACATGTTGTAGAGTATTGAACTGCAGTATGTCCTTTCTGCATTAGCTTCTCCACAAATTCTGCATGCATCTGTGTATGCATGTTCCCACCTCATAGCACCTCAGAATAAAAATCTATCTCACCTCTTTGAGCTTTCTTAAGGAAGTTGATTAATAGGCTGCTATTTAGTACTTTGTGACAGATGTTGCAATACATTTCTCTGATTAATATGGAACATCTGATGCACTGAAAAGTCAGCTTTGCTGAGAAACTTTTGTCTTGGAAAGCAGTAATTTGTGATAATTGGATGATGTATTCGTGCTGAATTAGATGCTAATATTTTTGGTTTGTGTTTGGCCCAGCCACCTGTGAGGAGTTGTGCTTCTCCTGCCAAGTTATGGGAAAACAGGCCAATAAAGACAGTCTCTGGCCTTGAAGGAGGCATTTCTGTCTAAACTAAAATTAATTAGGCTCTCACAATTGGCTGATGGCCTTTCAAAGACACTTGAGGGAAAAGGAGAGGAGGAGGAGGAGAAGTAAACACCCAGACCCAATTAGTGAAGATCCTCTGAAATATACTGAGCAAGCACAGAGAAACCCACACATGCACAGAAAAATACCATGGGGGGGAGGTGCCAGGGATCTCTCTCTGGGTGGTTCTGGCCACACTTGCTCAGGTAGACTTTACTTTGGCAACTTAGAAAAAGGGCAGGTGGCTCATGCCTTGGGGTTTGCTCGCTTCATATGACAGGACAATATTGCCTTTTGGCAGGGATGCCTGCTGACCCTTGAGGATGCAGCCACTGCTCTGGCGAGTTTGGGCATTCCAGGGGTTGGTAAGACAATTCCAAGGTAAACACCTGGGCAATTTGGGTGTTTACACCTGGGGGCTTATTTTCCCTTTTCTCTCTCTCAGGCTTTTTTCCTGTTTACTTGGCCACTTTTGGTAATAAAAGTACTGTTTGGGTTAAACTTTCAGCGGTGTCTTAGTTTGAGCTTCCACAGCCCTTTGGACCCTCCCTGGAACAGATGAGAACTGATATTGAAACAGTAAAACCAACGAGAGATGGCAAAAGAAGGACACTGAGAAACTAATGAAGGAATTAGTATTAGTATTTGTCTGATCAAGCAAGTACCAATTTGCTTAGTGATATGCTGAGACTGCAGGTACTGCTAGTTCAGTCTTTTAAACAGAGAAGGAAAATGAAATTAAAACTGAAATTAGAGTCAAAGCAAGCATGTACTGTTGAAAGTGTCTTGGTGAAGTGGGATCTTACTTGTTCAGGGTCAGTTTAATTACAGTCTCAGTACACCCTAAAATAGAGTTCTAAACAGCAATACTTATGGACATTAACAACCAAATTCATAAAATGTAGGGAAATCTCTGCTTATTTCTTTAAAAAAAATTAAAAAAAATTATATGTATTAAAATTCATATATATCCTTGGTTACCTCTTCTTTCAGGATAATGAACATGAATAAGCACTGCAGGAATGGGTGAACATACTTACAGGGACTATATTATGTATTTTACACATACTTTTATAGTGACACACTTCTGACTAAGCACAATTAAAAGAATGTTACAAGCTCAAACAGATGAAGATCAAAGGAGAATTTTCCTGCCCCCAGGCAGGTAGACCAAGCTTTAATGGATTTAAACTTGGTTCTTATTGGCGAGGAAAACTTCTGTGACAAAAAAGTAGTTGAACGGTTGTGAATTTTCTGTGAATGTTTTTCCTTATTCCTTTTTCATCCTTGTTGTGCCATCATCATCTGCAAAAGAAAATCATAGAATCATTTACATTGGAATCATTTACTCTAGGATCACTTAACACAACCCTTAACACAACATTGTCAAGTCTATGATTAAACCACGTCCCATATCTACACATCTCTGAAATCGTGTATGGTGACACAACCACTTCCCTGGGCAGCCTGTTGCAATACTTGACAACCCTCTCAGTGAAGATTTTTTTTTCCTAATATCTAATACAAAAGTCCTCTGCTGCAACTTGAGGCCATTTCCTCTCCTCCCATCACTTGTTACCAACACTCACCTTGCTACAGCCTAGATAGTTCTAGAAAGCAATAAGATTTCCCCTGAGCCTCCTTTTCTCTGGGCCAAGCAACCCAGCTCTCTCATCTGCTCCTCATAAGGCTTGTGCTTTCAGATCCTTCACCAGTATTTGCAGTGAGGCCTCACCAGTGCTGAGTGGATGATCACTGTTGTAGTCCTGATGGCCACAGTAACTTCCCAGTAAAAATGCTGGCCAGTAAAATGCTGGCCCTCATTGCTGTGGCCTCCTTAGCCACCTGGGTACACAGCCAGCTCATGATCAGACAGCTTTGGACCAACACCCCCAGGTTCTTTTCCAATGGACTGCTTTCCAGACACTCTCCCTCAAGCCTTTCGCGCTGTATGGGGTTATTGTGACCCAAGTACAGGACTTTTCCGGCACTTTTCCTTGTTAAACCTCATACAAATTGTCAACCAAGCCTGTCCAGATACCTCTGCAGAGCCTTCTTATCCTTCAGTAGATCAACACTCCTACCCAATTTGGTGTCATCTGCAACCTAACTGAGGGTGCTCTCGATACCCTTATCCAGATCACTGTTGAAAGTATTAAGCAGAACTGGCCCAAATACTGAGCCCTGGGGAACTAGGGGTGTGATTTAATCTGATTTAATTTTAATCTGATCTAATTTTATAGACCAGACTTGTTCAGGTATTCAGATATCTGAAGGACTAGCAACAAGTAATGGGTGAAGTTCCTTAGAAGTTTGATACTATTTAATATATTTAATATTATTATTAATTTTAGTATTAATCAATATTTATTATTTACTATTAATATTGCTGGGTTTGATATTCTCTGTGGGACCTATGACAAGTTGTGTCAGGGGAGGTTTAGGTTGGATATTAGAGAAAGGTTCTTCACCCAGAGGGTGGTTGGGCACTGGAACAGGCTTCCCAGGGAAGTGGTCACAGCACCAAGCCTGACGGTTAATGAAGCATTTGGACAATGCTCTCAGACACATGGTGTGACTCTTGGGGATGGGATAAACTAATCAAAGACTCTACTTTCAGTAGGGAGATGAATCAGGTGGTTGCCAGAGGTCCTTTCCAAGCTAGACTTTTCTGATTGTAGGATTCTGGAGTTTCCCTGTTCGTTTGCAGGGTTGTTCTAATCCTACCATACACCTTTCTGCTTGTTTTGCAGAATTAGATTAATTTTACAAGCTATCTTCCAACACCTGAAGATTTCACGTCTTGCATGTCTTTTCCTTCACCCTGTTTGTGTAACTGCCCCACAAGCCTCTGTTGGTCTCTTTGCAGTTATGGCTGCTTTTGGTGTCACTACAAGCTGTCACCAATTGTGCACTTGTATCTGTGTGCAAGATAACAAATATTAATTATATCTTGTTTACTATGTATCCATTTAGTGCATGCCCTGCTTTGGGCACACCACTAACCATGCATATCATCATTATAGGACAAAGGAATGTAAGGGAAATAGAAATAATTCTCATAGCTTTAGATGCTCTGAAATGCTGCAGCAGATGGTAAGATGGAAAAAAAAATAATTTTTTGGGGGGTGTTGACAACCCAAAAGGTGCATGAATTTCAGAGTAAAGACTTTGTGCCGAAATAGCACAACTGAATTTTCCCAGGACTATTGGGTGTGGGTTTTTTGGTAGGAAGTGAATATATATTTTTTGCCCAAATTATTAGGGAAATTTGCTAACAACAAAACTCATTGGACTGTTAGGTAAAAAACTAGCTACCTAGAAGTGCCTTGTGAGGACAGGCTTTAATATGGAGAGATTAGTTGACTTGTGGGCAGGTGAACAAAGGCAACTCATGAGAACCTCTTGACCAGACAGAAACAAAAACGAACCACGACCTGTGTATGAGCCAGACAGCTCTCAGAAGAATTAATACACTGAAACCTAATTAAACTACGATTATTTTACCTTGTCTTTCTCTCTGCAAGTCTAGGACAAGTGGAAGTCTTCATAAATCTAAAATATTATAGATCAATTAATATGCACACAAGCCGCATATTCTCTAATGGGAATAGAGTTAATCTAACACAAATTCCCTTTTGGAAACTGGGAGTAACATTAAAATATTTGTCCCAACTCTGATCCTACTTGTGCTGATTTCTCAGCAGAGTAACATTTCAGTGGTGTAAATTGACCAAACTTTCTGTTTGTTGTCCTGAACACTTAAAGTACATGGACTTGATCACTTTTCTCCATTAGTCAATGGAAATTTAATGTTTAAAGCTGGAGTAAGATGAATGATTAATTTTACACGGAAGTCTTCTCTTCTGTTAAGCTTGCTATAGAGCACATATGTTATAGTTAAACATCATATTGTTCCCAGTGGTTTTGTCTCATTAGTTACTTAACTGCTGAATTAGCCAGGACATTCACATATAAGGAAAAAATATTTTAATTTTAGAGAACTTTGTCAATCCAGACAAGCAAAGGCAAAGAACATGAAGAATACCTATAAGGACTGTATTTTGAATACATTTCCAATTATTTTATGATGCTTATTATGATAATAGAAGTTTTATTACAGAACATATGAAATTCTTGGTTGTAAAATTGAACAGAGAGAGGTATGGGTTAGATTGCTCTGACAAACCAACTGCCTTGTCTTTGACAGATGCTGTCTGCAACAGATGCTTAGTTAAGAGTAAGAAAACAGCAGCACAGAGTACAAATACACAGACGCTGTCCCGACTTCTATTAATTCATAGCTGATTGAATTTCCGAATTCCAAATGGTGCCTTTTTTTTCTAGGCTAAGCAATTTCCTTTTATTCTCATGAATTTGTATCATGGAGTTAATCACTTTAAGAACCCTTATTAATTTTCTTGTTTCCACAATGCCTCCCAGAAATTGTGTCCTCTGAAGCACACCCTTTTCTATTTTTATTTTTGAAACTTTGACTAAGTTAGTCTGACATTCGCTCATTCCCTAAATGTGTAACCCAGTAACTGTGACTTTTGACACTATTTACAGAAGTTCTTCAGGCCCAGGATGCTTTGTGGGAGCAGGTCTGGACTCTGTGGAGATGTCCTTGTCGCAGTTCAGATCCAGGTATCACTGGCTGACCTGGCTGCCTGCAGGTGAGTGGCTCTTACCTCCCCAGGGCACATTAGGGATGTGAGATACTGACAGGGATGTTGGCTGTGCAGAGAAAAGGTATAAAAATAAACTCAGATCAGCCTAAAACTGACAAGGAAAGGACCCCCTCCATGAGCATCAGAGTCCTCTTATTGAAGTCCTCAGAAAGAAAGCTTGAAATCCTCCTCTCAAGGGACAGTGGAACTGTCCACCTGAACACCTAGAGGAATGCTCAAGGGGTGAGCATTTAAAAGCAGGGAAGAACAGTAGGGCAGTGAGGAGGTTTTTACTATCAGATTTTTAACTGTTGATTTAGCAAAGCTTGTTTGTAGTAATTAACAGCTTGGGGCTGTTAGTTTTTTTCCTTTTTTCTAATTAACAATGCATTTTTATTTTCAACTATGTGTTTATTTCCCTTTTGCCTGTAGCCACATGTAAGATACTTCACAATCTGATGGTGACTCTGACTTTGTGCAAGCCACTTTGGACCTGTAAGTTCTGTAAGTCTGGAGAACTTTAATAGCATGTTTCATAAGGACCAGAGACTTATGTGGAATTTTAAAAATACATTAATGAAAGCCTATGCTTCTGATTCACTTACAATATTGAAAATCCCTTCTCTAAATCAAGAGACTTTTCAAGCACTTTAAAGTTTTCATCTGACATCCAGTACAGTTTAATGGATTTTAATGGATTTTAAAATTTCTCCTGTTAAGTGAACTATGAAATAGTTTTTACAAATATGCAGAATAATGACAAAGACCTAAGCAAAAATTTCCTATAAACTCATTAAAAAAAACCAAACCAAACACTGAATCAAAAAAAAAAACCCAAACCAAACCAAAACCATACAAAAATAAAAACAATAAAAAAAACTCACAAACCACCACCACCCCTCCCTGCCAAAAAAAACCCAAGCCCAGAATCCAATTCAAACTATTGTGGTTTATTACTTATGAAAACAAGTGTTCTTCTGAAATATAATGCTCTGTTGGGTTTTTTTCTAAATTATTCACACAAATACAGAAATATGCTCTATTTTGTCACTGCTACCTTAGATTATACCCTTATGCTTGCACTGAGTATGTTTTAGCTTTATCTGTTGGGATTGTCAGAAAATGGTTTACTTTCTGATTAGGATTCTGAAAGTCTTGTATTTTTCATTTTGCAGTGCAAAGCAGAAATTATTTTCTTGACTTTTACTTTTGCCTTAGTTTTCTCAGAATAATTATTTTCTTCAGACTTCTGTGTATTTATAGATGCTATTGCTACAGAGGCCCACCACTACATTAAATGATAAAACCAATCTTGGTGAGAAAAGTATCCTGCATGGTAAAGGTCTGAGTAACATTAAATATTATTGCACTTTTCTTCAAAGATGTATTGGAAAAGGTGAGTAGGAGCAACTAGATGAAGGTCATTTTGTCATCATATCAGAAACTAATACTGTATTATATGCACTTCAGGGGCTGTAATAAGAAGTCATTTGTCTGTCATTGCCTGTCTTTTTCTCTCATATCAACATATGAATAAAAATGTGTAGACTGTGAGTGCACTCTCCTGTATCAATCACTAAAGCAGTGAAATGAAAAAAAAAAATCACAGGAATACAAAACTGTAAATGTCCAGGAGCCTTTTTGTTTTCTCTTGTTGCAAACTTACTATTGGGTATGTTACTGAAATACATTGAAATACAATTACTTAAAGCATTCTCTCCAAAGTTGATAATAGCCTACTTTTTGTTTGTTTTTAATGTTCAGTTTTGCTTTAGCTTTCAGTGGAGAAAATGTGCCCTATTTTGAGTACAATATAAAATGACTTTTTAGCAATTTTACCTTGATAGTTCCTACAAGAAAAGGAATAACCAGAATAATGATCTGTATAAATCAACCAACATATTTTTAGCTCTGTTGCAGATGAAGTTGATTTTGTTCAGCCAGTATGACTTCTTTAAAAAATTTCAAAAAGACCACATTTTATATTGGGAAGGGTCACCTAACAGTGTGAGACAGCTGGTGAAAGGATTTAATCTTCCATTTTTGTTGTCATGTAAGAACTTGCACATCATTTGCATTTCTAGCATGTCATTTCAATTTCTGTCTAAATACCCTAGTGCTGTTATATGCAGATAAGAAGTCAGAAAGAGACTGCAGTGCTGTGCTTCCCTGGCAATAAGAAATGTCCTCAATTCTTCTGAAGTTTTGGGGCTATTGAGAAAGATTCTCTATTCCCCTATTACTAATTCTGCACATAGGAGAGAGAGATATAGCAGTGTCTATATATACGCACAGGGATGTAAACTGTGGGAAGAAGGTCCCTACTGCAGCAACAGAGGGTTGTGGTGATACAAACCTGAAAGATATGGGCAGCACCCTCCTTTTTGGATCTGCTGGGCTGTGTAACTACTTAGCAAGTCTTGGTATAAGATGGGTACAGAATTTGAGGTTCCAAACAGATCCATACTTCAGTCAGCAGAGCAGTGAACAACTGAGTCATGATGCTGAAGCATGAGTGTGCACTGCATGTATTGATTTGTGCTGCAAAGTAAAGATAGTAAAGCAAGACGGGAGAAAGTCCACTCTTTGTTGCTGTCCTGAAGTCCTTAACAGCTGCAAATCATTGAAATACAATTACTTAAAGCATTCTCTCCAAAGTTGATAATAGCCTACTTTTAGTTTGTTTGGTGTATGCTGAATCCCTAAAATAAAGCAAACAATATTTTAGTTAAACATGTATTCTCAATGAGTAATGATAAAATAATCTAATCTTTTGTTTGCTGTCAAGTTTCAATATATACTGCAAAATTATTGCTTCAGTTCAGTTCCAATTTGGGGAAAAAATGTTTGATTTCAGTTTAGAAGTAATAATTGTTCAATCTTTTAATTTAATAAAATTTTCTACCACAATGAAATTTAAAGGAAAGTATTCTGAAATTTTAATTTCCATTTTAAATAAATTATATTGTAATCCAATAACTGCAATTCAGAGATTCTAATGTCCCATTTTCTTTATGTGAATTATTAAGGCTTAACTTTACTTGTTCTGGATTTCCTTTATTTGAAAACTCACTGCAACAAGTTTACTGGGTACAGACTACCATGGATCATGGTAGCTACACAACAGAAAAAGCAGTTGAAAATATTGTTTTAAACAAATTCAGATTCTCCCACTGTTTCTGGAGCAACTTTACCATCCCTAACAAGTATCCTGGAGTGTAAAGAAGATTTTAGCTGCCCATCAGCCCAAGCTCCCATTCCCCGCCAGTGATACCACGAAAGCTGTTTTTCCCAGGGCTCAGCTGAGAGCAAAGCAATCCTAGGCAGCACAACCTCATAGCTCCTGCTTATTTCAGAATTCAAAGCTTGCTCAGGTGAATAACAGCCTTTTACAGAGGCAAGCACAAAAAAATAAAACTGCACAGTTAAAGTAGTTCATTACTGATCCTGAGATCTGCATTTCTGTCTACACCACTGTCAAAGAGTCTATATGACATTCAGTAACACAAAGGCAATTTTCAGCTGTGTATTACTCATTTGCTGACTACTCAGTTTGGAGGAACTGATAACTGCAACAGAAATTAATACATTTTAAATACATGAAGCTAGAAAATGCAAGTCAATGTGGAAAGTTAAGTTCTGTATCTCTTACATTTTCTATGTGAATATAGTAAATTCTTTGATTTTATAGTCTCTGTCCCTAATACACCTCTCACAAATAACAATGATGTTAAAAATTTTAATTTATTAAATATACTTCTGTTATATGGATGAACTGTAGAAAATTTCATGAAAAATTGGTAATTCTGTGTTCAGAGCAGTGGTAGAAAACTGTGCAGTAACTGATCTTGCACATGAGAATGGAGTTGAATGTGACTAGCTGATCATTAACCAAGCACAGTCCTTCCTCTGCAGGAATAATATACAAGAATATGGAATAAAGTGCAGTGCAATTATATATCTAAAAAAATATCATAATGGTACACATAGGGGTATTAAAATATTTCTTTGCAGACAAGCCACATTCTAGCTTTCCCTTATTTGTGAATGTTTTTGAATTCATGATGACTTGACATTGTGTAATAAAATCTTGGTGGGATGGAGTACTAGATTGATATGGCAAACCTCATATATTAAACTAACTCCTTTATATATTTACTTCTTCTGAAGAAAGGTCAGTGAATGTTTCCATTATCAAGACTTCAGCAGAATTCCCAGTTGCCAGATTTTTTTTTTTCCAGAGAAAAGGAGAGAAAGTCATTAAAATTAAAGTTAGGGAAACAAGTAGAAGGTTAAAGTAGCCATTTTACATTTATGTGCTGTTGATCTCACTGTTCTCCATTTTACTTGGTTAGCAACAAGCTTCTTTAGCCTTACTTTAGTCTTAAACTAATACTGGTTTATAAAATGTAAACTTTCATAGAAAGACTTTTAGGGAAAATATTTTGACTTGCAAATACATGAGAAATGTTCTGCATGCTACACATCTTCAAACAATATACATTCTGATAGACGGTAGCCTTGAGGAAGTCCTTTTCTGAAGAAGAGGTAGATCTCTTTTCAATTACTTAGGTTTGTTTTATTTCTGAAAGCAATATTGCCCTGTATTTAGTAGGAGAATAAGGAGAAAGTGTAAGACGAAACCTGAAAAGTACCATTTGGTATGGCAAATTTTCCCTGCAAGTTTGTGATGCAGTCTGCAGTCACAAGACAATAAAGGTAATGCTTGTGTTCTTCTGGATGCTGATATCTTATCTTAATGGCTTAAAATGCATTTGAATGATCCTGCTACTGTGGTAAGCAAATAATTGTGACTGACAGGGGAAGTACAAGAATTATCTTTCCTCAGGCTATTTGAAAGAATAAATAGTTTCTAACTCTGCCATGACTTTCTGGATTGGTCTGGAGAGGAAGGGCTATACCTGCGCTTTGGTTTCAGGGGAGGAGGGATCCCAGTGCCTGGTGCAAGATCACATCTATGATATACTTAGAGGCATGTAGTGATACTCTTTCTCCACAGTAAACATCTATTTAGCTCAGTAACTTTACAGCAGAAATCTAAAGCTGATTTCTGTTCTGCTGCTGAGGGCTGCTCCTTCCCTCGCTGAACAGCAAAGAAAGAGGAGAAGACTTAATTACTGATCTTATTTCTGGACAATGTGGAAGTTTATGTAGGGGAAAACAAAAGTAACAGGTAAGATTCACACACATTTTCAGAGACACAAGGAAACAACTTCTGTAGTTTGGAAACAGCTCAGTGTCTGTGGGCCTGATTGACCTGTTTCTTCTTTCCTCATGAAAAAGGTGAGAAGATTGAGAAAAAAGCAATATGTTTAGCCTGTATGTCCTTACACGTTGCTCTCGTAAGCCAATCAAATAAATGACAAATGTCCCCGCTTTGTCCTCAAGGACTCACTTCAACAGAAAAATGTAGCAGTGGCAAAACTTCTTTGTTCTGGAGAAACAAAACCGAACCAGTCAGGAAGGATATGAGCTTAGCAAGGTGGATGAACCATGTGGAAATTCTGGCTAGCAGTCTGGGTCATCCCAGCTGTGCAAGCTGAGAGACAAGTTTGTACCAGTTCCTGCCACTGTGCTCTTTCAGATCCTGATTTGGTAAAGCCTTCTCTTAGCACAAAGGAAAAATGTTTAATTTTAGCTGCATTTTATGAGTCTTCAACATTCTGCTTATGTTCATGGTATGGAAGAGAGCAACAGCAGTTGTCTCTTCGTTGTATTCCCCAAATTTTGCTCCATGTAATTATTTTATATGGTTTTTAATTGTCTAAATTATTTTTTTATATTTTATCAACATGTAGATTGGAAGGAAGAGGTGTCAGGACAGATGAGAACATAAAAACTCATATCCTAGAGGAAAGGAAATGCTGTCGCTGGAGAGGGAAAAGGCACCAGATGTTTTTATTTGAGAGAAATAAAAAAAGGAAATAAGCTTGCCCTGTAGGAATGAAGAAACGGTGATAAAAAAATGTTGTTTTGATGTCATGCAAAGGTATCTTTTAATTTATTTTTTTTTAAGCAACAGATTTTTGTATTATTTGGCTGAAATCCTGGTTTTCATAGCAATATGGCTATTTCTGTTTGCCTCACCATTTATTTTCATCTTAATTGTACAAAGCTAAATGTTTGAATTGCAGATTTTTTTTCTATTTCTGCAGTGACATTGTGTCACTTCAAAACTATTACTCAGAGGTTCTTCTTCATCTCTGACTTCAGAATAAAATCCTTGCTCTAAAACACACCTTTTCTATGGGGGGTGTATTAGGTTTTCACTGAAAGATATATTCCTTATGATTACACTGGAAGGAATCATGGAGTTGATCACAAAATAGGTGAGGGGATGAGGCTGATTTTCTCAGCTTTGAGCTTTATTGTTTCTAGACCAATACTGACAATAAATCATGGTACTCCAATAGGTTTGAGGAAATAAAAATAAGAAAATCAGTCTTTCTGTCCTTTGGTAAATACTGTCTGGAAGAGCTAATAAACCATGATACACCAATAACACTATGAATGTTCTGAAAATGCTTGCTTATTTTTCATAAACGTAGTGCACAGATCACCCTCATCTCTAAAACCTATTGAAAAGTTAGTCTATGCTACAGAGAAAATGGGCATGAAGCAGCAGAAGTAGTATGATATTGTCTGAGAACTGGAGAGAGGAAAAATTTTCCCTGTACTGTAAAAGAATTAACTGTTCCTCTCTATATGTGCAGGCATGTGTGCATTTGTATAGAGACTTTTTATGTTAGATTATGAAATGTAAACCCATGAAATTTTCTCAATACTTCTTAAGTCAGTTTGGAATGCAGAATTTATTCTCTTGGTAAACAAGAATGTTATTAGAATAGATGCAAAAAATGGTAAAAAAATCACGCAAGTATTGCTCCTTTGTTTCATGCATCTCTTGATTTTGCACCATACAATAGTCATACATGCATTCTTAGTTGAAGTTCTTTAGCAAGTGCAACACCAATGCCATAGGTGTACACCAGAAAAATGACACACTAGAATGAACACCAAGCACAAAATTGCCTGTTCTCACCATGGTTTCCCAGAGCACCCAGGGTTTTATCCACCAGCATGGACTGCAGATGGCCATTTTGGAACTACAAAGCAGTGGTAGACCTTTATTCATGCTGATATACAAGCTTTTGATTCATAACTACCCACAGCAGCCCATAAAGACTGAAAGAATTAATTAAGAGGAGAAAGAAAGGGAGTTTTAAACATTCATGTGCTTGCCGCATCCCCCCCACCCTCTTTTGGAGACAGTTTTGTGCAAGTTTATAGTTGATTCTACTTTCAATGTCTTCTAAAAGTGCTTTGATTTCAACTAAGCATTTTTCATAGTGTCATTCCAAACAAAGTTATTATTCAAATGACTCTCTTATGCATGAACAAAGTAGTTGAAAGGGCTTGTAAGTATATTAGCAGGGCAAATATGTATTAACTTGCTGCCTTAGGTTATGAGCCTTCTTCTAAAGGAAGATAATATTTGTGTAGAGTGAATATCTTTATTGAATTATAACTTAAAACACAGCATTACATGCTGTCAATAAATGACATCGTGTTTCTGTAATGGTTGTATTTGAGGAAAGACACTATAATCACAGAAAAGCAGCTACTTAGAACAGAAGTTCTGGAAACTTTATCAAATCTTTTTTTTTTTAATTCCACCCCCAGGGTGAAGACTGACAACAGAACTCCTTTTTGCAAGTACCATTTTGGTCTAGTAACATGCCTTAAGGTAGAGGTAGATGTAAAATCTAAGAAATATAATTTGCTTTCAGGTATTAATCACTTATCATGTTCTATTCTTTTGTATTAATTAGTAGCTGTAGCTGGACAGTTATGATTAGGCAATTGCATTGTGAACATTGTATGCTTGACTAATCTTTTAAGGAAAAGGAAAGACAATCCCAAGCAGTCTGGACAAGAGCCACCAAGAGTGAAGTCAGCAAAACTGAGCAATAACTGGGGGAAAAGTAATTCCATCAGTGGGATATCACAACCATTAACCACTGATCATCGCTCAAAATGGATCCCAGACTCAAATGGAGGGAAGAACTGTGCATGCTGACTAACAGGAAAAGCAAGAGATGTAACGAGGAAAAAAGGGTTTGAGTACTAATTAATGAAAACGTTACATAATCTGTAAAATCCAATTAATGATGATGCCTTAGTTTGTTAAAATGTATAAAGAGTACAAAGTTTTGATGTACAGGGATCCTGCCTTTTGTGGGTTACCACTCAACTCCCTACTTGGCATTAACTAAAATAAAAAAAATTAAATACCTCTCCCCATTGTGTGAATTGGTGTGCAGCAGGTAGCAAGTCTGGGACAGTAAAAGGTTCAACTGAATAGGTCTTTATTCATTATTTGTTACCAAAGAACACATAGAAGTTAGTGCTTCCTTTCTGTCCAGACTTCTTATACTAACAGTCGTCATTACCAGTTTACAATATTAACTTCATAAATTTCAACTTTTGCAGCCAGATGCTTAAAAGATAGAAATAAAAAGACTGGAATTTGCACAAATTATTTTGGCCCGTATGCATGGTGTTTTAAAAATATAAATTTACAATTAAATTTCTTCAGTGTACAGATCTCCGTAGAAAACTCAGATCTACAGTGGTGAGCAGAATTAACTAGTCTTCCTGGATCCAATTATAAAATTGATGAGCTCATTCTAACTATTTCATATCACCTACACTTATTCAAAGGGAAAAAGAAAAACAAACATTCACCATGTATTTTGAGATCTGTTGAGAGACATTACCATTTGATTTCATAGGTTCTACAATATATATATATTAGATAAACAGGACCACAGTCTGAATTTTCCACATATGGCACTTTTGACAGTACTGCAGTGCTGTAGGGTTGGCAGATGGAGCAATATATTTTCTAGCTAGAAAGTAACCTTTAAAGTAAGACTCTAACAGAACATAGATTATGTTATGATTTAAGAAATTTCAACTTGAGTTCTCATTTAGGTAATAACTTTCAGTATTATATCTGTTGGACTATTGAGATTAGTTTCCTCTAATTAATATATGTACAAAGCAGTCCTCTGACATTTGACTGCTACACATGTGAATATATCTAAGTTGAGTTGTTTGATGAACAACAAATTAAACTGTGGGGGGGGGGGGTTTCAGTTGATACATTACATTTGCCACTGAGAAATCAGAAAAATGTTAAAGAAATGTCAGCAAAACAATTTTAGAAAGGTCAAATTTTAAAATATCCCTAAAAGTTGAAAAAGTTGGGTTTTGTTGTTTTTTTTCTGTTTGCTGTCTTTATGTCATTCTTGGTTTAAGTACGTTCTCACAAACAGTAAAAACATACATACTTTAAAGAAGATATTCAGAACATATGGAAGCTGTGTTGGAATACCCACTCTACTATGTACCTGTGTTTTCGTATTCTAACCTGTGCCTTCCTGAATTTTTTCATGAAGAGTTTTGTTTACTGAGATGTTTTTAACAATACACTGGAGCTTTGTCCTTCATTCAATGTACCTCAGCCTTCAACCTGATAGCTTGCGTTTCTCAGTTTAATGATGCAGTCCACCCAGACAAAAACAAAGGAAAGAATGCTGCTGTGAATTTATGAATGTGAATTGATCTTTATGCAACATCTTACATTTTCATTTAACTTGTACTTCCAAGGATACTACAAATAAAGTATTCAGTGGATTTATACTCAAGATATGTCTCATGGTTTCTTTTGTCATGACATACAAATATCTGTAGCTAACCTTGGATATATGCTACTATTAAAAATTTAGCTTATGCTTAAATAAATTGTCCTTGGACAACATACTTGACTCAAAATTATGAAGATGCAAGTTATTTGCTGACTCAGGCATTCATATTAGTTTCCTTACCACTGGGTATGCTACACTTTTAGTAGCAAGAGACTAGTACTATTGCTTCCTAAAATTCATGGTTAGTTTAATATATCTATTAACAATCAGTATAGCTATTCAACTGCATGAAAACAGCAATAAGATTTTAGTAAGAACTTAGCATAATATAACATACATAATATCTTTTTAATTTCAAATTCAGTGATAATTTCACTGATAAAATAAGGAGGGGAAGGGAAAATATAGGGATGAATAATTATCTTCATGTCTCATTAACCAAACAAATGAGCTTCAGGATCTACGAAAGGTGTGTCCTACCATCTAAGCAGAATTTAGAAATGTGGTGGTAAAAAAGCAGGATTCCTTCCACAACATATCAGGAAGAAACCAGGCAAATTATCACTTTTAATGAGGAGCCATAGCTTCTGATCTCCTTCATCCTGTGTTGATAGTAATGTATCTTAAGTCTCAGATTTAATTTGAATACTGTCAGTGATACACCACAGAAATTATTATTTTTTGATGTTGTTTTAAAATTTTCTCTCTTGAACTATGTGAATTAGAGGTGTTGGCAAATGAGAATGTTCTGAAAAAGAATGTATGTAATGTCAGTAATGATATCTGCTTCCATTATCCCTCTTCTTCTCCCTCCCTATTTATTTGTCTTGTCTATGTGAAGCAGTGGAGAGAGGGAAGGTGGGCTTTTCTTCTCTGAGGATGCTGTCAACTTTACATTCTGGTCTTAGTTTTAAAGACAGGAGGTGGTGCAATGTGCCATCTGTGTTTGCTCATGTAGAGACCAAATAACCATTAGTAAGAACGAGGTTTCTCTCTCTGCAAGAGCTAAAACTGTAAGGGTCTCTAACAGTCTATTCCAGGACTTGAAGAGTAAGTGTTGAAAAGTTTCTGGTCTCTTTTCTAAAATACTCTGTTCCTTATAATTCTTACTTCTCTTGTTTAAGTACCAGGCAGTAAGATTAAATGGCTCTTTGCTAGGAGTTTTTGCATGATTTCTTGTCTTTTTCTCTCCTCTCCTATGTTTTTTCTTGCTCCCTCCTAATTTATATTTTTCACTTTTTTTCCCAAGTTTTTTCAATTTTTTATCTCTGTTTCCTCCTTTTTGTCTTTTTCTATCACAATATGAATAGAATATCAGAGATTAGGAAATTCCTGCCATGGGACATATAAACCAAGTAGTCATGATTATTTTTGTTATAAACTTCACCTAAACTACTAATAAAATCACTGAATTGTTTAGGTTGAAAGGGACCTCTTGAGATCATCTAGCCCATTTTCTTACCTGAGCAGAGTCAGCTACAACAAATTGTCAGAGACTGTGTTTAGTTGGGTTTTGGATATCTCCAAAATTTCCCCTTCCCCTCCTTATCAGTGAACTTATCACTGAATTTGAAATTCACAACCTCTCTGGGTATCCTGTTTGACCACCCTCACAGTAAGGAATTAGGCAGATGGAACATCATGTTCTTCAATTCATGCTCATTTCCTCTTGTCCTGTCACAGGGTAACACTGAAAAGAGTCCATCTCTCTTGTCCTCATCCCTTCCCATAATATTTTTATAGACATCAGTATGATCTTCACAGGCCCTTGTTTTTCCACTTGCCTGTGCCCTTTGCTGTGCAAAGATACAAGAAAATGCAATAGCTGGACTTCTCTGAACTGGATAGATTCAAATTTGATTGAAGCAAACACCTATAACTGTGACAATAACTAATCAACCTGAACAATTTGCAGTGTTGAATAATTTATTTTAAATCAATGAATTTGTCCTGGAAAGGGCTGCTCATAAAACACGTGGGACAATGAATATCTTAATTTTAACATGTTCATGCCTTGCTGAAGAAAAATTTTCTATAGCTGTTGAAACCAGGCTTTCCACAATTGGGCCACTTGCACTTTCTAAGTGTGAGCAATAAAAAATGCTTCACAAAAAATATAGAAAAAAAAAAACCAAACCTCAAACCAATCAACATTCATTTCACACTCACTTTATTTCTCCTCTTCCCATTCTCTGCTGCATTGTCCTTTTCTTCTTCTGCTGTGCATTCCACTAACACTAAACCCATGACAAAGAGGTTCATTTGAGTTGGTATTTATAAGACTGCCATGGGAAATCTATTTCAGTATTCTTTTAAAAAAATATTCAATAAGCAAATTTAATAATAATGAACTCTCATATTACCTTGGTATCTCTATGATGTCTCTTGACGCCAGAGGCAAAACTTCTACACTGTGTGTCCACAGAAGATCCCATAGCCTGTGAGGTTCTGCAAGGCTGATCGGTGAGTGGGATAGAACACTTCCTGTCAAACCACAGCAGATACTGTGAGTCCTTGACAAATTAAGTAGCAAAATGATCCTATGATGCAGATCTACCAACAGATGCTTTTCTACTCTTTTTGGATTAATTGATTAGTAAAGTGAAAGCTAAATAGTTTTGTAAGCAGATTGGTATATGGGTGTGTTTAGTACTTTACAGCTGGAAGTTGTACTTCCATGTTGGAGGTTACAGATCTTAATAAACACTACAAGGGCTTCCCCATGATTTTGTTACTTTTAAATTATATTGGTCACTATTAAGAATTATACTTGTTTGGATTAGTTTATTTTAAAGAGATGGAAGAAAGTGCATGTATTTAAATCCAGAACTTTCCCTTTTCTTTAAGTCATTGTTCACTGAATAAATATTCTCTCCAGTACTTTAATAGCATTGATATATATTTCCATGGGAGTGATAGAATTGCATCAGTTTAGCTCACACAGCTCCTGTGTTATCTGAATTTTCTGCAAGACACTTACCTTTTTAACTGCATCACTTAAGAAAATGACAGAGTGCCATATAAATGGCATCTCTTAGGAAACCATAATTACAGATCTGTTGAATTAAATTCAGGCATGTTAAGTATTACATACATTTTCTAGGAAGAAAGCAGCAGTAAGAGTGAGCTTGCTTTCTACTCTTTCAGCTTTTTTGTTACTTCCCTTTTACAAGCAAGCTTAAAGCAGAAGAAAATGTTATTTTATAGGTATCATATAAATAGAGAGATTATCTGTTAAGTCAGAAAAGTCCTTATTAATGTGGCAGCTCCATAGCCTGGGTGCATACATATGTCATATCATGTGACAGGGTATTGCTTGCTGTACAACCTTCTGCCTTCAGACATATGTCATTTCATATAATCAAACACACAGCGCTAGTTCAAACAATGCCTTCTGACAATAGGTATGTATTCAGGGAAATAGCTATTAGCATAGCGCACAAATATTGTTATATTTGTGTCTGGTGTCTACAAGGAGAGAACTTTTTGCCTGTAGTATTACCACAGCTCCTTTAATATATGCCATATTTTCACCTCTGATTGTTGAGATGTGTTGTTAGGATGTGTTTGGATATGTTACGCCTTTAGAGAAACACTAACTTTCCAACTTGAAGTACTGAGTGGTGGGGCACGGATGGTAGAGCCGAAGAGGTACTACAAGTGATTTTATGATTTCCTGTTCCAATTCAATAAGAACAAACTCCTGAACACTTTTTTCTGACCTTCAAGCAATATGAGGTTTAAATCTGGTTTATGTTGTATTGGATACATGTATCCATTATATTCCTGTCTTCTATTATGTTGATATTACAGCCACTATAAACAGATGCAATGTTTTTCTTTTTAACTGTCTTTTGGTTTTGTTTTTTTTTTTTTTTATCCTGAAGCTTCATGTTCACACAGAGTGGCACATTGTTAATGCTGTTGATAACTGTCCTCTACTGTCAGTTTGATTGTTGTTGGTTTTGTTGTCTTGTTTAGGAGGTTTCTTTTGTTGTTTTTCTTTTTTTTTTTTTTTCCTCCACATGCTACTAATGTTTTATGAAATGAAGAAAGGGGATTTTAAATTTACTCTCATTGTCTTGAACAAGAAAAAAATAATTTTTGAGGCTCTTTTGCATAAGAGAACTATGAATCTTGTGAGCTGTTTCTTTCTTATTTTAGCCACAGAGATCCTCCTTACTTCCTTGCATTTTGAAGGGGTTTCTTTCTTATCTATTTCAAATTTTTGGAATACAAACTTTAGTCCCTTATTTCTATACCTGGAGAGTAAAAAGAAGGGTATATGTACTTAGATTTATGGAAAGGTATTGTGAACTTCTATGCAGATGTGTGTAAATTGCTTCTGCCAAAACTTCAGTAGAATACAGTTAAGTAAGATAAGTTTGAAGGGATATTTAGACTGAAGAAGTAGCACGTACTTTAATATATTTTCTATTCTTCTAAATGGAATTATATTATATTATTGCTATTTAAAAAGAGATTTAAATATAAATTTAATTGTTCTTTATTCCCTTTTTGCAGTTAACATAACTTTATCTACAGTAAACACACCATTTTCCTTATAAACTTGGCTATTTCAACAGTTTCTCCTATTTGTTTTTAAACAACAGTGGCAGAAAAGAAATACTGTGAACCTCATTAAAATAAGAATAAAAGGGATGAAACTGTGGTACATAGATGTTGCTATTTGTAAACCACAAGAGTGACAAGGCTATTTGAGCTAATGTATCTAAAACTGAAATCAAGAAGCAACATAAAGTAAACACATTAACACATTGGTAAGACAGCAATATATAGTGAATCACAATTCAAATCTGTAGGTAATTGAAAATTTGAATAAACACGGTTCCACATGCTATCCTAAGTTACACATGAAACATTAATTTCTGTATTTTTAGCCTCAACATTGCAAACTTACTGAGAGTTTTCACTCTTTTTTTTTTTTTTTTTTTTTTTACTATTTTTTTTTTTTTTTTAGCACTAATATTCATTTGGTGTTTATTAACCTTCACTACTATTTGAACAACTGACAAGAACATTGCTGTATATGACAAAAGGTTAAGTGTGTCTTCACTTAAATATATTTATGCAAAGATAATTAAAAATGAAGGATTGTTTTGTTTTTTTTACGTTCCAACAAGTTTTAATATTTTTACTTATGTTCTAATGAAGCAACTATCCAGGTAAACAGATATTGATATTTAAATAATAAAAACCTATTGAATTAATGTGTATTAATAAAATCATATCAAAAAAGAAGGAAAACTTCTCATGTATATCGAGAAACTGATAACGAATTCTTATAAATTATTTTTTTTAAAAACTGTGATGAAATGAAATTATTAAAACTAATAAAATGTTAACCATAATATTTTTAGATTTAAGATTGTGTGCTCACAGAGGGCTATAATTAAAGGAGTTTTCCATTTAAGGGACTTTATGAGGATCAGTACACACAATTTTTTCTATAAGTGCAATGTGCAGATTTTGGTTAGTTATTGTAGCTACTTAATCGAAGTATCTTTTGAGGTTTTATCAGTAAGAAAAATTGGGTACACATACACTGGAAAGAACTGTCATTCTTTAAATGATGGTATATTTCAGTTGACTTCAATTTGCTGGAATTCCTTTATCCTCATGAAGCTGAATATCTTCATTCACAATTACAACTTGACAAGAACAGAGAAAAAAATCTTCTTTTTTTTTTTTTTTGCTTATTAATTACAAATTTATCCAAATAGCCCTCACTGTGGGCCTCTATTTTTCTGGTAACTCAGTTATTTGTTGCTTCCTTTTGAAATATATTCTTTTTTATTGAACTTGACTACTCCTTTCATGCAGTGAATCACTTCTTCAGGCCATTTAAAAACACAGCCTTAAAACAGAAATATTAAAATGATTTTATCTTACAAATGCACTGTCAAAAGGATGAAGGTAGTAAATCTGATCACTTTGCATGGTGATCAGAACATGTTACTTTGCATGTTACTCAGAACATATTCTGAGTAACAATGGGCAAATTATTGAAACTAGTATAAAAGTTTGGTTTTATTCCATTGTTCTACAGAGATTAAAATCATGTCACAGGAACCTCACAAAATAATTTTTAGATGAAAAGAGTATAAGATGCATTTTAATACAAAAGATGAGGAAGGACAATACAATATGGAGATAATTAAGTGTGTATCTGGGCTTCCAGTATTTTGATATACAAATTTACATAGGAAAAAATCTTGAAAATGGCAAAATTTAATAAGATATTATTTTTTATCACAATAACTATTTTTCACAATTTATACAATTTCCTCATCACCAATTAAACCCAAATCTCACTTTAGACTTTCAGGTGGTTCTTTTCACTGTATTTAACTCAAATTCTGTTATTGTTAGAAAAGGAGGTTGCATTAGTCACCTTCCTCTTCCTTACTCTTTCTTCCATCAAATCTTCAGAAATTTGAAAAATCTTTGTTGCCACATAAGAAATTAATATTCAGTTTTATATTTATGTGTTTGTTTTTGTCATAAATTTGTAGGCAATTTGCTTTAATGATTGAGAGATTTGTCTTCAGGGGAGTATACCTGGTGCAATCAGGAAAGCTATATAAAATTAACTGGTGAGAACTCATAAGGGTCAATTAATTATCCAATAATGGAGTTTTGAAACTGAAACAGTATTTTTAAAGAAGATCACAGAGATGTATTATAATAAATGAAGGTTATAACTGCAAATATTTCCTATTGAGTCTATAATACCTTAATATTATTTTCCTAACCTTTAAATGAAAAAAAGAAAAAAAAAACAACAAGCCACTTTTGTTTTAATGACGTGGCACATTTTCATTAAGTAAAATATTCATTTGCTGAAACTTTACCCTTTTGGTATAGAGCAATATCAAGAATCATTTGCCAATTATAAAATGTAGATGCCAGACTTGCCACTATATAATTTAAATTATGCTAACTGGTTTTCTGTAAACACCTACTCTAGCACCAGAAAAAGCAAACTTTGAAAATGACAGTTCAGAAACATCCATGGGGGCTGATGTACAACAGAATTACCCACGATTAACCTGAACTACTGCTAAATTTAACCTTCAATTCAAAGAAATACAAGTGAAGTAAACAGCTTTTCTCTACAGATGAGCTAGAATTAAAGCATTTCCTACCTTCTGCTCTGTTGCCTGCAGGTGTTTCCAAATAAGCTGTTAAATACCAGGATTATCGTGTCTGTGCCAGTGAAAGCAAGGATAAAGTACAATGTTGAACCAGTGTCATCTACATTTCTTATCTATGTTAGGTTGATGCCTAAAGTTTGTTTTATATTATAAACAGGCAACACGTACTGTAGCTATTTGTTGGTGAAAGTCTGATTTGGATTTGTCTTACTGCAGAGCCTTATGGAGTGTCATTTCCTACTCTTAAACTTCATAAATTCCCTTTTAGATTACACAAAGTGAAAAGATTATAAAGCAAAAAGTGCAGGGAGAAGGGTTTCATAAAAGTAAGTGGGGGATGAGAAGAAAGGACATGAAGTATGAGGGCAATCAATTGTTGTTGTTTCCCTTGCTCCCAAAGCCCACCATATTCTTTCTCCTCTTACCTGGCTCTTTTATCAACTTCCAAACACATTCCAAATATCTGCAATATCTGAGTTTACTATTGTTACTGTAACTGAGATGGTAACTTGAATAGTGAGAGGGGTAAAAAGGTTATTAAAGTCTCTTAAGATTCTCACTACATGGAGTGCATAGATACTGGTGAAGCAGAGGAGAAGAAAGACAGTATTGTCACAAGAACAAATAAGTATTAACTGGTCAAAAATAAGTGAGAAATATAAAATAAAATTCTTCAGAAAGATAAAAAATGTATAAAAATTTATTAGAGGAGTTGCATGAAATGGATGCCTATGAGATTAAACAGAAAAAAAATATGCAACTAGTTTGCAGAAACAGCTAAGTGCAGGAATATAACTTTCCTGTTAAAAAGACAGTTTATGTCATTGAAATTTTCTATTGTCTGAAGTGCTGAGTATGCCAATGAATACTTTCATAATTTGCAGTTAAAAAAGCTAAGGCACTGAATAACTTTATGAAGATAAAGGCTATGCAATACCTTGTGTAGGTAATTTTATTTCTCACCAACTTCTCCCACTTCCGTATTTAGGTAATCCAAAATTTAGGTACTTCTTTTTATTCTGTCATATAACTGTTTAAATAATGCTTATAATGGGCATTTTCACACCATATGACTAAATATTTACCCATCTTTCATCATAGCATCATATAATTTGGTTTCTTTAGCAAACAGCAAAAAAATAGAATGCTTGAGGAGAAAAAGAATAATTTTGAGTAAAAAATCTTTAGAGTTTGTGTGTCTTGAAATTCTTTACACATTGGATATAATTGCTATTAATCTCTTATGTTTTCAGCTAAGTCTTGTAGCCATCTGGTAAAGGCTTTTATACTTTGATGTTTATCAAAGCCCTGTAGAGAATGATAAAACATGAGGTAGATCTTTTGCAGTTGTTCTAGTAAGTCCACTTGACTTGCATGTATAAGGGAGGTTTAAAGGGGAGAGAGAGGTATTTATGGCTTCATTTTAATAGCAGTCTAACTTTTCTTTAATAACATTTTTTAAAGTTTTCTTATAAAAATCACTTTTTTAGTAGGCATACAGTTGTATTGATGCCATAAAACCTTTAGAATTTTGTTTTAAAAAAGACTGATTTTCCTTACTTAACAATACACTTTGAGGTTTTGTTGAGTTTTTAAGTTTATTCTACAGTCATGTTTGTCCTACGGAACCATTCTGTGGTATAGGAAAAAAAAAAATATATTTTCATAAATGAAATATTGCAACCCAATGAAAACACTTAGATGAATAAACACAACTACATCAGAAAAGGCCATGGGACTGAAAAAAAATTATGTTGTCCTCCAATTGTGTAACTCAGTATTCTATAAATTTTCCTGTAGGTTTACTGAGGTAGTTGCAACATCATGAGGTAAACATGCAATCTTTCAGGTAATCCAGCTGAATTTGTTATGCCAAAGTAATTTGTGTAGTCATTGAAGCCATACATGCAAGCTCACTGATTTGCCACCTCCCATCTTCACAATTGAAAACCATAAAGACTAGTACTGTTGTACAGGTGCCACATTAAAGAGATTTCAGAAAAAGTTACAGAGTATGGCAGACTCTGTGTGCTACAAGCTATTTGTGTTGTATTTTTCTTTACAAAATCACATGTTGCTTTTCCTAAAGGAAGATAAAGATTCTGTAGGTCTTTAGAACATTGGAATTAGCCACTCTCTGTAGATATTTTTGAAAATCTCATCTAACATTGGTCATTTTTGTATAACTTATAAGCAAGTTGTAATGAGTTAAAGGTATGTGTTCAGTTACATATAGCTATTTTCTTCTTATTTGATGGGATGCCCTTGTAATATTTCAACTGATCTTTTCTTGCTTGAAAGGACTTGACATCCTAATAAAAATTAATATTCTCCACTTTTGCACTGGGTTTGTGTGGGATGAGTTCCCTTCCTTATTGTGATGCTATACTTTGAATGTGTGTTTGAATAATCCTTCATAACACACAGTGTTTTGGCTTTTACTGGATAGTTCTTGCACAACATCAACGCTTTCTCCCCACTCTGCTTCCACAGCAAAAAGACTGTGCTGAAGGGCAAGAGGTTGTGTGTAGACATAGCTGAGGCAGCTGCCCCAAGTTGATGAAAAGGCTGTTCTACAAAATATGATGTCCTGCTCAGCAAAAAAATTCACAGAAAGGTGGAAGAAGGAATAACATTAATAGATAATGTTGCTTGTCTTCCTAAAACAACTGTTTCCCATGGAGTGGCAGGACATCTGCCTGCTGATGGCAAGTAGTGAATGAATTTGTCTTTTTGCTTTGCTTATGGATGTTTATGCATGCAGCTTTTGCTTTCCTTATTAAACTACTTTTATCTTAATTTGTAAATCTTCCCTTCCTTCACTTTTCTCCATATTGTGTGGGAAAGGGCAGTGAGTGAGAGGCTGGGTGGGTGTTTAGCTGTTGGTTGGTGTCAACTTACCAGAAGTATCAGATAAATATATCAGTACCTCAAAGGAAGGAATCCTAATCTGTTTCTAAATACAGTTTTCAAAATTTCAGAATGATGCTTTGAAAATCTTTAAAGAATGGTTGCTTATGAAAAAGTATTTCTTGAACATGTTACTGTCCTTTTTCATTCATCTGAATGTGTGCACCTGTCATTTGCTGGAGGTTAAGGCTGTGCATGCAAGAGACAAGAAGTAGCAAAGCCAGAACCTCTTACACATATCTCATAATGGAAAATGGTATTATTAGTAGAGGATTTCAAACCTGCTGGGACTTTGGAATTGATGGCAGTTCCCTGAAGAACCACAGTTACTATTTGGTACACTTGAAATATTTGCCATTGGTCTAACAGATACAATTCTTGAAAAGTGTAAGCCAGAATCCTTACAAGATTGTGAGACACATAAGCATTTAACAAGTTAGATACAGGAATTCAGCATTTCCAGATCCAGAAAAGAAGTCTAACCCATAGCATTCTTAAGGTATAGGAAACTTCTCAACAAAACATTTGATGTTCTGGTAATGTATGAATAATTTTGAGGACTTTAAAGACACAAAAAATATTCATTCCGGCTCGAGTCTTTTATAGAGGAAAACCTGAGCAGATACATGATATTTCTGTGATAGTTGTCACATAAGCTGAATATAGGCCCCAAGGAATGAAGAAAACAAACACATAAATCTTTCAAGTCAAAGATATAGGTGAAACAGAAATTACCAAAGTTGTAATGAATTAAACATTGCAAAACATTAACAATTTTTAAAAAGTCATTGATGACAAAAATATTATTAACTAAAAACAACCAGATAAAGTAAAAGAAAGAAGGAGGAGTTGTGCTAGTGGAAATGGAAATAAAAAGAATCTGCTTTTGTGCCACAACAAGGTAAATGTTATACATAAATATTTGCAAAGGACTGAAACTTTTTGTGTGAGCAGAGGCAAACTGGAGAAAGGAAATGAAAACATGAACATGGAAATTTCCACATTTGTAGTGGATGAAACATTCAGGGAAGCTTCATCTTCAGATGCAGTTTCATCCCCTGTACAACTATGCCCCACAGTTTGTGCACTGCTCTCTAACTAGAGCTAAGTACAATAAGCCACCCTTTATCTGGTAGCCTAAGAAGGGAAGCATGTGAAGCATAGGAACGTGTTGGTGAAGTGTTCAAGGACTTTCATTCCCTTTGAGGATATGCCTACCTATGTCTTAATGCACTCAAACTGTGATGATTATTTTATCTCTCTGTCAGAAGGATCTGTCACATGAAATTGCAGGTCTCTTGAGAGTATTCGGAAATCTAGCAAATAAAACATTGGGCCATAGAAATGATTAATAATAAATATTGTATGTGCATTTAAAAAAGACTAGGGAGAGAAGATCTATTCAACAGTAGACATATATTTCACCTCAATTAAGAGATTTTAGAGGAAAGCATAATAGTGGTGAAAGTGAATAGAAAATGGGACAAAATTCATCATTAAAGGCAAAATTTATGTTAGAAGTGCTTAACAGGTTAATCCACTTTCTAAGAAAGCAAAACCAGGAGAGTTCTTTATGTGGTGTTACTCAATGAATTCTTATTTTAGCAGATGAAACTTGATGCCTAAGAGTGAATTGTATGATAAGTAATGGGATGACAATGAGTATTAAAAGTATGTTCTTATTAAAAGTAGAAAAAATCTGGAAAAAAGGTTACAAAGAGCAATAGAAAGGGGAATAAGTGTAAAAAAAAAAAAAGTCAAGATCGTATGTTTGGAGACTAAACAAATTAAAAATTACCATATGCTTGGAAAAGAGCCTAGATGGATGAATTGATCACTGTAAAATTACAAAATAAAAGTTTGTTTCAGCTGTGAAAAAAAGCAATACAATCAGTATTTCTGGTTGAAACAGGCAGCATCAGTGAAAAAATGTAAAATGAAATAGCATCTGGAGTATTTAATATAATTCTGGATACTCATTTCTTGAAAGACATTTTGAAATTGAAGCAGGAGCAAAACTATTCAGAATATAACAACATATGAAGAAATGTATAGAGCCCAAAGCAGAAAGTCCGAAGGGCAATAAAGGAAAAAGGAAATAAAATCTATTAATAGATTTAGTATAGGAATCACAAAATGAATGAGTTCTATAATATTCATCCATGAAAGAAGTATAGTAAATATAGTAAAACGAAAAAAAAGTCACATTTAAAACATATTTTATTAGAATTACGATGGGTATCATGATCTGTGATTTTCTATAGCCCGTGTAGAATATTGGACCAGAAAATCTGTAAACTTGTAGCTGTTTCTTAGGAGGTCTGGATGGTAGATCAGGTACTTTGTTAGTCTGAGTGCTCTTTAGTCTCAAGGTTTGTGTGTTTCTCTTATGAATTGACTTTATGCTGTCATTCAGATCTGTACCATTCAGTGCTCTGGATTTGGTAAGACTATTACACATACAAACATGAGACGTAACACTTATTGGGAAACAGCATTAAGCCAAAATTCAAGCAGAAAATATATTGTTCATTTGACACTCAATTGTTCTGTTCAAAAAGTAAGTTGAGAAAAATGGAAATAGAATTTGATTGGCCTATTCTAATTTAATTAATATGGAAAATATTAAAAAAAATATATAAGCAAGTTTCCAAGACTAATATTGCAATCATTATTTTCCATGCCATGTAGCTGTTCTTTTCCATACATGTGAGTAAATGTTATTAACAAATATACCCAAGCAAAATCAGAATAAATTTATAATACTAAATAACCAAAAATGGAAACCATTTTCCCCATACTAATGCTAATGCTAGATGTCTCAATATTTTTCATGTAAGTATACTGTTAGACAACAATTTACACTTATCTTTAAGACAGAAATAAACCTGAGAAATGAAGATAAAGTATTATGCCAGTAACATAACGAACAATGTACTGTGAAATTTTTTAATGAAATGCATCTCAACTGAAAATACAGCTCTCTTTCATCTTCCATGTTATTATTTATCCCTAATACATATAATTACTTTTATTATTTTCATGCAAACACTGACAATTCTAAATTAAATGATGAAACTAAAAATCCATTAATAAAAAGAAGGAAGTTTTGATATGCATTCCAAGGTAGGCAATGTGTTGGTAACATCACAATTTCATTAACTAAATGTCCCTTTACTATTAAATAAGTATAAGAGGTAAAGGCACATTTAATAATAAAGCAGAGTTACCTTTCAGACAGTGTGACATAGGCTGTTCTCTGGTGAAACGTAGGACAATGGTATCTCACAAAGCTCAGAAATATCAGCAGTATTTCTGAAATGATACAGTTCAAAGACAGGAAAATGGTCACAGTCTGGTAAGCTGAACTATTTCAATTCTTTATGCATGTGCATCCTGTACATTTTATATGTATATGCACCCCTAGATATGGATACAGGCTGGGGAACAAGACAATGGCAAGCAACCCCATGAAAAGGGACCTGGGGGTCCTGGTCAATGGCAAGTTGAATGTGAGTCAGCAGTGCCCTGGCAGCCAGGAGGGCCAACCATGTCCTGGGGGACATTAGGCACAGCATCACCTTATGGTCAAGGGAGGGGATTGTCCTGCTCTGGTCTGCACTGGGCAGCCTCACCTTGGATATTGTGTGCAGTTTTGGGCACCACGATGTAAGAAAAATATTAAGCTATTGGAAAGTGTCTGAAGGAGGGCAATGGATATGGAAGGGCCTTGAGGGGAGGCTGTATGAGGAGTGGCTGAGGGCACTTGGTTTGTTCATCCTAGAAGACACTGAAGGGATATCACAGTCTACAGGTTCCTCATGAGGGACAGAGGAGGGACAGGCACTGATCCCTTCTCTGTGGTGACCAGTGAGAGAACCTGAGAAAATGGCATGAGGCTGTGTCAGAGAAGGCTTAAGTTAGATATTAGCAAAAAGTTCTTCACCCAGAGAGTGGATGGGCACTGGAACAGGCTCCCCGGGAAGGTGGTCACAGCACCAAGCCTGACAGAGTTCAAGAAGCATTTAGACAATGCTCTCAGGCACATGGTGTGACTTTTGGGGCTATCCTGTGCAGGGCCAGGCTAGACTTTAGTGCTCCGTTTGAGTCACTTCCAACTCAGCATCTTCTATGATTATATGATTTTATGATTTTGAAAACAGAGCTAAAATGGATTAATAGTCTTCCAGATACCACCCTCTGTTCCCTTTCCTTCTTCCTTCACATCTGCCTTTCAGTGTTTGAAATTGCAATGTTGTTACTTGTGCACCTTCAGCAGTGAGAACAAGCACTGTAAGTAAAATGGGTGGAAAATTTTCCACTAGAAATGATTTTGACAGGAAATCATGTTTGTAACAGAACAAAGTGTTTTCATTCAACCTCTACAGAGATGAAAATGACACTATTTGGGAGTGTTTGCTAGTGTTTCTTTTTTTTATTTTTATTTTTTTTTTAATGTAGGTTAGCATTACCTGTTCAAAATTTGCCTTTGGAGCCTTGCAGTGTCTAAGTTTATGATTTTTTTTTTTTTAATTTAAAATTGGTACTTCATTCCCTACAGTTTCATACCACATCTCATGGTGAATAGTTGGAAGATTGTTAAAACAGATCTTTGCATTGTGACTTACAGTATGCACAGTTTTTAATGCATATTTTTACGTTATGGGGTTTTGGTGGGGTTTTTTTGTTTGTTTTGTTGGTTTTTGGGGGGTTTTGTTGTCATGGTTTATTGGTTTTGGTTTTTTTTGTTGTTGGGTTGTTTTGTTTTCTGTTGTGGGGTTTTTTTTTTCAGATCTCTCTGACTTGTGTAAGGTAGAAGAACTTTTCTTTTTTTTTCTTTTTTTTTTTTTTCCCACTGTTATCAATGTTGTAATTCCAGAGATTCAAGAAAAGGCTTAATTATTTTTTCAGGTGCTTTTATGTTAAATCCCAGAAAGGAAGACAGTGCTGACCAAATAGAAAATAATAGATTCAAAATTAAACTTAGCATTTTTACAAAGAAATGTTTTAACATTTAACTAGAAATGGAATGAAAGATACATAAAAATTATGCAGCCCCATTGGAATGCAGAAGATCATTCAAGATGCTTTAATTTACATACCTTTTTGTCCTTGCAAAAATATTCTCTACTTAGGCACTTGGAAAGTTGTATTCAAAGACTACATGAAAAGGGGCTTTAAAGTCTAATTTATTGGTGACTAAGCAGACTGTTTTCAAGGCTAATATGTGACTATCATCAATCACAAATACTGTGTTATGCAAAACAGTTTCCTTGTAAAGACAAACCTCAGCCAGAATGTCTTGATTGCGGGACTTTCTGGTAACGTTTTGTGTAATTAAAGGTGCTTAGCAGTAACTTGACTGGCATGTGATAATTTTATACCTCAGTTACACCCCTCTTAGTTTTTGGTTACCTACCAGAGAAAGAAGCTTTAAAAGGAGTTGGAGATAAAAGCATCAGTGGCTACTGAAAGGTCTTTGAAAGGTTAGTTAACTCCTCCCAGGCTTCCTCTTTTCTCAGCCTGTGGCTGACTATACTCCACCAAACATCTATATCCACCCTTTTATGCATTCTCCTGTTCTTCAGAAGCTGTGTACCCTATTCCTAGAAAGTCACTTTACTCTCGGCTTGCCACTGTGCCACTTCCATAAAAGCAAATGTCAGTTGTCTTCAGGATATCCAGCTCCCAGAGCTGAAACCTAGTGATGCAGAGATGAGTGAAGCTCTCATAATCCAGGAGAAAATGGTTAGTGACTTGCTATGCCAATTAGACACCCACAAGTCTATTGCTCCAGATCAGATGCACCCAAGAGAGATTGCTGGCAAAAGAGCTTGCCAAGCCACTTTCAATCATTTACCAGCAGTCCTGGTTAACCAGAGAAGTCCCAATTGACTGGAAATTAGCAAATGTAAGATCTATCTACAAGAAGGGTCAGAAGGATGATATGGGCAACTAAAGGCCTGACAACTTGACCTTGGTACCAGAGAAGGGCATGGAACAGTTCATCCGGAGAACCATCACACACCATGTGAGGGACACTTGGGCGATGAGGCTCAACAAACATGTTTATGAAAGGCAAGCCCTGCTTGACCAACCTGACAAAATGACCAGATTAGGGAGTGAGGGAAGGATGGAATAAATGATCTTGAAGGTCTCTTCCAACCTTGATGATTCTGTGAATCTGAAACATGATGAACCTTCTGATTGATTGAACACAGGCACTGCCTAAGTGTCTACAAGAATTGCATAGGTACACTTGTGGAAGAACACCTGTCTTTCTGAAGGTTGCCTCTATACCAGTTCTGATCCACAGCATTCCTTTTCAGGAGTGCCTTTCTTTTGTGATTCAATAACACGACAATCTAGAGTTTAAAAGAAGACTTTGGAAAATGGATCACATACTGTAAGCAACGGGTTGCAATCTGCCAATTAGTCTTCTTTTCAAAATATTTTTGAGGATGAGACTACCCTATTTTTAAAAGTAAGGAAGCAGTTCCACTTTCAATCTGATTTTTAAGGGGAGACAGCAAAATAGGAGAAAGCATTCTAAATTCCTTAATTTAGAATCTGTTTTGTAAGTGACAAAGAATATGCAACATTATGCATAGCTGTATTCAAGCAATGGAAATGTTGGAAATGTGAGACCTCATATATTAAATAGCTAACATCTATATACATAATGAAAGAAGTAAAATCTCTACATCTGAGCACCTATACAGGTTAGCTCTGATTCAATGGGTTCCTTTGAGAATAGGGACTGTGAAGATTGGGAAGATAATTGTTTAAAAACAAAACTAAAAAAATACGTCTTAAAAAAAAATTATACCCTACATACAATCCTTTTAATTCTTCTGACAGTGTCCAATATTTATATTGACATTTTCTACAATGATGTTTGGAAAGCTTTGTTGCACTGGGCAAATAAAATCCAGCTTCAAGTATGACAAAAATTCTTGCTTTTCATTGCTTTTATCAATTTATTTACTATTCTTATCTACCAAAATACAGATATTCTCTAAAATATATTATTGAAAAAGCACCACTCATCCTCCTCAGAAAATACCTCTCCCTGATCTTACTAGATGTATGTCTTAAAGTCAATGTTTTATGACCCTTTTATTGTTGTCATCACAGGAGTTTTGTGCCATCTTCCTGTAGTAACAGTGAAAGAGGGTCAATTACTAAGGCAGTTACTGAAAACAGCAGCTCCTAGAGCTGCCCTCAGCAAGTATTCCCTTAAATAATATAAAAGTCCTCACTTATAAGTTTATATGGTTTATGTATTTTCTGCTTCCTTCCACTATGTTGCACAGTTCCCACAACCAGGGCAGTAAAACCTTCTCTCATTCAATCTCTTGAGACATTAAAAATATGATAGGAGTGTTCTGTAGGGTTTTTGTGTATTTGTAGTTTGTGAGATTTGTGAGTCTACAAGCATGGAAGGATTCAAATTCATCATTATGATTCTCCTATCCCTAGTTCATGAGTTTTACTATATTCCTGTACATGGTTGCAATTTCAGTGATGTAAAGCCGAATTCTTACTGATGTCATAGAAAGGAACCTAGGTATATGAGCATAAAGCAAACATGACTCATTAATACTTATGCAGCTGGAGTAATCCGTTATTCAAAGTTGTCTTTTTCCCTTGTAAAACAGATGACTGGACACTGGAAGAGAAGTGTTTCTTCCAAGTGTGAATCTTAACAAGATAGACTAGGCCGCAGTAAATATCTAGAATATTTGCAGAGCAATATAAAGCTGTTCAGTTCAATCAAAGTTCAATCAAATTGTTCAGATGTTGCATCCTTGTCCCTAGCATTCTGGCTCTGCTGTATTATATTAAGTATACAACTAAGATTGTATTTTTAATGCACTAGTGATTAAAACATATTGAGATCCAAACTTCTACTCAGTTTATTTCTTCTCTTTTTTTTCATTAGGAATACTTTCTCATTTGTTTAATTTGAAGTATAGGACAGGGTTTTATGTATTTTTTAAATAATTCATAAAATCAGAATAATAAGTGCATGTTTGTAAAACATTCAGAGAAATTATCAGCTTTTTATTACTCTTTATGAAGGTAAACTCACTTTCTTTTAGAAGTGTTTTTAGTCAGGTCTTGTCCAGATTCAGTGTTAGGTTGTTAGGGGAGGGATGGAGTAAGATGACTGTTCCAGAGGGAAATGCAGACTAATTATTCTTAAATGAACTCTTACTATTTTAATAGCAACAAATGATGAAGTAATCACCCCCCATTTTACAAAAAGTATGGTTAAGTGACTTACCAGGACCATTCTTTTTCTTGATACCAGTGGTTTAAGTAATACTTGTCAGCTGCTGCATCACAGATTTCCTTTCCTCGGCCCCACCTACATAACTGTTCCTCATCCCAGTGAAGTGTCCCACCCCAAGCGGTTCTTGACTTAAGAAACTATTTTTTTTTCTGTAATGCTGTTGTTCCTTTAAAATGACATTCTTTTGCTTTGTTTTTAATTTCTAGTCTTTCTTGACCGTGCAGTCCCATTTACCTCAACTGCTAGTTCAAGGTTCCCTCAGGAGAGGCAGACTAAACTAATTTGAATTACATTATGTTTTCTATGACAAAAGGACAGGTGCTGTGGATTGTTTTAGGTACAAATGTTGATCTCACAGGTCTCTTTTATCTATTGAACTTCTGATGTTAAAAAAAATCTGAAGAAAAATTGTGTTGAAGAAGTTGTATATACATTGCTTTTCCCTCTTTGAATATGAAATAAGATATTTAATAACGGGAGTGGGATGTTTGTATTCCTTTAATTTTCTAAATAAATATCTATTGCTTAGACCTAAACTTACATTGTTTGAAAAATTAAAAATTAAGACAGAGTATCAACAAACAGTTAAAAGTGAGTGTGTGTCTACATTAGGCACAAGGATTAAAAATATAACCGAGATGACATCTTTGAATTTGTCTGAATTGTATAAAGCAGGATAGTAAGGATGGATTGGACATCTAGTTTAAGGATCTGCTGATGGGTGGAATAATAGTTTGTTTAATTAAATATTGTTTTGCCCAAGGCAAATGACAATAGGTAGTCAGGTCTTTCTTGAAGGTGAAATGGTTCCTGCTACCTTCCTAATTAAGAGTACCACACAACTCAATACTCTTTTTTTTATACTGAGGATATATGTGCATGTACTTCATCCTGAAATAAAACGTTACTTCTCTTAACAGGTCTATTTTGATTCATTAGGTGTGTAAAATGGCCAACAAGAAATATTTATGTTATGCTTCAGATTAGTAGTGCAGAAAAAAATCTTCAGTTGTGCAAACAAGTCTTCCAAAAAATCCCTGTTACCACTGCATCTCCTTTTATTTTAACTTCTCTTTCAGTTTTACTACAACTACTTTGTATTTATTTTATTATTAATAAATTTAGTGGTTTTCCAGCTGTTTCTGTAAAATACCTTCAGGTGTATGAATTAATCAACATGTCAGTAAGACAGACAAATAGTCTTCGGATTTTATGGATGAGAATTCTGAATAGGAGAGGAACAGATTTAATTTTAAAAATCCTCTTGAAGTTTGGGAAAAAAAATTGAAATTATTACACATATGCTGTAATCTCCTTCCATTTTTACTCTACCTGATTTTACTGGAATCTCTTATGCCATCCCTTCATTCAGAGAATTGTTTGAGGCTGGAAGGGATCTCTCAAGGTCATCTTGGTCAAACTCCCTCCAGCCTCTTATCAGGTAAGGCCCTCTAGAGACAGTTGCCCAAGACTATGTCCAGATGGCTTTTGAATATCTCCACAGCCTCTCGGGGTAACCTCTACCTGTGTTCATGCACCTTCACAGATAAAAATTTTCCTCTGTGTTCAAACAGAACCTTCCATGTTTCAGTTTGTTCCCATTGCCTCTGGTTGTGACAGTGGGAATGATTTTCTTGAGCTTACAAAACACAGAGTAAATCTCATAGATACAGATAATTTCTGCTGCAATGAATTTGCTCATAATACCCAATGAGGTTGCATTTTCTTGCTGCTGGTCAAAATTTGACCCAGTATCTTCAGGAGAATCCTTTTCCTCCCTTAAAATCTGCACTAGAGAAGCTAGTCACTCTATTAAGAAATTCAGATATCAAAGGAAAGAGACACCTAAAAAAACCCAAACCAAACTCAAAAAAACCCACCCAACCACCAAAAAAACCCCACAAAAAAACAACAAAAAGAAGATTCTTTTCATTGGCTATGGTTAACTTACAAGTGTAAAGTAATAGCCAAATATAATACAAATGCATATTACAGTACCTAAAATAAATGTCAATGCATTTGAAAAGTACTTGGGGAAAAAAAAAATCGTCTTCATTGATGCTACAGCAGATGGGTTTCTGCAAAAGATAAGAGCTAAGTTGGAAGCAGACCAGAGGCTATTTTTGACATTCTTGTTAGAGGGACAGATGATGCCACAGTATCTCTTTAACTAAAATTCACTTAGCCCTGAGTGATGTTTAGTAAAAATCAATTTGGAGTTCAAATGAGTTCAGTGAATGTATTTTATGTATGTGTTCAAGGTTAGAATTCTAGGTCTTCCTTTTACATTGTGAATTTTCTATTAAAATGTATATAATTCAATAGTGAAGGATTTAATACTTGTGGTGGTGGATGTTGACCCTTGTACAAATATTTACCAGAAAAAATGAAGAGCACTGTCTTGATATTAACATTGTTAATCTTCATGAAAAATTAGTCAGAAATAAATCTAAATTTTGCTAGCTTTACTATAGTCAGGTTTTATTTTTAATAAATTAGTAACAGAAAATAGGGACCAAGCAAGCAAGTATCATAGCTTCTTGAATATATTATTGTGGGAGAACACAGACCTGTGAGAGTGGCCAAGGTGACCATTTGCCAGAGAATGCCACCAGAGAATTAACATCTACCTCAAAATCCAGAGATTCCGGCATTCGAAGATGTTTTATAGCTTAGATAGCAATTTATTGTATTAGTTGCATAGTATCTCCCCTGTGTCTGTATGGTTTTGGTGATGGATTACCCAGTTACCCTGTGACGCTGTAACCCTACACCTTCACTGACCAAACCCACCTTCACAATGAGAAGCTAGCCACATAGCTCCGCCCTACCTGTACCACCCCCCTGCCTTCCCAGTCCTTCCCTTCGCCGTGTCACGCCCCTAACGCCGCCCATAACTCCACCCATAACTCCACCCCTAAGATGTATACCCCGACCCACGTGTTGATTAAACCAGTTTCAGTTTTACCCCTATTCGGCTGGGACTCGTCTCCATTCCTCCCTTCCAGAACGTGATATATTATGGTTGTTTTATCAGCTTTATTGAGGGTTGAATTACGTAGGTTTACAGGTTATCTGCATCCTGAACATGAAAAGGGCTTTGACAACTGATTTTTTCCTCAGTTGTGGAAGAGTATATTTTCTCATACATAGCTTAAGACATTTGTTACATGAATGCTTCAAATATTTGGGGTTATAATGTTATTCAATGTTATTGATTAAAGACTTTTTCTATGATAGCAGGAGTTCTTATTAATCTCTTTTATTTGGAACAGTATGTGCAAGAAAAATATGAACAGAAGCTACTAGATTTCAGTTAGGACAATGGAAATATGACATAAAAGTTGTAAACTGAAATGCTGATAGTTTAGAGATTTTTTGCATCATGTTAGTAGTACTGAGGAAAGGGGGAAAGTAATTTTTCATTCCAAGTCAGTGAAGCTTCACTTGTGAGCCTAAAGACAATTGTTTAAGTTTTTAAGTGCATTTTTTTGACTGATCTATCATATGAAAATGGCCCATTTACTCAAACCTTTAGTGTTTTATCAATCTGTCAGAGCTCCAAGAAAGCCAATACCCTTGTGCCAAATCAATCTGTCAGCGTCGCATTACAGGGACCCTTCACCACTAGTTTAGGGGGAAGTTTGGCTGACTTGTTAATGGGTCATACTTCAAAGAGAGAGACCCTTTCCTGGGTCTCCACATCTTTACTTACTGCCAGTGACTTTACCTACTGTCAGCACCCTTGAAGGACTCACAATAACAGTTTACAGAATAACACTCCATTAATAATATTATGATAGGGATTGATGGTGATAGTATCTGACTGTAAAAATGCATTTAAAGAGATATCCTAATTCAAAACACTATACAGACAAACTCTAATCCCCCATAAAAGTTGGCTTGAGATAATCATTCAGCATTCATACAGTTCCTATCCAATAGGCATCCCTATGGTGAAGAAGACAGGTTCAGCCCATCAGCTGATCCCAGAATTTATGATGAAGCCTTCTCTACCTTCTCCACATTCTTAACTCACTGTTATTCTATTTCTTTACATTAAGGTTGAGTGACTTTAGTCATACATCTTACTCAGTGATGGTGTTGGTACCTTGGGGTAGAGATCTCAACGTAGTACCTGAGAAAACCTTGGCGTGAGGACATACATCTGTCCAAGGAAAGTGATTTCACCACAGTTACTGATTCAACAGCAGGACAACTTCCTTTTGCTCCCTTTGTTTTTGGCTGCTGTGCAGTTTATCAGCTGAAAAGTACCACTGAGTTCCTTCCTCTACAAGGATGTCTCTACTCTGCTCCACCCTCCCTTTAGTCCCCCTTAGACTGTATTTTGTGGGGAAGGTTGAGTATGTTGACTGCTCTTCATAGAAGAGCACAGAGCTGTGGTCCATATATGCAGGGAGAAAACACCAAAATTCAGTTAGAGTTGAAACTGGATAGGTTTGTTTCAGACAACAAGAAGGGCTGTTTAAAGTATGATTATAGCAAGAGGAGGTTGAATGTAAACATTGGACAAAAACTTATTGAAGGTTGTCATCTAATAGGGATGAAGGAAAAGTGGATGCATTCCATGCTTTTTCTGCTTCAGCCTTTAACAATACTGTCAGAGTTTGAACTGCCTGGTCTCCTGAATTGAAACACTTCAGTTTGTGGGAATAGTGACTCTGCAATTGGTGAACACTGAATTTGTAAGGGACCAGTTCTATCAAGTGAAAGTTCACAAGTCCATGCTGCCTGATGGGATTTATCAGCAATTTGGATGCAGGAGTTGGATGTACCACTAGCAAGTTTTCTGATGATTCCAAACTGAAAGTTACTGTTGACTCTCTTGAGGGACAGGAGGCCTTACAGAGAGATCTAAAGAGATTGGAGCATCGGGCAATGATTAATGGGAAGAAATTTAACAAGTCCAAATGCCAAAGGACAAAGGCTGGGATGTAGACCTGCATAGAGGCACAGTTCGGCCTGGTCCAGCCTAGTGGGAGCTGGATCCTGGCCCTGCTCGAGTGTAACTGGCTCAGGGGCTGACAGTCCCAGTGGCCATACACAGAGTCCTGGGCCATGGGTAGAGTTGGAGGGAGCCACAGAGAAATGAACAAGGATAATAAGAGCTAAGAGTACACTCAGTTGTGACACTGCGTTTAGGCAGAAAGTACTGTGTAATGTAAATTACAGCTAAAAATCTCTAAGTTTGCATCATATTGCTTTACCATTCAAAATTTGTGTAAGATATAATGAGCTGTTATAACCAATTTTTGCAGAAAATATATTCTTGACATCTTATATTGCACAAACAATAGCACAATTCCCTTAGATCTTTCAGAACATTAATGGTTGTTTCATTACACTGCATGTAAAAAGAATCTAAGTTTTGGCTTTATCCAATACTAGCTTTGACTTAGTTTTGCACATCTCATATGCCCTTTTTTTTTTTTTTTTTT
>VWZF01005124.1:230434-273491 GCA_013396755.1 Sclerurus mexicanus | reverse complement strand
CTTTTTTTTTTTTTTTTTTTTTTTTTTGTGCTAGGATATCTGGAAAGTGAAATATGACAGTAGGTGCCATCTCTGATACATCTCTGAGTTGACTCACTTTCATAAAATGTTGCATAAGAAATTGCAAGAACTTGTCACTCTAAGCTACAGATCAGCTAGTGTGGGAGAAACTGTTTCATGAGTTCTAATAACTAATGAAGAGTAATGTGAAATCCCTATGTTGGGATTTCTCATTGCTTGGAATGAGTATAGTACAAATTAAATAAGAGAATTACAAACTGGACTTATAACGACAGAAACTTAGAAGGTAAATATTTCAGAACTAGCAGAGGTTATTCACTTTAACACTTCAAGTTAAAAAAAAAAAAAGGAAGTACTAGCATTACTTACAGAACTCCTACTTTGAAATGATGAAACATTACAGATAAAATCTTTCACCTGTGAAAAGCTTTTTTTTTGTGTACTACTGTAAAATGCAAAACTTCTTCCATTTTTTTAAATATATTTATTTGTGATTAAAGCTATAAAAATACATTTTTTGTTTTTATTACATGCAGGTTAGCATAAGTAAACACCATGTAAAATTCCTCGGTTTTTTTTTTAACTGACACATGTACAGCAAAGTGATCTAAGCCATATTCATTCAGTGACAAGCATGTAAAATCAAGAAATCTTTGTGAAAACTTACATAAATACCTTTTTCTCCTTATTTAACAATTAAAATCCAAAATCCTATTACTCACAGTGAGGTTTACTAAAGTAAATAAATGAAGGAGCAAAACTATTAAAGGACTCTGGAGATATATAGTAGAACCTGATCAATTGTATAAATAACACTAAAAAATGAAGTTGAGGTCTTGAGGTAAACTGAAGCTGATAAATCTTCATGTAGCAGAAAAAAAAGGGTTTTAAACAAACAAATCTCCATCAAGGGCCTGGAACCTGTGTTTATTAGATAAGAACACATTTTATTTTCAGAAGCATTGGTAGAAAAGTTGTGAGAAAATAACAGAAAGGGAAGAATAAGATAATTAATTCAACTTGTTATTGAATGAGGTAACAGTGCTTAAGAAGAGTATCTGCTCCACATGCAATTCACACCATTATCTACAGTAAACATGAAGTTTTTGCACCATTTAAGTTACATATAATCCTTCAAAGACAAGGTTTAGCTTGGAGAGCAGTGCACATAACAGAGCTGGATCAGTTTCATTCCAACAAATAATATTTGCACAACCGATAGTATTCACAAAATACTTACAAGTCTGCAATACTAAAAATGCATATTGCAGATACTTTTCTACCTGTTAGCATGCACTTTTACTGATTGTTCATACACTATTCTATTCAAAATGCTCAGCCAACCTAAAGGACCAACAGAATATCCTGTAAGAAACCATACACATGTTTTAAGTAAAGGTGGCACTGAATCACAGTTGAATCCTATACTGAGTATGTTTTCACAAACCAGAAGTAATTTGCAAATAAGTCTACCAATACAGCTGATAAACTTATCTATTTTTTCTCAATTTACATCAGTTCACTTTTCTATCTTTTTTTTATTATTATTAATATTTCATTGTGCCTTTTCTGTGAAACCAGTCATTCAAAATTTCAAATCTTTTCTCTTCTATGAAGAAAGTAAATAAATCTGTAGTCTAAAAATCAGTAGTCCCTAAACTGAAAATTCACATTGAGAAGTTTTGCTGGCATCTGCATACTCTTGTCTTCTGAGAAATCTGACTTGAAATATTGTTTAAAGCACTGACAGTGTGTTTACACACTCTACTTTTGAACACTTGATTAATTCAGTTCATCACTCTGTGCCCTGCTTACACTACAACTATTTACATGTCTTATTTAATTAGAGAAATAAGGACTTCAAAACAAAGCTTTACTCCTACAGTATCTTCATATTCAATTTCATAACCTACTGTCACACAAGACTAGCTTGCCTGAATAAAATCTGGTAATTTAGAATATAACATAGTGTCTTAAGACTTATCAGCATTTTTGGACCTCTTTATAGATTGATTGGGGTTTTGGATTTAGTTGGGGAGTTTGTCTGGTTTTGTTTGAAGTTTTTTGTTTGATTTGGTTTGGTGGTTTTTTTGTTTGTTTTGTTATTGTTGTTGCTGTTGTTGTTGTGTTTTGTTTTTTTTTCTTAGTTAGTTGGGTGTTTTCCTACTTAGACAGAGAATTATAGAAAAATTCAGTTGTAAAGGAATAGCTGGAGGTCATCCCACCCTATTAGAAGCCTCCCTAGGCAATGTATATAGTTGAAACAATATCAGAAATGTTAATATGTTCAGGTTCATTTGCTTTAGTATTCGGCCTAGTGGTGAGTCTTTAAGTAGGTATCTTAAGAAATAAGACTTACAATATTTCTGTGTTTAATTCTAATGAAGATTCCTTTTTGTTAGAATAAATCTTAAATAATAAGCTTCCATCCTTCTGAATTTTTTTCTGAATAAATAAAAATGGTAGATATTTTCTAAACAAAGCCAATCAGGATGTATTTTTGTAGTTGTCTGTACTGTTAATGCTTCTGTTTGAAAGTCCACAAAACAGTTCCTTGCAGATATTAACCTAAGTTTACAAGAAGGTGCAGATGCACCAGCATTTCAATGGTGCATAGTCCTAAAATTTATCATGAGTGTTACACTCCCAATGCTGTATACTTGAAAACAAGAGCACTTTCACTTTGAATTCAGCTAAGAGGAAAAAAAATGCACATATAATGCTGCTGAAGTTTGTGTGCACCCAGAAGAAAATAATAGGCCCAAATCTATTTTTAATACACAAGCAGACACCAGTTCATGACCCATTGGAATTCAAGGAGAGACAGATCGAGTAAATGGAGGAGAAATCTCTAGAAGTAATGACATGTATGGAACTATGTTCTGCTCAGAAAGTCCCCTGAGCTGAAAATAGCTGTAGTTTGGAGTACTAAGGAGGAGGTGGGGGCACTATGGTTTTGATTACTCTTTTTTTTATACCTTCTTAGGCACTGTTTTTACTTCCACTGGAAGGATAGTGTTACACAAGATACTGAGTAACATGAATCTTTTTTCTATCTCTGTATGGCTATTCGTCTGCTGTTATACAAAGTAGGAGGATATTATGTGAAGATTATGTAAATTAGACATGGCTAGTTTAGTTTATCATAATAGAGCATTAGTTCTCTTATGACTGAGGTAGTTTTGTTGAAAGATGTGAAATGTTCCTAATGCTTCAAAATCCACACAGAGTTAATGCCTTGAAATCCATTTTGCCTTGAAGTAGTTTGCGAAGGGTGATAGACAAGGTTGAAGGAAGCTCTGCATCATCCAGGAGAGTGAGTGTTTAGAATGGTAGCTGATCACCGAGATACTAATAACCAGTGCTCTGTCATTCTGCTTGTTGAACTCAGCAATCACTTCTTACTCCTCTTTTCTTACTCTCCCCCTTTCTGCTACTGATCACTGACCTCTCCATGAGAACAAACACTTCAAGGATCAATCACGAAAAAAAAAAAGATGGGTAGGGATTAAAAACAGGGCTGCTCACAAATCTCAGAAGCTGGACACACAGATTATGTCCCTTTTGGACTGATTCATTCCTCTGGTCACACTGCCTCCCAACCACCTTTGCCATTGTATCGAACCCATCTAGCATTGCAATTGAAGAGCATATCCAATGCTCTTACCTGCACTTAACATACTGAGACATAGAACTGTCCACTGCTGTGGAGTGGAAGGAAATTTGCTCAGGATTCCTGTCCCTCTATTCATGTGGTCTGTCCTCAGAAATCATTGGCATTTGAAAATTAGATAAAAGATACAGTTAGCATGCAGGCTTCATATGGCAAATCCAAGCTATTTACTGTCAAAGAAAAAGCAGACAAACTGAACGAGGATGTGACAGAAGATAAATTTGTGTTATAAGACTTATAGCAATAAAGTTGTAAGACTATAGGTTCGATCATAAATTATTACAGGCCAGTGTCAGACATACTTTCCTAGAACAAGTAAAAAGTAATTATGCCTGAGCTTAACTTCTGTTAAGAAAGAAAATATAAAGCATGAGTATTTGTTTCATGAAAAAAACTGAAAAACTACCTGTATCCGTAAATAATATGTATGCAACTTCATATATTTCTGCAGTGTTGAACTTTGTGAATCAGAAACTGTAAAAGAAATTCTGATGCAAAATTTTGTGTCATGGAAGCTGTAACAAATAGAAAATGAACTTGCAAGATGCTACTTTCTTTTGTTCTTAGCTAATGGATTTTAATTAAGTAGTAGTGCTTACATGAATTAACTTTTTGTCTGGGTATTCTGAGTCTTATCTTTTCCCAATAAAAAGCTGTTATATCATGCCTTATAAAAGTAGAATACTGGAGGCTTTACTATTGGTCAAAAAAAAAAAAAAATTCTTTTAAAATTTCGGAGCCCTTTCTTACTTTTCCTCTTCTTGACAGATTAATTCATACACACCTCCATTGACAATCTTTTACTTGTCTGTCATTAATACTTTAGCTAGTCTACAAATAGTAAAAGTTCATTGTGTGACTCGCTGCATGTGAATTTAGAACTAACAGCTATACAGTTCTGCAAACTTCTGAGATTCCTTTAAATATATGAATTGCATTTATCTGGTACGTTATGTAAATCGGTGTAGTGTAATCAGACATAAGCCAAGATTTTTCATCAAGTGAAAATATGAGTGAGCTTAAATGTTGCTAATACTTCTTCTTTTTGTAGAAAAATATATTCAAACAAAGAGAGAAAATAAATTCTTAAACAATATACTTCAGGAAGAGCATCAGAATAAGTATTTTTTAATATATATTTAAAAATAAAGTGGAGTTGTATCAGAGATGAATAAAATGCTTTCTGATTCTTCGGGAAGCACAGTAACTTTTTTTTTTTTCTTTTTCTGCTTCTTTCCAAATACCATGGAAAACCAGGAATTTAGACATAGTGTCTATTTTATGTACTTTGTGATTTTGAAAATAGGAAAAAATATTGTGCCAGCAATTTTGCAGTGAAAGGGGTGATCCTGACTACAAAACCAGAATAAGGTCCAAAAACATTCCAGAATGTCACTAAAAGTTATCTTCTTGAAAAAATATATGGGTAAAAATAATCAGCTCGTGTAATTGTCATTGAGAAGCCGCTTTCTGACCAATAATAAAGAGATGGAAAGGTTAGACATGGGCCTCAAAAGCCATCTTTGTTGTTGGTGTGAGAAGTTCTGTTAACACTAGTTATGAAAGACATTTGCTTCCCTGATTCTTAGCTTCCCACAAAGAGCAGAGGCCACACTGACATAGGGTATGGAAACATTTCTTATTGCTTTGTTCTCTTTATGACTGCACAGGAAAGCCATGCGGAAATGAGTAATTCTAAATTGGAGCAGCGTTAAAAGAGCACATAGTAAGGCTGGGAGGCACACACTGAAAGGAAGAAAAAAAATAGTTAAACGCCTTCTTGCAAGTAGATAAAGAAAGTAGCAGATGAATTATAAACTCTATATAGAGTCCAATTTCTAGTAGTCTTGAATGGTATTTTATTCTGAAATACCTGTTGTTCACACAAAAAGTGCTCTCTGATCTTCCTGAGGACAATAGACTACTCATAACTATGAAAGAAATCTCTATGTCTTCATACTTTTAATGTGAAAATGACCTTTGGGTTCTTAGCAAGAAAAAAAGAAAATTGTCAGATTGCTCATAGGAAACAGGAAAGGCAAAGTCTCCTGATTTGTTTTAAACTTTTTTACTTGAATACATGAAAATACCAATGGAGAGATTGTGTAAAAAGTATGTTATATTGTTCTGAGGTCAGATGTGTTTTCTTTTGCAATAATTTTTTACTCCTTATTCATTGATTACTTTTTTTTTTTTATATCCTGTACATTACTGAGAGTATGAATGGTATTGCTCTAAAATACTGATTTAAATGAGAATGATTATTCAAAAAATACTTCCTTCTTAAGTCTTCATTTCTCAAGGCATAACACAACTGTGTATTTATTAGCAGACAACTTGTAAAAATAACATTAAAATAAAGAGCTTAAAAATTGTTTCCAGAAGACCAAATGAGATATGGATCTTGCTTATTTGTAGTAATGTGGTTGCAACAACACCAGCAACTATAATACATCATATTATTTCCAACACATTAAGCAAACAAATCATTTATATAGACTAAAGTAAATTATTTATATATTTATTGTGCACAGTGTAGCAGTAAACTGTGCCTAAGAGCCCTGCAGCAAAAAGCACATCACACTGTCTAAATCCATAAAATGGGACTTGCAGGTTGAACATAATATATAAAGATTTAAGATGTGTTCTGAATCACATCTTAAAAAAGAATGAGAATATCCAGCTTCACACTAAAGGAAAGGCACAGGAGAACCCAGTTACTCACATAGTATTTTGTTGTTTCAATTGGCGTAAAATGTAGCTTTGTAATGTAAAAATGTATTCTGCTATTTATTTCACAATGAAATACAGGGCTAGAGCCTTGTGACTTAAAGAGCAGTAAACTTGAATAAACTCAACAACTTGATGGGGAGTGAAAGGAAGACTTATCTCTCACTTAAACAATTTTGTTTACCAGAATTATGAAATGACAGTCTTGGGTTCCAAAGAAAATCCCATCGTGGGCATATCTGCCAACTTGTTTATGAAACAGTATCTTCAAGGCTACTATAACCTGCATTCATAGGTAGAGCACCTTGAAAAGGTAGCTAACCTTAGCATGGGTTTTGCTTTCTACACCCATGTTGACTCTGGTCTCTTTATGCTTGTAGTAGAGAAAGATATAAATGACAGAAAGTATTTGGGCTGATAATAGACCTGTGTCTTAATTAAATGTCAGTCCTACATTACATTACATGTGTACTAATATAATCCTGGGCTCTTTACTCCGTTTTCTCGGAGTGTGGGTAAGCATTCTGTCTCTGTTCATACTATTTTTCCTACTTTATCTATTTCAAAATTTCCCATCCAGAAACTATTAGACTTACCTTCTGATCTCTACAGCAATACTAAAATACTGTTTTCAAATGAAACAATTTCATTTTATACTGGTACATTTTCTGAAGTCAATGCTGAATGTGTGCATTTAGGAAAACATCTCTTACCTTAACTGAGACATTCTATTAACTGGCATTGTCTTTGAAAATACTCAAAATTTTTGTAGTGTCTCTAATCTTCTTTTCATTATTTCTCAAGTTTCCCAATCATGACTTTGTTTTCAAAAGTGAGGATTAAAGACAACCTTTACTGGACTGAAATGTAAGACGCAATATAGCTAGAAATATACATCTTGAATTTCTTCAAAACCTCTCAAAAGAAAGATTTCGGGAATTATGGAAAAAGCCTACCACAACACTCAAGATTGTATAGGAAAACTTTCTCTTCACCTTTAGCATATATGTTTAGATATTAACAGCAGACACAGAATTGATGATTTTTGGAATTATAATTGTCTAAAATTCATATTTACACTTTACCATCAACACAGAAGCCTACATTCTATCTCCATGGAAATTAATTGACATTCTAAACACTTAAATGCTGTAAACTTGCTGTTATCTGGCAGGAAAATCAGAAAATGTTACAATGTTACACTGCCTTGTCATAAACTAAAAACGTATTGTCTCCAAAACACTATTCTCAATGTCTTGAAGGAAGAAAACAAACAAACAAACAAAAGTAAAATAAAAAGAAAAAAAAAACTAGATTTCATAGCTTTAATTTACAGCAAAACAACTTTTTCCAGGTTCACAATAAACCTCTGTTCATGTTTTGGAAACTAACGTAAAATGGCCTTTTTTCTTATTGAGCAATGATTCTACTAGAATTCTCATGAAAACAAAATGAGGAAGGAACAGGAAGACAGAAACAGGACAACAGGAATCTTATGACAGCCAACAGGGACCAGAGCAAAATATTGCATGTGGCTCAGAATGACTCAAAGTGGATGCCCCATCATTGGCAGTGATCAAGACAAGGTTGCATGGGGCTTTGAGCAACCTGGTGTCCCTGTCCATGGCAGGGGACTTGGAACTAAATGATATTTAAGGATCCTTCCAATCCAAACCATTATATGATTCTATGATTCTGTGAAATGTCTTGACGATATTTGTGAGGAAAGTTAATTTATTTCAGTACTTCCTGAATCTAATCAAGAACAATTTGGCTAGGTGAAAATGACAGTGAACGTAGCTCATGATACAATAATGATTATGATGGAGAGCACATAAATTAGGCAATATTTAAATTAACAAATTAAAAGTGTTCTTTTTATTATCTAAACCAAAATATTTACGTATAAATAGGTATATATATGTATTGGTATATGCAAGAATGTATAAGAGTTATAAAAGAATCCTATAAGGGAGAGAAACAGATATGTTTTTATTTAAAAAATAAATATAACACTTTCAGCTTCAAATCACTGCATATCAAGTAATAGTGCATTACAAGTTGGATAGCTGAGAAAAATCAAATTTGCAAATAAATTATTCCATCCCACAAAAAAAATACACTCTCAAAGAAATGTTCATATTTTGCAAAATTGCTTTTCAGCTCAGGGAGTTTTTTTAGAACCATTTGAATTATGGATTTCATATTTTTGTAACACTTAACAAATTTAAAATCTTATCCAAACTGTGCTAATTAAAAAAAAAAAAGTATATGAGTTAACAGCTCAGTGAACATAAAAACATTTTGTAACTGATTTTTTTAATTATTGTTTTCTTTAATTTGAGCATAGAACATTGTTAATCAAGAGTTATATTACTTTTAAGCTATGTTCCTTTCGTTATAGTAGTATCTAGTGGAATTTCTTGATAGGGAAGATACACATGAATAAAACAAAAGAAAAACAAGTAAGTCTTTCTTTAGTCCTCTTCTTAAAAGTGGAACAGACAAGGTTGCTCTAAAAATCAGCTTTCAAATTATATCAGGTTCTTGAATTCTCCAATATGGTGAGTCAATCTTTTTGAACCATATATAGCAGAATCATGGCATTTCCACAGTCACATGATCCTCCATACCTTGCAAGAATAGTCAAGGCTCAATTAAGTTAAAATAATCAGTCTCTGGAATATAGAAGCATCATTAATTCACCACAGTAATCTAAATTCCTCTGTGTGCTTCCACCACAAATGACTTCTGTTGGTTACGGTTTGGAATTAACATTTCAGTTACAACCAGATTTTTAAACAGATGTTAAACAGGTATTAGATAGATCAAATATGATCAGATAGATCAAATATGTCACATGCTGTTCATTGCAATACAGTAGGCAGAGATAATAACTCTTTCCTCAAATTACCCACAGTATGCTGTGGTATTATAGAGAATTTAAAAAAAAAAAAAAAGTACCCATTTTAGTAACTACATTTAGTCTGAAATAACCTAGAGTGTTCAAGATTTCACTCTGTAACCTTTTTATCTTAACTAGCTGATCAAAGTATGAAATAATAGTCCTAGTAAGATGAATTCAATGAAATGTGATAGATTCTTTGATTTATAATGCAAGTACTTAAATGCTTGTTTATATACCATTTTGATTCCAATGGACTATACTTATTTTGCTTACAAATTCAGTATCTCAGGAAAGGAACTTGTGTTGTCAACAATTTTGTTTAGCTGTATAAAAATTATTAGTAAAACTCGGCTGTCCTGTAGTAATTATAGCAGAGAACATTGCATTCTGGAAATCAACATCTGCATGATTGAGGCTTGATTGTGTCAAAGATGTCAGCCCTCAAAAATAGATCAGTTAAGTAGCTGGTGGATATCTTTTTAAAAGTTATCTTCTTAAAATGTTAATATTTGAATAGGACATTTATATCAGAATTAAACATAATATTGTTCAAATGAAAATTACCAAAATTATGGTCAGTATGGTGGATTAAACCACAACTTCTATGCTGTAGATTCAGTGTATACTTCTTATATTTTTATGTGTACATGAAAGTGATAAGACTCTATACATTCAGGCACAGATGGATTCTAAAGGTGTGAAGAAACTATTTCCAAATTATTTCATCTTCCATTTTGAATTAGCCTGACATATACAAGAAAAAAAAAAAATCAGTATGATCCCTACAGCACATTTTTAGAGCTACATATATAACATACATAACTATTCTTAAATTTACTAACAGACTGTGGAAATGTAGTGCACACACACAACATATTTTTATGCACCACATAATGTATAAGATGTCAGGTGAATAAAGGAAGTTCTATACAGTGTATAATCTAAACCCCAAGTCCTTCAAGTGTGATTTTAAATCACAAATTGTTGAAAAATATAAAGAAAAATAAAACAAATCAGTCCAAATGCATAAATAATCTTGCTTTTAATAGATTTCAATATATATGACTTGTCAGCTAAAATGCAAAGGAAAATATCAGATCTTTTTGAAGTTCAAATGAGTGGGTAATAATCAGTCAGTCAATCAATCAATCAATCAATCAATCAATCATTTAAGGTAAGGTAGGTAACTATTCAGAGAGGTTGGTTTTACTGCCAAATACATTTATGCTTTGGGCAAAGTCAGCCACCATATGCAATTCATGACCCATTTCAGGCAATGTGACAATAGTATTTATTTGTTCCAGACTGCATATAAACAAAACCACCATCTTTTACTTCAAACCTATGGTAAAATTTTACATCATAAAAAGCCTCTGTTTTTTACTTCCCTAAAGAACATTTGGTTTATGTGAGCAAAGTAAAGATAATGGTATTTTTCCCCTATATTTTACATCAAACTAATCCAATGGGAAAGCTCACCTTCAGATTCAGATTTATCTCTACCACCTTATAAGTTTAGAAAAAAATAGTTTATACTATTTCCTACTGTGAACAACTTTAGTTGCTAGAGCTACAGCAAAAGCAGAGCAATAGTTGTGTAAAAAACCCACGAGTTTCCTCAATTGCTTCTACTGACCTCAAAGAAGACCTGTAGGTTTGTAATGGTAAGATGAATATCAACAGTAACTGAAAGAAGCTTCAAAAGAAAGTCAAAGAGCAATTTATGGCCCAAATGACTTCAATTACTTCTCCTAGCCAACATATATAGAAAGGTTGCTTGTCAGCAACCTAGGAATTGCTTATGAGCTATTCATTTCATTTTTCTACTGTGTACAACTCGTTTTCTGTTCTTTTTTTCACCTGACAGTAATGAGATGTTAGAAGAACTGAAAAAATCACCTCCCGCAACTCCACTTCCAATCTTCTTTTTTATGTCCTGGAGTAAGAAAACAATATGCCATGACTATTGTTTTCTGTGTCAGGAAGTAGACAGGAAAAGTATTGAAGAGGAAGAATAAGGTTTCTCATCTGTGGGCTGTGGTGGATATAGGAGTTCAATAGAGTATTAGAATATGCTAAGATAAAAGAAAGACAAAAGAAAATGTGCAGAAAAAGGATTATAAAACAGAGTGGTAGGTCTAACGTGCAGAAAAGCAAAACAAAGCATTGGAGGCATCAGTGATGGATAAAACTGACAGAAGAGGAGTGGATAATACAAACACAGCTTAGGCTAAAGGGGCACAAAAATGGGGTAAAAGAAAAAATAATGACAATGAAGCAGAGATAAAAAAGCAAAGACAAACAAAAGGGAGGTTGTGTTAGGTGAACTCCAGACAAGCCAGTTTAGCACTGTCAACATTCAAGCTTTTGCTCTAAGTATGTTTGAGTTTTAACTTTACACAAGACAAAGAATTTGAACAAACTATTTTATGTTGTGTAAGAAGACTAAGCTCAAAATTTTAGGGAGCTTCCCTTTGGAGTGCATGTAAACATTGAAAGAAGATGAAAATTGGTTTTAGCCTAGGGTTGAAAAGTTCCAATGTAATAATAAATCTAATTCTCCCACAATTCAAAATGGGGTGATCAAATTTTTGAGTATTCCTTTGGGCTCTTGTTTTATTTTACCTGCAAATAACATTAATTTGTTGTAGATGTTAAAATGAAAAGGATTCAGTTCTCAGTCCTAACATTGGATTTAAAGCTATCTGGTAATTATATAAATATTGTGGCTGACATAATGGTCCTAAAATACTATTTATTTAAAAGTTATATCATGGCAACGTTAGACTTATTCTTCTGATGCAGTGCCAAACAGTTTGACATCAAGCACAGTTGCCAATGGGCAAGAAAAGCACAGAGAAAATGGAAATAAGAAAAACATGCATGCTGTGTCTTACAGGGAAATTTCAACAGCTATCAGATAGTACTGGACCTGTATTAGCTCCAAAATCAGTAACTAGTACTGAAGATTTGTGTCTTGTGCCAAAGAAGGTGAAATAAAAACAAAAGATTTGGCAAAGATTCATAACTCCTAAAATTCGGTGACTAGTTCAGCTACTGGGGGGGCTGAGCTTCAAGAGCAGGGAAATGCAGTGAGCATAATCAGTTCAAGCCATCACTAATCAGTAACTTCATCTATGGGAGTCTGTACAGTTAGCTATAACTAATCAGTCCCTGGACTAGCATTTAACTAGGCAGTGTGTATCCTTTTAGCAGCAGCCAGTGGTCTCAAATGAGTTCTTTTCTTGTCACTACCATTTCTGTCTTTGCCATCTCATATTTTTTTGAGCGGTCATCATACCTATTTTTAATTCATTTAAGGTTTTATTTCTGCTGAGAGGTAATATAGCGCTGTCTGTCTATGTGTCACCTCGCTACAGAGGACATGAAACCTTGTGCTCAGCTGCATCTTTGCAGAACTCTCTATGTGGCACATCAGCCTGGAGACAGTGCTTGTTGAAAAGGAAGGTACTTATGCCCAACAGTACTGTCCCAGTGCAGAGCAGAGTGGGACAATCCCCTCCCTTGACCATAAGGTGATGCTGTGCCTAATGTCCCCCAGGACACGGTTGGCCCTCCTCGCTGCCAGGGCATGACTGACTCATATTCAACTTGGCGTCAACCAGCACCCCCAGGTCCCTTTCTATGGCACTGCTTTCCAGCATCTCATTCCCCAGTCCATATGGGCTTCCAGGGCTGCCTCATTCCAGGTGCAGATTCCAGCAATTTCCCTTTTGGAACTCCATGTGGTTGATCACTGTCCAGTCCTCTAATTTGTCAAGGTCCCTCTGCAGGGCCTCCCTGTCTTCAAGGTAGTCTACAGCTCCTTCCATTTTTGTGTCATCTGCAAATTTTACTAGTATCCTTTCCAGACCTTTATGAAGATGTTGAAGAGCACAGGGCCCTGTGGAACCCCACTAGTGACAGGTCACCATTTTGATGTTACCCCATTCACTATTCCTCTCTGTGCTCGATCCATGGACCAATTACTCACACACTGCATGATGTATTTATCCAGCTGTGGGTGGACATTTTGGCCTGAAGAATCCTGTGAAAGACAGTATTGAAAGCTTTATTGCAATCCAAAAAGATTACATCAACTGGCTTCCCTTGATCAGCTGGGTGGCTTACTCTGTTATAAAAGGAAATCAGGTTTGATAAACTGGACTTTCCTCTCCTGAAGTTGTGCTGGCTGTGACCAATGCCTACGTTGCCTTTCAAGTGTTTTTCAATATCTCCCAAAATAATCTTCCCCATAGTTTTATCAGCCAGAGAAGTGAGATTGAAGTTTCCAGCACCCTTCTCACCCTTCTTGAAAATCAGAACAATGTTCACCAGCTTCCAGCCAGCTGGGACCTTCCTGGGTTCCCAAGACTGCTTAAAAATCTTTGAGAGAGGTTGTGTGATGACATCAGCCAGCTCTTTGAAGATTCTTAGATGAATCCCATCAGATCCATAGATATGTAGGGATTCAGCTGGAGCTGCAGATTCCTCACAACTTCATGGTCAGCTGGAAGTTGATCATTCTTGCAATTATGGTCCTTCAGCTCATGGCACTGAGATCCTCTTGGTCTATCATTCCNTGATGTTACCCCATTCACTATTCCTCTCTGTGCTCGATCCATGGACCAATTACTCACACACTGCATGATGTATTTATCCAGCTGTGGGTGGACATTTTGGCCTGAAGAATCCTGTGAAAGACAGTATTGAAAGCTTTATTGCAATCCAAAAAGATTACATCAACTGGCTTCCCTTGATCGGCTGGGTGGCTTACTCTGTTATAAAAGGAAATCAGGTTTGATAAACTGGACTTTCCTCTCCTGAAGTTGTGCTGGCTGTGACCAATGCCTACGTTGCCTTTCAAGTGTTTTTCAATATCTCCCAAAATAATCTTCCCCATAGTTTTATCAGCCAGAGAAGTGAGATTGAAGTTTCCAGCACCCTTCTCACCCTTCTTGAAAATCAGAACAATGTTCACCAGCTTCCAGCCAGCTGGGACCTTCCTGGGTTCCCAAGACTGCTTAAAAATCTTTGAGAGAGGTTGTGTGATGACATCAGCCAGCTCTTTGAAGATTCTTAGATGAATCCCATCAGATCCATAGATATGTAGGGATTCAGCTGGAGCTGCAGATTCCTCACAACTTCATGGTCAGCTGGAAGTTGATCATTCTTGCAATTATGGTCCTTCAGCTCATGGCACTGAGATCCTCTTGGTCTATCATTCCTGTTGAAGATAGAGGCAAAGAAAGCATTAAACACCTCTGTCTTGTCTCTGTGCCTGTGAGATGACCATACTCATTCTGTAATAGGCCAATGTTATTTTTATACTGCCTATTGCCATTAACATATTTGAAAAAACTCTTTTTGTTGTCCCCCACATTTCTGGCAGCTTCAACTCCAGCTAAGCTTTAGTAGCACAAATTTTCTCCCTACATAGACAAGCAGATTGTCTTTATTTTTTATTCTTTATTCTTCCCACTTTATTCTTCACTTGACCTTGCTTCCATTGGGAATACACCTTCTTTTTTTGTGTTGCTTCCAAGAGAAGATTGCTGCTTAGCCAAACCAGCCNTTTCAATATCTCCCAAAATAATCTTCCCCATAGTTTTATCAGCCAGAGAAGTGAGATTGAAGTTTCCAGCACCCTTCTCACCCTTCTTGAAAATCAGAACAATGTTCACCAGCTTCCAGCCAGCTGGGACCTTCCTGGGTTCCCAAGACTGCTTAAAAATCTTTGAGAGAGGTTGTGTGATGACATCAGCCAGCTCTTTGAAGATTCTTAGATGAATCCCATCAGATCCATAGATATGTAGGGATTCAGCTGGAGCTGCAGATTCCTCACAACTTCATGGTCAGCTGGAAGTTGATCATTCTTGCAATTATGGTCCTTCAGCTCATGGCACTGAGATCCTCTTGGTCTATCATTCCTGTTGAAGATAGAGGCAAAGAAAGCATTAAACACCTCTGTCTTGTCTCTGTGCCTGTGAGATGACCATACTCATTCTGTAATAGGCCAATGTTATTTTTATACTGCCTATTGCCATTAACATATTTGAAAAAACTCTTTTTGTTGTCCCCCACATTTCTGGCAGCTTCAACTCCAGCTAAGCTTTAGTAGCACAAATTTTCTCCCTACATAGACAAGCAGATTTTCTTTATTTTTTTATTCTTTATTCTTCCCACTTTTTTCTTTATTCTTCACTTGACCTTGCTTCCATTGGGAATACACCTTCTTTTTTTGTGTTGCTTCCAAGAGAAGATTGCTGCTTAGCCAAACCAGCCTTCTGCCTTTCCCGCTTGACTTCTGACATTTGGGAAATTGCCTGCTCCTGTGCCCTTAGGAGGTGATGTTTGAAAAGTGACCAATACTGATGGACCCCAGCACCAGCAACACCATTTTCCATGGGGACCTTACTAATTCCCTGAGCAGCCTAAAGTCTGCTCTCCTCATGTCCAGAGCTGAGGTTTTGCTGGCACTTTTCCTCCTGACAACAGAGATTTTAAACAAAATTGCCTTGTGGTTGCTCTGGCCAAGATGACCACCAATCTCAACTTTGCTCATGAGAGATTCACTCTGTTGACAAACAGCAGTTCAAGGAGGGCATCTTTCCAAGTGTGGTTCCTTAGGACCTGTTCCATAAAATTGTCATCCTTTTAGGAATCTTCTGACTTGGATTGAACTAGCTGTGTGAGTCTCCCAGTTATTTTCTGGCAATTTGAATTCCCCCATAAGGACAAGGCCAGTTGACTTGGAAGTGTCCCTTAGTTCCTCAGAGAATAACTCTGCCTATTCATGTCAATATTATTCCTAGTTACCAGAAGAATTGAGGAATTCACTACTTGTGCTCCTGATCCCTCTAGATGTCATCCCAGTCCCTGAAGTCTCTTTTGATTGTCCTCAACTTCTCTTTGTTATTTTGTTGCTGCCAGTTTTAACAACCCATAGCAAATAGTAATCAGAGTGCCTTATTAGACTGGACAGTTTTTCAGTAAGGAAACTCAACCAGAAGAGTTTAAATAAATGTGTGTTGCCTTAAGTATCTTCATGGTAATCACCATAAAGCTTGTGTACTCCTTCTAGACAGTTAGCTGTATTTGTTAATACAGGAAACACTAAATGTTTTGGAATTTGTGATATCAACCGCTTGAGTCAATCTTTCCAGAGACCTCAGTGTTTACAAAATACTTAATTAGTAATTACATCTGGTTTTAGTGTCATTTAGAAATCCCAACAATACTTATTATTTATACACGTCTAACGATTTTCTCTGTAAATGAGAATATCTTATGGAAAGTGACCATAAAAGTAGCTACTTTATGGGAAATTATATATTCTTAGTAGCAGAGATTAAACAAGTCTTTCAGGGCACCACTCTTTCTTTTGGGCAATATCTAAAATCTCCTTCCTCCCACTAAGATTAAGTGATACACATGTACAACTGTAGGCCTATTTCTAACTACAAAAAATTATGGAACTAGAGACTCCCCCGAGACAGAATTGGTGAGTGTGAACTGGGCTATCTGATGGAAAATGGTTGAGATCACCAGTTAGGACACTTCAGCAAATTCTGGATTCCCTTAAAAATTTAAATCAAATAGTAATACTCTGATTATTTTCAAGACAAGGTCCTCAAAATTTTTTTGAGAGTAGTGAAAACCTTATGCCAGTTAAAGTCTAACCCCAAAGGTTACTCAGTATTTGGCTTCTCATTTTATTAACATTCTATAATAAATATCCAAGGAAGTATTTATATTTGCCTAAGGTTCACTTTATTTGGAATTTTCTCTCATACTGAATTTGACCTTCACAAGTTCTTTTCCATAAGTGGTGACCTTTAGATTAGCCTCCCGTGCAAAGAAGTGGCTATGTTTTTTGACACTTTTCATTCTGCACATCACTACACCAATATATATCTGAATAATTTTAAATATCTGTTACAAATATCCAATTTGTTTAATGTGTTCCAAACAAAATAGCGTCTTTTTTTTTTTAGTATGGTCAAGATCCCAAGATTCTTTGTCACTGTTTGTTTATTTATTAAAAATCTTAAAAAAAAAAAAGAAAAAATGTTTTGTTATACATGGATTTTTTTCTGTGTTTACCAGAAATATGAGCACATTTGGAGTTGAAACCTGAGTTGTTGGAGCAAAAATTCAAATTAAGTGTTTTTCTGTTCCATTAAAAAATTAATAATTTCATAACATTTCATTATAAACATATTCAGATGTCAAAGAAACTGGGAAAAAAAGGTTAAGTCTGAGAAATGTGCACATGTTGTTGAGTCAAATGCTGGCAATATGTGGTGGTTTAGTTTTCTTGGGTTTGGTCTAAGCTTTCCCTGGTAATAGGGTTATAACTAATGAAGTATTCCACACCATGCCTTTATGTAATCAGGTGTATATAAGACAAGGAGGGGAGGTATTTCGCTCTCTTCCTTTTCCGTGCTTGAAGGACAGCAGGTCTCTTTGTGTTGACCTCTCTCTTATCTATGTGTGCTGAGGCCTATCTGAGAAACTGTTGTCCAAAGCCATGCGAAGGTGAAGAAACTGATTGAGGGAAGTTTGTGAGATTTTATTGTGTTAGTTATTTTGTTGAGCTATTCCCTGAGTTTTCGAGTTCGTATATCTGTTTTGTTTTATTTTTACCCATTTTTTGTCCTTTTTTTTTCCCTTCCCCTTTCCCCCTTTTCCCTTTTGAGGTTGTTTGGGATTCTTGTTTTGTATATTCATAGTGTTTAATTGTATATAACTGTAATATATGTGAATATATATATATTTTTACTATAAATTTTGGTACTTTTTTCCTTCTCTTTTGGGAGGGGGGAATCTGTGTGGCCAACGGCTGTTTTTGGCATGCAGCTAACCCAAACCTCCACACAATTATAACATAATTGCATATTTAGAGAGCGTTCTTTAAGAAGTATCATTTTGGAAATGTTAGTGTTCTGAAATATGAAAAGTAATGCACATGAGTTTGAACAAACATGGTTTTGAGTCTATACAGGGGAAAAAAATGTTCACCCATGGACAATGATGCATTGGAAGTAGCTGTCCATACATGCTGTGTAGTCTCCATCCTTATGAAATTTTTTAAGACCCAATGGACAAAGCTCCAAACAACATTGTCTGACCTCATAGCTGATCCCACTTTAAGCAGAAGGCTTGGCAAGAGGCCTCCTGAGGTCTGTTACTGTCTGAGTCCTTAGAAAATTTTGTCTACTTGTGAGAAACCATCATCGAGTATAAAGTTTTTATATCTACTAAGATGAGACACACTCAGTGATTAAATGCCATTGGCTTAGGAAAATAGATGGAAACTGAATTTGCTGTGTGTGTATCTCTGTGAGTATGAATAAGTAAGATTTCCAGAATGAACATTTCAGACTGAAATACCAGGAACTAATAGTTCCTCCACAATATTTTGAAACTGGCATTAAAGTACTGCAACCCAAGATCGAGAACTAGAAACATGAGGAAAAATATATTAACTATATTGGATGAAAGATAAAGGTTATTTTTACGTAGCTGGACTCAGAAAATGAAGACCAGTACAGTCTGTTTTTTATTTTATATAAATTTTCCTAATGTATGTTGCAGTCATGGACTTGAGCCATTACATAAAGTAAAATTATTATTCATAGATTCTAATGTATGTATTGATACTATGCAGCATCCTTGTTTTGTACATATGCTTAAAGCATAGATGAATGTATCACAATGAATCTCAGGACATATTTTTATGTAGAACACAATTTCAGTCTTTCCACTAAAATAAAAATATTAACTTCTCTCACCTATTTTCGTATATTTGGTATGTTTAAAATATCTTCCTTTCTCTGTTCAACAATTATAAGTCAATAAGAAAAAGTTTAAACCGTGTTTGTTTATCCTACAATGTCATTTTACCTCAGACACCTGAGGCCATCACTTCTAGGTCAGTATAACTATGACACTGCAGCCTTCTGAAAGGCTAAAGTAACAGGAAACAATCTCTTTCCTTTTGGCACATACGTCCAAAATCATTTCAATATAATACATTGTTAAGCCCTATCTCTTTCATACTGTACTTTGGGTTTGATTTTTATCTTTTTATTTTTCTCCCCCTTTGTTTTCTTTTTCTTTTTTTGCTTACTTTCCTGTCTTTTTTCTTTGTTCCCATTTCTGGTATCTTCTTTGTCTCATTAAAAGCTGAACACAATATCCAAGACATTTCACTCAGAGGGTAAAAATATTCGGGTGTCAACCACTTGCAAACATCTCATAAATAACAAGATGAAAAGGTATTTACAAGAACCAGGTTAGGGTTCTTTTTTTTTTTTTTGTGTATAAAAAGATTTTATCTCTTAATATCATCTTAAGATTGCTGAGAATACCTGATACCAATAACATACCATTACCTGATACCAATAATATACCATATGCAAAACACTAGAGCAAATATAGTCCTTCCTAATGAGGCTTGACAGATAAATGCATTTTTACTGTTTAACTATTTTTATATCTCTCTGAATTTTTTTCTGTCTTTAGGACCTATAAAACTTTGTTCATTCTATTGAAGAGGCAATGGCCACTGGTGAAAAACAGCTTTTTGGTTTCAATAAATCATTACTGTAATTTTGCTGTCATGGTTCTACTAATCAGCTTCAGAAGTTGCATGTGAAGGCACTGATGATTCAGTGTACATCACATCTATGGAATTTGTCATCCTTTATTATGCATAAAAATCCAGGTATGTTAGAATTAATAAATAGATAAATACATAATTATTTGTATATTTAATACTTGATAATGCTACTAATATTTAAACCAATCAGTGTTTAGCAATCTCTGAAATATACTTTTCTGTTCACAAAATACTACAGAAATAAATTGCATTAAATTTTGTTTGAAGACATGTTTTGGGCAGTAGTCCTACTAACAACTTAATATGCTGAGAATTTCCATCTGATAATTTTTTGGTTTTTTGCTAAGTATTATATATTTGGTTCTCTTTAAAGAGAAAACATTATGATCTTCTGCTATTCCTTTTCTTCACCACCATCTCCTGCCCTTTCATAGACTTAGCAATTCAAACACTGTGGATATTTTTTGTTAAGAGAAAAAACAGTTGCAAATAAATTAATTTTCCTATAGATGATCTCCCATCACACCTTTAATTATAAATTCTAGAAATAATGATAAGTCATTAATATGCTATTCAGAATATTAAGCAGATCTATAAAGTTAAAAATAATAAAAAGAAATAATTTTGTTTCTTTGTTTAATTCAAGTAAGTGTAACTATTCCTGTATGAATAGTTAGTGACACTAGTATTGATAAAGATGTTTAACAAATAAAATAGCAGAACTTTTTTTATTATATTTATATTGAATTACAATGAGAAATTTTACTACATTCATCTTTAAAACAAACTACCAAACAAACAAGAAAAAACAACAAGCACAAAAAATACCAGAAAATTATCTTTTTTTTCTTAGAGTATGCAGATGAATAATCATCAGTGCTATAGGAGTTGACATGAAGATGATGTGTTATATTTCTTATGGTGTTTTGAGAGGATAGTAAGCCTTTCAAAACTTCCTATTGCTTTTCAAAGCAGAATGAGTAAATGAAGTTCTAGGACTATTGTGTGTTAGATATTTTTAAGCATGAGTCCAGCAAACCTAGTTACTCTACAGCACACAGTTATGTACAGCTAGAGAGCTTCCTAGTCTTGCTGCTTCTCTTTGCTTTGAGGTAAATTGTAAGCCAAGACAACAAAATGTACTAAAGACATTTTGAGTATGAGCTTTTCATGCATCAGTTGCTACAATTGCCAGAGGAGATGGTAAAATGACCAGAAAAGATAGATAAGTCAAAAGAATTTCTCTTAGGACATGCTTTTAACATCCTGAGAGCTCAGAAAAACTCTTTTAACTGTTGAAATAGCACCTCTGCCTACTCTCCCATTTAATGGAGAGTTTCTGCCTTTCACTTGTCAGAAAGAATTAGGCCATAAAAAAAGTCAGCAACTTCAAAAATATAAAATAGTAATATCATATTTCACTAAAATTATGTCAAATCTCTGCTGCTACTTGAAAACACTTTATCATATTCCATTACTATACTGTTTTATGCTGAAAGGGTAAATGATGATTGCTGCTCAGCATATGAACTTTCTGCCTTGTTATTATCTTTCAGTAAGACAGCCCTCTGGGCTTGTTTTAAATTCCAAAAAGAATTCCCCAGACAGGTGAAATCAACTGAATAAAATAAACTGAAACCTACTTTGTAGAGATACTCTGGGAATGAAGGAATGAAGTGAAATATAAAGCTGCTGTGTTCTGCTTGCAAGTGTGCCTGAACTGTAAAGAAAGGTGTGATGTATATCTGAAACACTAATCTCGATAGAAATCTAATGACAACATTCCAGTCAGGCTTCTTTCTCTTCCAAGTATGCTATTGGCCTGTGCAACAGATACTGAAGTCAATCCCACGGTTTCTTAGCTTACATGTCATGGAAAAAACATTAGCTTAGTGAGGCACACCACGGCCTAGTTAGAAATGTATAAATAACCTTTGATTCACATAGATTTAGATTTAATTTCTATGGGCCTAGTTTAAATCTGGGAACATAGGACTTTGGACTTTTCACATTGAATAAGAAATAACAATAATGATTTAAAAAAAAAAAGTGAAGTAAAGTGAGATGTGAAGGAAAGAAGTTTCTTTGGTGTAATTTTTGGTTTAAGTTTCAAGTAATAGTTAAAACTCTGCTGAATACAAAAAAAATATGTGGATTCAGTATATGTTTCTACTTACATGTTTTGGTCTTGTAAACGTTTCAGAAGACTTTAGCACTTATTCCACCCAAGTTCATCATAGATACCTAGCAGGGACCATCTGTTGACAAAGGAATGAAAGAATGTGAATTATTATTATGATAAATGGAATAAAGAAGAAACTGAAACAATCTGTGCATTTCTGGATCCATTTTTGAAAGTAACAGTATATTTAAAAATATTTTTCATGATGCATGTATGGCCTAGCTTGTGTATAATACGCTGAATGAAGAAATCAAAAACTACTTTGATTCTAACACAATCTAATTTCAACTCATTCATCAGAATTATGTTAGCAATTAGAAGTGCAACTAGTAAAGGACAGTAAAAGATTTCAAAGATATCTATAACTTGTGCAACAAAATATTGAATTACAAAGCACAGTAGGGATTGTGGTCAAGCACACTGTTTTTTCCTTATGGGAAGAAGAGTCAATTGGGGCTGAACAGCACAAAATAAATCTGTTGAATGGAAGGTTTTGATATTTCAAAACTTGGTTTCATTCCCACACAAACCAAATTATTGTAATTTTGAAATTCTTCACGAAAGGTAACACAGTATTGGTTATGCAGATGTCATCTGGATATCTGACTCAATAGCAATAACTTTAGAATTCTTGCAATCTTTGATCCCAGCTGTGTGTTTTAATACCTAGAATTTCTACACATCAAGTAAATTTGTTTGCAGATAACTCCAAGCCCTGCTTGATATTAATGAAAATTTTATTGAAATACTTTGACAAATCACGGAATCATAGAATCACAAAATCATAGAATGGTTTGGGTTGACAGAGATCTGAAAGATTGTCTAGCTCCAACCCCTCTGCCATGGGCAGGGACACCTCCTGCTTGACCAGGTGCTGAAAGCCCCATTCAACATGGACCGTGGACTCGAACACTTCCAGGAATGGGTCATCCACAACTTCTCTGGGCAATGTGTTCTGGTCTCTTACCACCCTCACAGTAAAGCATTTCCTCCAAATATAGAATATAAAGTATCCCTCCTTTAGTTTAAACCTATTTTCCCGTGCCCTATCACTACAAGCCTTTGTAAAATGTTCCCTTCATCTTTCTTGTAGGTCACCTTTAGTTGCTGCTCTAAGGTCTCCCCAGAGAGAGACATCTCCTGGCTGAACAATTCCAGTGCTCTTAGCCTGTCTTCATGTAGAGGTGCTCCAGCACCCTGATCGTCTTCATGGCCCTCCCTTGAACTTGCTTCAACAGGTTCATGTCCTTCCTATCTTAATATTACTTATGTTTCACAGTAATATTATTCCCCTTTTACAGCATGCATAGATTTAATATTAGTCACTCAGGGGTTAATAAGATACAAACTTCAGGAGTCAACACTGCATAACAAAATTAACAAAAAAAAAAAGTGCTGTCTTTATATTATCTTTCATATTTCTCAAATACAAATATTTATTCAATAACATTTAGCACAATATAAGAAGGATATCAACATCAACTACTTTATATTTTCTACTTTAGGGACAGTACTGATACTTCAATCCACTAGCATTTCATTAAATACTCAAATATTTATACTCAATATTTATACTTCAATATCTCACAGAATTACTTTCTCTATGATGTTATCATGGTAGCAGTACATATCAAGAGATGTGGTTGCTAATTTATATGAAATATATATATATATAAAACATAACATACACTTATAAAAACTCAAAAAATTCAGGCTTTATGAATGTAAACTGTAAAAATCAACAGATAGGAAATCTAAAGTAAATTCCTTTGTGTTTGGATATCACATGCTGAAACAGTTAATTTTTTTCCATTTTCATAGTACCTTCATGTACAATACAGAAAAACAATGCTGTGTGTATCCAAAACAAGATAAAAATAACATTCACATGCAAAGTTTTAGCTCCTGCCATAGCCCAGTTACACAATATCACCTGCCAACATGAGAACAGTAAATTAGGTGATGTTTTGTATGTCCTTGTCATGGAGACAAGATGAGAACAGAGTTCCTTTTGAGTTCATTTCCCAGAAGAATGTCATTCCAACACTCTTGTCATTTTCTTGTGGTGACATTCATGTTTCTCTGCCACCCTGAATACCTCTTTCTGAGTTGGATTTCTTTGCTAAACTGTCCGAGCGTAGGTGGGAAATTTGCAACACATCAGAAAAAAAAGAATTTAATATCAAGCAAACTATTAAGCAGGGAGAAAAAATATAGAATGTAACAATCAGAGACATAGATGCTTATGTGTGTTTTCCAGCAGCTGCAACTGTGGCACCTGAACATATCATCTCAATGCGAAAAAAATACTATCCATATGTAAGCAAAGATTAAATCCAAATATTTGAGAGGAATTAGAGATTACTGCTTAACTGCATATCTAAATCAGCCTTAACTAACCTACAGAACAGCTGTGATGCCTTTCTGAGATAGAGCTTTGTATTATGTAAAATGGCAAGCTGATTGCTCTTGTTTTGTGTGGCTAACATTTATCACTGTAAATAACTAACATTTAATTATTTTTTTTCTGATGATTTATAACATTTATAAATTGCTGCAGACACTTGAAATATATCAGGCAGAAGAATATGTCCAGAAAATGCATATTTTCTTCAGGAAGCATTGTTGAATATTGTTTGCAGTTCTCTGAGGATTTTTTTAATCTTTTGTTTGCCCAGTTGAGGAGGATGGGTTAATCTACTAGATTAAATACCCATGAAGATTCAGGCCCAGGATGGAAACTGCACTTGGAGCAGTCTTGGAGGAAGAGAAACTTTTATCCTGGAATAACCCATATACATGTAGCTTATGTAGAAGGGCACTCTAATACCTAGAGGCTCAGAATACAAGATGTGTACAGGTTCAGGATGCGAGATGTGTTGCCCTGGCTCCTAAATGGTGAAGAAAAATGAGAGTGTGCCACTATAGACTAATCCCATACTGTTTCCCAGACATAACACATTGTTCATTCTCTCCCTGGGCTAGCAAGTCCCTGTACTACCAGCTATAACTTTTATTCTGGTAGCTTGCTTATTAAAGATTTATGCAAATTCATATGCTTCTGATAAAATAAAAACAAGGTAAAGATGGATTGTTTATTGCATTTTTCTGTTTTTAAATTCTGGTGAATTTGAAAAACAACAAACATTCTCCTTCTGAAAACAATAGTCATACATTAAGAAATTTACAATGTGATTGACCTCAATTTATCCCCTCCCTTTTCTGTGTGCCTATATACGAATACTAACATTTTTGCTTTTTTTTTTTTTTCGCTTCTTTGACCTTGTTTTGCACTGGAAGAAATAACTTTCATGGCAAATTGTAAAACTGTGGTGCCCATTTTCTTTTTTCTGTGTGGGATGCTATTCATTTGACAAGATCAAGAAACATTTGAATGCAAATATTATCTCACACCATTTCTCTCTCTTTCTTTGGAAGATTCATTTATGCTGTTTGATTTAGCTTAAAACATGTTTCACAAAGGTGTTAAACAGATTGACTAACATCCTAATTATCTTAAAGATCAAAACTGAAATATACTAATAGTACATTTGTGTTTTATAAAAATATTTGAAGCTGTTTATGGAAGTTCTTGACTGTAAGAAGAAGCATAGCACTGAAAATACATGATAAGAGACACGTATTATGTATGTGAGCCTGATAATCTGAAAATTAGGATAAAAATAAGTGTAACTACAGCAGAAGGAAATATCAATTGATCCTACCTTTGTTTAGATTTTTGCTGATTTTTGCTTTTGTATTTCAAATGTACTACAGAAGTTGCTTTGACAGCCACATGTGAAATAAAACATATCCAGAAATTCCATTGGAATAGACAGGTAGATAACTATGTCAATAACATATAATAATCTAAAACTGCAGCTTGTTTTGAGGAAAAATAAAACCAAAGGGAAAATGCAAGTAACCACAAGTACTTCAAGTTCTCCTGGAAGTCTCTTTTATGTATACATTTGGGGATCAATTAGAACTTCACACGCTATTTAACCCTATACTTTTTAATGCACACAATGTCATCATTGCCAATATTCCAGTCATAATATTATAGGATTTTGTAGCCCTGCAGTAAGCATAAAGAATATCAGAGATTTTTTTCCCCATATGAAATTTAAAAACTTCAATGCAAAGGTATTGTTGTTGCATTCAAAATACTGTTTAAGGGCCAAAGGAAGGCACAGTTTATAGATATATAATTTAAGCAAACGATTTAGTGTTAGGAAAGTCCTAATAGTCTAGATATGATTATTACAGGAAGAAAAGGAAGTATAATAATGCAAATAAAGTACTCCATTCAGAAAAAGTCACAGTAATAACAATAATACAATTACAATTGTAACTAATTTTCTATTTTCTAACACTTTTCTTTGATCATCTAGATATTGGAATCACTGATTTCACACTATTATTAGTGGTGTTTGCTATTCTGAGTGGACAGTATCTGGAGCTCTTTGTTGGGAACATTATGATGCTTATAATGATGCCTTCTTCTCCTCTTTCTCTGTTTCTTCTATTTTTGTTGTGGTTTTTTTGTTTGTTTTATTTTGTTTGTTTGTTTGTTTTTAATTACTTTCTTCTACCTAGAGTGAATTTCAAATGTTTGTTAATATGCTTTTATAAGTTTATATCTCTTTAGGTTTACAACACCATGTTACATCCAAATTTACTGTATATGGTGGACTTTACATGTCAGATGCTGCGTGCTCAGTCCTGGGTCTGCATTTCTGTAACTGGCCCTTGGAGAGTTGTTGGCAGTTGTGGAATCTCCAGTGACAAGCTTGTGTGTCCTCTCTTTTCATCCCATGAAACTGCTCTACACCCCACCTTGTGCTTCTGTTTCTCAAGAGGGTAAGTAAAACTACCATGACATAACTTCACTACTCATTCTCCACAGAATAATTCACATTTATTATGGAAATATTTGGTAGCTATTCTTACAATTTTTGCCTTTAAAATCTTGACTACTATTATATGCTTTTTGAAGCTTTGTTGAATAATCACACTTGAAAGTTAATGTATAAGAAAATCACCAGTAAGGTTTCCTCAGCTCCTTGAGTCAATTATCTGTAGATCAAACAAGACATTTTTGCTTCCTTGAGGGAAAGCTGAGAAAAGGTATTCAACTGATTAGTTCAACAGAATCAAACAGAACCTGGCTGGGATGATCAAGAAGTTGTATACTACATTGCTGTTCTAGTATAAAAGAAGCCTCTAGGAATATTAAACTTAGAAAAAAAAAATGAAATTAACTGAAAATAAACTACAACAGATATTACCATTACTACTTGATTTTAAAATTCTAGAGTGTGCTACAGTAGCATTATATCAATCATTGATAATTATGTGTTCAAAATGTAGGAAGTTGATTAAAATTTCAGACTGTATGACTGTATGCACAGACAACTAATTTTATAAACAGAAAGGCATCCACAGTCAATAATTTCAAGACATTTCTCCTGTCTCCCATATGACTACTGAACCTCTTTTCCCCACAAATATTCCCTCCATTTCTAAATGGATGGATTAAATAAATTACTTTCTTTTTTCTGTTTGTACTCAGGTTATACTGCTTCATTTTCCACTGCATCCACCCCATCTGAAACTGCCTTTATGCCACTTTCTAACACTTATTTCTGGCTAATATTCTAGTATATTCTAGTCTGTATTTCAGGTCATGACCTGAAGACTTTCTATGGTTTTATTTCATCAGCACTGTAATCCTCCTTCCCCCAGACATCCATCATTTTATCGGAGTATTTGCAAGTCTGACATCTCTTGTTTCTCCTCCCACATTTTTGAATGATCACCAGAAATCTGAACTAGTGTATTCATCCCTGATTTCCTAAATACTCAGTATGCCATTGTTCTTAGTCTTTTATTTTTCTGCTCTTGTTTTTTTAGATGTCCTTAACTTAATTTTCCTTGCATGAGCTTTTGGACCCCAACAGGATTGGGGAACATGGCTTATCCATTTTTCTTTCCTAAGTTATCACTTTTTCAGGTGTTTCCATTCTTTTTACAGGTCACTGCTTTGTTGATTTCTTTTCCTCCCATATCCAGTTGGATGAAGACCTGAGCAACGTAGTCTAGTGAAAGGTGTCCCTGCTCACAACAAGAAGGCTGGAACTAAATCGTCTTTAAGGCCCCTTCCAACCCAGGCCATTTTACAATTTTGTGTTCCTGGTGGACTCTGATTGGACGAAAAGCTCTGATGATAGCTCAAGAGCACAGCGTCAAATGAGACAAATGAGAAGAATGCACACTTTCCGCTCCTTTGGTGAGACTCCATCACTGTAGAAGAGCTCCATTTGCCTTATGCTGACAGATTATAAAAAAAAAATAAATCTAGTTCTAGATGTTCATTTCCACACTTAATGAATACTGGCTTGTGAAGCGTTTGTTTTTTTTTTTAGGGAAGGTAAAAATAAATAAGTTCTAACAAGATTTGAAGGGGAAACTGCTGGCTTTTCATTAATAATGAGTTAGTTTTCTAAGGTTTTTTTGTTTGGTTGGTTTGATTTGCGTTTTTTATTGTTGTTGTTTTGAGTTTTTTTGTTTGGGGGTTTTTGGAGTTTATTTTGATTGTTTGTTTTTGGGTTTGTTTTTTTTTTTTTCGGTTGGTTGGGTTGGGCTTTTTAGTTCCTTTTTCTTTGTTTCCAAGAGTTGTATGAAAGGAGTCTACAACTGTAAATGTTGGCACATGCTGTCATGGCAGGTGATGCCATTTGCGATAGAGTAGCAGGAGTCATCTATCTCTCTTGCATTTGACAGCTACAGCACTGCTACAAAGGCTGCACTCCTTCAGGATTCTGAGGAGTTTCTGCAAAATGTTCAACACCAGTAAGAGCAGGATTATAGTAGTCTATAAATTTGTGCATGTTTATATGTCATGCTAGCATTCATTCTTCTAAAAAGCTACTTCCTACCCTCCAAGATTTGGCTTTAACTAACATTAGTTTTCATGTAACCCAGGCACTTGCATTGATTTTTATTATTTGTTTTCTTTCACACCTCTGGCTGACTAAGTGTAATCTATATTGCTTTGTACATTAAGTGAGCAAATAACATGTTAAGCTCCATATACAAGTTCTGCTCAAATTCTCATAAATTGCACATACATTTCCTCTCTGTATTATCTTTTGAAAATGAAGTGCTTTCTGTCATAGGAATAAGCAATCTTTTGTCATTTTCTTGTCTGTTTGTCTGTCACCCTGTAAATCTTTTTATAGTTTAAAGAAAAATAAATCACATTTTATCTTGCAACACATTTTCAAATAAATCTTTAAAAAATTATGAATATAAGTAAAGCTTGATTAATAAATGTCTTTGACTTCTGTACAATGATATTGACCATGCCTAACTAATTGATTCTATACAAAGTGTATGCTTATAAAAGTATTCAGGTCAAGATATTAACAGAACTGAGGGATGGTATGTTCCTTTAACTTGAAAATTGAGTATGCTGGACCTCTCACCTTTTGGAATTCTGACCCACTTGTCAGGAAACAGTGTCTCACTTGCACCAGTCTGTAACAGGCCCTTTAAATCCCAGTGTGGTACATGTTGCCATAGCTAAATGGACCAAACCAAGCTGAGAGCTGTAGTTCACTGCACTCAATTAAATGATCAAACAAAAGTAGGACACAGAATTGAGTAATGAAAAAAATTACTATCCTACCAAAGTTTAGTTTAAATATACTACCCCATATCACTCATTTTTCCTATTTTATAAAGTTTTCCAAATAGCTTTCAAGTTTATTTTCACTCTTTTCCTCACTGCCTTACTTCGTTACTTATTTATATTTCATATTGTCACGTTTATATAATGACTTTTTCAAGTCCTTTGATTTACTTAAAAAGAACTCCCTATTTATAGAACTACTACTTTGATCACATATATACTAATATGATGAAAGTGATGCATCTGTGATCAAATCATAGAGTGATAACCAGGTCTAGATAAAGATGTTTTAAAGGATTAAGCACTTTAAATGGAGATGATAGTATTCTGTAAGATTGAAGTGATTGTTTATTAGCTATTATTTTTGCTTTAGTTTTAAAAACTGAAACTATACATGTAGGTCCTAAGAACACAATGAACAATATAATATCTTTAAAAAAAAGAAAGAACACTATATATTGGTTTTGTGTAATTTGAAATTTTTCATATGTTCATATGAAGGATATGAAAACATGGTTATGAAAAACCTTGATTTGCTTGCTTCTTTATGTACATTTTAGATAGTGGGTAAAAGTAATTTATTGCACATAAATGTAGCTTACTTCACCATTTTAAATATTAAAGAAGTATAATAATAATAGTGATTAAAAACTTATCTTTATTGTACATTACAGAGACTGTCACTTTTCACAACACTAAAATACAGCTGTATATAAAGCCTCTTGGAAGCATGTGTATACATGTGTGTAAACATTTTTTTTCTACTGAAAATGTAGGAGAAATTTTAAGTGGGCATAGGTAACTATGCTGAAATATTTCTGGTGAAAAGCATTTTGGTATTTTTTAAAATCGCTCTTATCAGGGATGATGTGGGTAGATTTCAGGCATAAATCTATTGTAAAACACAATGTTTAAAAAAAAGTTCTCATGTTTCTCAGGCTGATCTGAACAAGAAGATTATCTGTGTATCATAAAACTATCAATTTTCAGTACAAATAAGAGTAATTTACTTTTCAGCTTTTTCACATCAAAAGTAAGTGTGAGTTGTGAAATTACTAAGTCAACTTTTACTATAAAAACTCTGCAACTGAAAAGCCCTGAACTCACAAGGCAGTGCTCTTCAAATCTGTAGCAGTATGCTAAGTTCAAATAAAACTGAAAAAAACAAAACTATCTTGCTAATGCTTGATTCTTGTAAAGCTACGTGGATGCAGAGATGATTTGCAGAATAGTAAATGTATTTAAACAAAAAACAATGGTCTTTGCAGTACTCTCTACATAATCTTTTCATGTTTTTGCTTTTTTATCTCTAAATATGGAATTCAGAAAAAAGAAACGTAGCAAATGAATCACACAAAGCCTGTCTCTGACAGAAGGGAAAGCTATAAAGATGCATTGAGAATTTTTAAATGCGAAAGAAAGCAGCTGCCATGAAATGTTCTTTAATGCTTAAAAAAGTTATTTAGTAATTCAATATTTTCAATGTTTCAGTATCATCATCAGTAATTCAATATTTTCAAAACAGACTCAAGTATTGAGAAGATAGAATAGAATGGTGCCCTATCTTTTTGAAATAAAATATAAATACATCTGAGATTGGTCAAGATTAAGAAATACAATAATGAATGCCGACTAGGACCATTGAAACGTTAGACTCAGTGATCATAAAATAAATTTTGTGAGAAATGTGAAGGCTCTTAAAAGGAAAGGGAAAGGAAAGGTCAGCTATCCTTGCAGTTTGACATAAATCCCATGTAGAACAGTAAAAGAAAAACCTGATTCTTGAACATTTTAAAAAATTAAATTATAAAAATATAATTATTTCCAGACTTTTAATGTTATGTTAAATAATCCTTCCCAGGTGGATTTTCTGCTTTGGCTTTGGACATTTGGGTTATAAAAGAACTTGATCAAATGTAATAAATGAGCTTTGTGACATATATGACTGCACAGCATAATATACTAATAAAGACAAAACTGGAAAAAAAACCCAAAAAACAACACCAAGCAAAAGGCACATGTCTAGAATTTAATATGGTATAGGAGGTAGCCAACTGACAGATCCAAGAAAGAAAATGACAGCAGGGAAATTTGAGCAGAGACATATTTTACAGTGTTATCACAAGGTCTTGATTTGTTACAAACTAAGGTGATATGTTCAGAGAATGACTTGTTCCTAGTAATTAATCTAATTTGTTATGAATTCATGGAAGATTATTTCTGAGCAGAATAAAAGAAAAATATTCCTTATAAAATAGCAACAGCAAAAGTTGCAGGATTTTTTTTCTCTTTTTCTTTCCTGTCAAAAAAACAGCAGAACCTGTGTACTCCATCTTCTCTAGATCAGTGTAGGAACAGGAAGCAAAATACTTAAATAAGCTGTCTCACCCATCCAAACATTGATGGAAGAAATCACCTGCATTTGAAGCCTTCAGCATCTAGTAACCCTGTGTGTTAAAAAGCCTGAAAACTAAGCTATCTGCTCTCTGATTTAACCTGTTACTCTGATTTTTCTCTTGCTGTGCAGGGTATGTGAGGGTGTAGATGTGGGCCATCCAGTATTGAAAGATGAAGACTAAGTGCCAATCACTACAATGTCAGTAGCTCTTTCTGGGTTAGTTGTAATGCTTTTTAAAGGATTGCTATTACAAAAAATTAACTGCCACCCTTGGGCTCAGGGTGAGATAATATGCCTATGTGAATGGAAGAAAAATAAACAAAAATACTCTAATGTGACAAAGGGCAACCTGGTTTCTTACAAAATAAAGGAGATGAAATTGCTGCCTTAATCAAACTAGAATTGTGAAATTCAGAAAGAGAAGTGACACTGGTAATTTGTAGATAATTTTGCTTATTATTGCCTAAGCCAGTAGGCTGCATTAGTTACAACACTGTCTGGGATATAGAATCATAGAATTATTTGGATTGGAAGTGACATGAAAGATCATTTAGCTTCAACCCCCCTGCCATGCACAGAGACATCTTCCACTAGACCAGGCTTCCACTAAGCACCATCCAACCTGGCCTTGAACACTTATGATGGGGCATCAACAACTTCTCCGGGCAATGTATTCCTGTGCATTACCACCTTCACAGTAAAGAATTTCTTCCTAATGTCTCATCTTAATATAACCTCTTCTAGTTTGAAGCCATTCCTTCTTGTTCTGTCACTATGTGCTCCCTCCATCTGTCTTGTAGGCTCCCTTCAGGTACAGAAAGTCTAAGATCATAAGATCAACCCAAAGTCTTCTCTTTTCCAGACTGTCTCTGTTTATAGACACTGGGTGCCTGGAGGCAGGACCTCCAATGGAATAGAAAAACCATCCTCCAAATTACAAAAATTTGAAATGATGAGGCATTTGAGTAAACTGTAGAAATGAATAAGTCTTACTAAAACAGAGAACCAAACAGAACAAAACAACAATCAAACAATAACAGGGAAAAAGTCAACCAGAAATCACTCTCTCACTTTGACACTACTCAGGCAGAAATGCAATCCTGATGCAGTTATGTGGTCCCAGCAGTGGGGCGACTGCCACGCAGAAGCAACAATGATGGTGGGGGTGGGTGGAAGTGGAGGGTGGCAGGAAGACAAGCAGATCCCCCCATGGCAGCTGGTAGCAGCAGGCAGTGAAAGCAGAGGGACAACAGAGGCTCTGGATGACAAGGAATGGCAGAGAACAGGGGCAGCAGGTCCACAGCCAGAGAGAGATCAAAAACCAGAACTACTGCCTTTCTTCCCCCTCGCCACCCCACAGTTCTCACAAGATCCCCACTCCAGGGATCCCACTCCAGTTCTTGCTGCACCTTCACCACAGGGATGACATGCCCTGCCTCCCCACCACAGCTGGCACCCCAGTGGTGGCTGCTGCAAGCTGCTGTCTATGCACATTCCCCCCACCACAACTGCAAGGTGGCATGGAAAAATTCAGCAAGAAAGTCTAAACCACAGCTTAGACTTAATGATTCCAATTCTCTTAGCCTTTCCTTTTAGAATAGGTACTCTATCCCTCTATTCAACCTGATGGCACTCCTCTGGACTCATTCCAACAAGTCAATGTCCCTCCTGTGCTGAGGATCCCAGAACTGGATGCAGTACTCAAAATGGAATCTCTCAAGAGCACAATAGAGGGGAAGAATCACCTCCCTTGGTGTGCTGGCCACACTGATTTTGATGCAGCCCAGAGCACAACTGGCTGTCTGGGCTGCAAGTGCACATTGCTGGCTCATGCCCAGCCTCTCATCCACCAGCACCCCCAAGTCCTTCTCGGCAGGGCTGCTCATGATCTCTTCATCCCCCATCCTGTACTGATAGTGGGAGTTGCGTCAATGCAGGTGCAACACCTTGTACTTGGTCTTGTTAAACCTCATGAGATTCATTATCTGAAGGAAGTAAGTCTCCTCTTTAAATTTCTCAAGTTGAAGCTACATTGTAATCATCTCTTCTAGTTGTCTTCTTGTTCTGATTACCTGTTACAGTAGTTTAGCTAATGAAATGATTTGAAACTATTGATATTATCTTAATTGAAAACTTAGTTTAATCATCACAATTTTCTCTCTTGTCTTAGTGGTACATGTAATTTGAATTTTATACTATGATATATTCTTAAATGTATGGAAGGAAATTAACTTGATTAATGGGAAAAAAAGTTTAAAATACAGTCAATGAAAGTAGTAAGAGATGTGAAAAGTTTAACAACAGATGCATGGTCACACTGAGATCTTTGACAGTTTAAGTTCAGTCTGTGTCTAAGAAACATGCCAACCAAGACGATGACTCAAACTGAAAAGAAAAAAATAAAAGAAATTATTTTATTCTTATTTTTATTAATTATTGTATCATTATAATGCAGAGAAAGACAACTGTACATGCTTATCTGTAGCAAGGAGAAAAATCACAGCTATGTGGTCATATTCATTTATGCCCTGTAGTTACCATCTGGTTGGGGAAGAAAAAGATAAAGTCTTGTAACTTCTCTGTCACGTCTCACCATTAGAAAGGGTACCCATAAAACTTGTACAAAGAGCTTAAGTCTCTTTTAATGGATCCAGTCTCATGTAAAAATGCTCTGAATAAACAAAGATGACTAGCAAGGCAGACGCTGCCCTACATGCACTTTTAATAAAACACTTCAGCAAGGGAGAAGAATTTACATCATCAATACATCATCTTCTCTTGAGGTTTCTGTCTCATTAAGAAACTCTTTGAAGAAGTCAACTGGAAAAGGTGGATCTGTTTTTCACTCAACACAGGTCACCACCCTCTAGGAAAACTCAGGATCTATGGGCAGGCATGTTCTTGTTTTTTCCTTTAGCTGTTTCCACCAGAAATTATTATCCCAAAACACTGTTATGTTCTTGCAAATAAATTGGTTCATGATTTCTGTTACAGTAAGTTGTTCCAGACAAGGCAATAAATCAAATTCAGAGCTTAAACCCTGAAACATCATAGCTTGCTGTATGTTTGTTGTTGGTTCCCACATGCCACCTCCCTTAATTATCAGATTATTTCATCCCTCTTCCTTTCGTTGGCCCTTACAACCTATTTGTTATGCCACTTCACAACTTATTATGAGTACTTACTACTGATTGCTGTCTATAATCTTTCATCTTTGGATTGTAGAGGGAACATCTGAGACTTTGGGTTTCCAATTGGGTTTAATATTGAACTGCTACTTTAAAAGTTCTAAAAAATAGGCAGAACTAACATCATACATCTATGACATGTGGTCTACTTTTCTTTCTTTATTCTTTTAATAAGTGGATATGAAATATGAACTTAGAACATGGTATAGAGTCTAGCAGAAAAGAACATCTCAGTTCAACAAATAGTAAAAAAAACAAGCATCTCTTCAATATCCCAGTCCATGGAAAAAATTATATTTCTCCATTCCAGGTTTAAGGATGTTGTACTTTTGGAGAAGAGGTGTTATTACATTTGCTGGTGCCATCCATTGCCTATCTCGATAAGATATTTGCCAGTGGGACCTTTTGGGTATAGAAAGAGTAGTAAATACATCTATATTGACCATACATTTTAGAAGTTTTAATTTTGCTTTGAAAATTTAACTTTTTTTTAAAAATCTACATTTTGCTAACAAGTCAAGTATTGTATTCTGAAAATTACATAAAAGGAAACAACTCAGAGATAATTAACAATTCCCTTCTATTAAAACACTTCCATAATTGGACCTGCTTAGATAGTCATATTTCATGAAAGTATATGCTATATAGCAACAGTAAAATTTTGACCCCAAAAATGCTTACTAGAATCTGGAAAGTAAAAAAAGCCTTAAAGAATCCATGAAGCCTCTTTTCCTTGAAAAAAAAAATTGCAAAATTGAGTTAAACAAAATTTAGAAACACCAAAAAATCATATTAAAATTATACTATTATAAACAGAAGCCAATTCTGTAAAACTCTTTAATGCAATGCAGTTTATAACCATGCACATGTACAGAAATCTGTTCAAATTTTAAGCTACATTAATTTTTTTCATGACTCTTGATAATGTTTTAAACACAGAAGTCAATTTTGAAATAAGCTTCAATTCAGTTAGTATAGTATAGTACACTGCTGAATTTTAAAGTTACTGGTGGAAAGAAATGGGATGGATGTTCCTTTGGAAAGCAACCTCAGAAAGGTAAATGTGCAAAACTTCAAATACAAATTTCTTTTACTGAGTATGACTATTTGGAAACAAAAGTAGCTGTAACAACTTTCTGTTCAAGGGGAGAAATACAAGGCAAACAATGCTTTCTGCAGAAACAGAAATAACTCGTATAGGAATGTAAGAAATGAAATAATGGCAAGATTTTTTGCTGTTGAAGTTGGGCTAAAAGGTAGACTGGATTACTTAAAGTATTTTGAGGGGTAGAGGAAACATCATACAGCAAGGAAAATTATTCTTCCAAGTATCATCCTGGGTGGTCATAACAAATGCTGACATTTTTGAGGATTTTTTTTTTTTTTTTATTGTGAGTGATTTCTGAAAGAGGTGTTGGGTAGTTACTTTGATAGACCTGATTGGGGTCTTTTGCTACTCAGAAAGTAATTTTCCTGTCAAAAGTGTCAGACCCACTGACTAGGTACTTCATTCTGTCCTTCTCCTTCACTAAAAATGGAAAGAGTTCTCACCCAGATTCTGCGGCAATCAATTGATTATCTTCCAGGGGATGTCTGTTGATTTGCTTAGGTCATTGATAATAACCCTTCTGAAGACTGTGACTGTTCATTGTACCTGTCACTGAAGCAGCTCAGACATCATGTTGCATTTAATATACTCGGATTCTTTAGTTTCTTTTAGATGTAGTTCACACATTTGAATTAAAGTGTATTCCCATTCATTATGACTCTCTCCAATATTGTTTCCATGATTTCAAATGAAAGCCATCAATTTGTAAATAGGAACAGTTACATGTTTAATAACAGGTTACATTCTTTGCTATTAGTATTGTTTTTCTGATGTCCTGAAAAATATAGCTAAAGTTATTTCTCTGTCATGACTTCTCACTTTCCTGGTTGTGTTTCTTGTTTAAATACAGATGTTTGCACATAGGAAAGACTCTTCTGATCCTATTTTTAACTTGGTAAATTAGAAGGGCAATACAAAGAGTTCCCTTGGAAGTTTTTCTTCCAGTGTGTAGGTGTGGGTTTTTGTAAAACTGGGTAAGATTCTTTACTGTTGTATACCCCAGATAAGAGAGTCATTATTACTGCATTATTGTATTGTACATTAAAGGTCCTTCTAATGGAACAGCAAAGTAGGCACAGGCCAGGAACTAAATTGTACTAGAAAGGTGTCATAAGAAAGGGAAGCTTGTTTTAGTGCAGTGCTAGATTGTTGTTCAGTGTTAGGTTTATATGGGGCTTCACTTAAGCAACAGAGTCCGCCTGGATCAAAAGGGATATGGCTCATTAAACAGTCTTTAAAATACGTGGAATAAAATAGAAAAGAATATTTTCCCTGGCTCTAATGTAACATCGACTTCAGCCAGAAATGTTCTGCCATGACATAGGACAAATGCAAAACATTCTGTGGAATGGATCATCAGTGCTTCTCATTGAAGCCAAAATTTTATTAGGATTTGAAAAAAGGGTTAGACATCTACATGGATGGGAATATGCACAGGTCTTCTAGATAAAATTAGGAAGAAATTTAATCCCTTATGCTTCAAAGAAACATCATCCTGTAATTGAGAGGAAGTTAAAAACCCCTTTCTTTAAGATCAGATGACTCCATTATTCACCATTGTTGTAATTTTTCTGAGACTGGAGCCTTGGCTAATCTCAGAGAGGAGGTACCAGACTAGAGATATTAATGATTACGTGTGCACATACTAGCAATTTTACAAGCGTACAGAAGTCATGTGAGAACTGAAATAAATAAATAAATAAATAAATAAATAAATAAATAAATAAATGAATGAATGAATGAATATCGTAGGACAGAAACAAACAAAATACCCCACCACCAACAAACAAACAAAAAAAAAAACCCAGACCCCAAAAGTAAACAAACCCATAGCATTGGAACATTTTTATGATGGTGTATGACATAAAGAAACACTTGAAAAGTTAGATACCTTCAAGATAGCTTGGTGAATAATATTTGATTATTTCTAAAATTTCTTTGTCATTCCCATCAGTTAAGGAGTTTATGGTTTTTTTTATTGACTTTGTACTCTCACTGCTAAGGAGAACATGAAATAAAGGCAAATACAGAATGTTCTTCTAGAACCGGTTAATAGAGAATTACACCTTAAACTCACACCACTCACTTTAAAACCATGATAAAAGGTCAAAGTTTTGTATGACTGTTTGTTTAGAGTGCTCTAACTTAATTCATAAGAAGCTCAGAAATAGAGATAATATGATGTTTTTACTCATAATACTGGTATAAGGTTGTAAGATAAATTCTTAGCATTATTTGGTATTTATAAATGTCCTCTGTGTAATGTTCTAACATGTTTAAGTGCATAAGTGTTCATTTATATTACTCATATTTGATCCTAATATGCATTAATACTGTGGTAAGACTATAATTGGCCACAAGAAATATTTTGGAAATATTTTAAGTGTTTACTTTGTGATTTCAGGCATTCAGAAGGGGGTCCACAGGAGGCTAGAAAGAGAAACTGATGATAGAGAACGTGCTAATTAAGTTTGCAAACAATACCAAACTAGGAGGCACAGCAAGTATATTGAAGGACAAGAACAGAATTGAAATTTTTTTTCTACAAATTAAAACAATGGACTGAAAAACCTGAGGTAAATTTCAAGAGGGAAAAGTACAAAATGCTGCATGTTAGTAGGATTAATGGACGGCAATATATATAGAAGAATATATAGCTATATATAGTTTTGTAGAAGCCAGGAATGACAGTCAATCTCAAGATAAACAAGAGTCATGCTATTGCTAAGCTGAAAGTATAAAGCAAAAATATAGGTTTCTCAATCATTTAAAATTTTAGAAAAGACATGAATTGTTTTGGCAGAGTCCAGTGGACAGAAATAGAAAGAATGAGAAGTATAGAAAATGGAAGCATTTATCTAGAAGTCTGAAAAAGATAAGCAAGAGTGAATATTTGAGGGACTAATGTAATGAGAATAGTTTTAAGATATCCAAAAATATTTTCTCTCTATGCATGTGGGATAAGAAAGACAGTCTCTTGAGATTCCTTCCAGGACTCCAGGATCTATCTTTAATAACAATCCAGGACTTTCACTAGGAATCAGCCTGCAGTCCTTTCTGGCCTTTTTTACATGGAAAGAGCCATCATGATTCTGTGCAAAAAAATACTATACATGAGAAGTGAAGAGGGAAGTGGCAGTACTGTAGTAAAATCTTCATGGAGGTAACCAAAATACTGATTTCAAAGACTGAGGTAGGTTAGAGATCTCTAGATAATTATTGGTTAAATTAAACTGCGATTCATGACTAAAATTTTTGGAAAATGTGGGCATTTTGTGAATATTAGAAGAAATCAGTTTGAAAATACTGTCTGAAATTACTAAAAGTTAGGAATGTCACTCCTCCAATTCTTCCACTCATTCATGATTTTTGCAGTCATATTGCATTATTCTTTTATGTTCACATCAGTTATGTTTTACAATGTGACCACCACCATAAAAAAGGCTTTCTGTTACAGAGGTTAACCCAGTGATTACTAAGAAAAAGAATACCAAGGACCAGTTCCTAGGAGTGATCCTTCCTGGAAGAATCTACCTAGTCACAAATTTGTCTGGCAACCTCAAGAGGTAAACTGTCATATTCCTGCATGAGTATGTCTGATAATACCACAAAACTCACCTTTCTGACTTGGAAAGAAATATTTCAGCTACAGAGGAGCACCTTGCATATGTATCTAATATGGAAGACGGATCCAGAACCAGAAAATTTCTTGTCCATTATGTTGCATTTAGCTCAGGAGATCTAAAGCGTTTAGAAAACCTCCACTAGCTTTTTAAAGATAGTCAAAGTGAAGTACTTATACTCTGTTTTATAGAGATTTCCTTTATAATCCCTTGCATATATTTAGATATTAAATATAGCCTAATTTTCAGAATTATGTAGTATTTAGTATGGTTTATACTATACAGATGGCAATACAGAAATATAAATACATTCAGTCTGTTTGAGAAAAAACACAATCAATTTATATTTCACTTAATATTTGCCACATTTGCCTCTTGTTAAATACAGATGTAGAACTGTAGATCATTGGAGTTCATGGAATAATTTTTTGGACAGTGAAGAAATATTTTTTACATTATTATTACTCACAGAATTAATCTTAGTGAAGTTCACACACTGTTTAACTTCAGTCATGCCTACAAGTCCAGCTTTAACTGAACAACTGGCAGTGGGTGAAGATTTTTCATCACCAAATCCTCAATTCTTTCCTGTAAAGAAACTGAGGCATGAAAATTACAGAAGTGAAAATAACTAGCCTCTGTTTTCTGGATTTACATGCATAAAATCTCCTGAATTCACATAGTTATAATATAAAAAGCACCTTAGTACAGAACAAAAGGGAAGGAATAGTCTGCAGAAGAATGAAAGGGGTATCTAGGAAAAAAGGAAGCTTTAAAGTAAGTAGTTGCCAGAAGAAAAATGGATCTGAACATGAAAAATAAGAAAAACAAAAATAAGAATATGCAGTCCATTAAAAATGTGCAAGCAAAAAAAAAAAAGGTCACAAAACATAAAATTATTCACAATCAAAGGATTTTGTGGTAATATAATGAGTTCTTACAATGCATTAAGGAGAATAAAAAGCTAAAGGCAATGTCTTAAACTAACAGAGGCCTAAGACAATGATATAGTGGGTTTGGCTGGAGTTCATGAAAGTTTTGTGCTCAAAGCAAAAGGATGTAAGGTTTTAGTGGATTCTGGGCTAAAAAAGCCACTCAGTGGAAAACAGACAAATAGTTCTCACTAAGATGCTCATTCTACTCTTTGTCAAAATATTGCAGTAAGCAAAATCTAAAAAAGTACTTATAAATTTAATGATATTTATATACATCCAATAATGTTGTAAAGGTATCAAATAAAATAGATGCCAGGATCTGTACTTATAACCTGCTGAGGCTGCATTGTAAAAAGTACATTTCAAGTATATCTTTAGAAGCAAGGACACATTTATACAGCTGACCCATGATCCAAAATATGGAAGAGATGATAAAGAGGTCATGTTTTGCACTGTTGTGTTTTCTAGTAAGCCCCCAGAGAGAATAACCCCCATTAACAGAAAAAAAAGAAATGTTCTCCTGTATCCCATACTGTCTGTGCTTTGGCATTTTCTTCAGTAAGTGTTGTTAACACTCATGTTATCATGTTCTAGATGGGGAAAGCGAAGGAGGATCTGTTCAGTTAAACTGTTAAGAAAGTGGATTAAGTGTCTATTGATAGAAAACTCCAATGCTTGTCTTCATGTCACTGCAATGTATCACATCCATTCATTACAAACTGATGCAAACTGGCAGGCAAAATTAAAGCATGTCAATTTTATGTCTTCACTCTGAGGGCTAATAGGCATTCTAGGGTATTTTTTACTACTGTATGTCTTGCTAACAGGCTGATACTGTCGTGAATGAAAGGGATAGTCTTCTAGTGGAAGTAATCTTGGGCGCAGAAGATACTATAATGCTCAGAGAGACTCACAAGCTGTGTGAAGATACTGTACTGTAAATGACAAATAGAAGCTCCAAGTCATTCAGCTCCTGAAAACTGTGCTATATATTTGTAGAGAACGGGAGATGTGGAATGAATGCCCAGAGCAAACCATCTAACCATATAGGGAAAAAAAGAGTATGTAAAAGCAATTGAATTTTGAAATAAAAAGAACACTTGCAACGGACAACATTGCATTTCTTTACATTATTTAATTTTGTCTTGTTTATTTTATGATTATGTCTCTGGAAAGTGGAAAAGGTTGGCTTTACTCTGAAGAAGCACGAAGCTTACTCAAGGGGAGGTTTAGGAGGCTGAAGGATCTGGCAAGAAAGAATGACAGTAACAAAAAATATTCTATTACTTCATTTTGGATCTGGCAAGAAAGAATGACAGTAACAAAAAATATTCTATTACTTCATTTTGTACTTCATTTTGTTGCACTGATGATAATTTAGAACACTTTTTTTTTAATTTGCTTTTTTTTATTTTTTAAATTGGGTAGGAAGGGGAATGAAGAAATCCCCATTACAATCTAGCAAAAAATGCATGAAATTTTGCTACAATGTCAAACATGTTTTCATGACTTCACATGTTTTTTAACGGTGAGCAACAAATACTGAAGCATGTTGGAATGGAGAGAAAAACAAAGTAAACCAAAAGGCACCTGAGTGGTATAAATTTCATCTTTGCCACAACTAGAAAACAGAAATTCATCTGTAGTAAAAACATGTCATAATATTTTCTAGACAGAAAAAACCCAAAATCTTTACATAACCGCTTACTGTCATTCTTTAGAACAGAACAGAGTTGAGTGCTGAGTGTAGGAAAGAGCTGTAGGGTGATGAGATAAATTTAAGAAGTAATCTGGATCTAGTATAAAAAATAAAAGGAGGGTCATTTTGTTTCAGTAATTAACTAAGGGTTGAAAAGATATACAAGCAATTCAGTTGTTTTACACAATATTTATAGAAACTTACATGTTCATCAGTGATTTTAGTTATTGTAAAACATAGAGTTTTTGAACTGTATGTGTATTTTTTTT
>VWZF01005124.1:134467-230336 GCA_013396755.1 Sclerurus mexicanus | reverse complement strand
AAAAAAAATGTATCCATATCTATAAAAAAAAAAAAAAAACAAACAACAGCCTACATAGCTCATAGTCCCAAATTTGCTGATTGGCAATGCTTTCAGAAAATACCCCACAACTAGTGCAAATATGTTAGTAGTCCATAAAGCAAGATTTTCTTCATACAAGAAAATATTTTTGACATAAGTAAAACGTGATAAGAATTAAAAAATGCTTGCTAGAATGTGTACAGTTTTCCTAGGGAAAAAAATACTTTTGAACATTTACCTTGTTTTTGAAATTCACAAATATGCAGTTAATCAGTTGAAAGGAATTGCAAGAGTTGTCCTCCAAACAGCATTATAAATGATATCTTTTAGAAAGCTCTACATGCAACTTTTTACAAAGTTGAAAAGAAATCCAACAATGCTCTAATACACCTGAAACTTTGTAGAATAGTCTTATTTGTATCAAACCCCATTTCCCTGCTATCCTGGTCTCTGCTATTCCTGACAAACCATTTATTGTTTATAGCCTCTTCCTTCTCTTCCCAAGTATACAATACAACAGAAAATCATGCTGGATTAAGTTGAAGATGCACATCTAATGTTCCATAAATAATTTCTTCATCCCATGAAAATTGTAGCATTTATACTGCTGTAGCATAGAGTGCTAGTCAGAGGAGATTTAAATGTTTTGTAAAACATGTTTCTCAATATTTTGAGAAACAGGACTTACTATATTAAATAAAATTATGTATGTATAAGTAGGAAAACAACAGGCGTATGAGAAAGATTCAGAATAAAAATCAGGAACCAGACTCAGTGAAGTGAACCGTGTTTTCATCCATACTGTAACAGTAAGAGTCAGAAGTCTACTAGAATCACATAGATGGGACCACAATCCAAACAGAACGTGTTATTTTTTACTGATGTCAACTTTAAATGGGACGACTGAGCTCACACTGAAACAGAATTGAGTGAGTAGGTGTAGATCACAACCATTGTATAACAGGAGTTCAAGGCACATCAAATATTTATATAATCTCCTCTGAATTCTTTCACACAACTTTTGACTAACAGGAAGCCTAAACTTTAGGAATTATTTGAGATAAAATGGAGCAGATTATGTATTTTGATACCTTTATTCAGATGCCTTATATGGGATACTCTTAATCTGAAACTCTTTATGGTCATGACACTGACCAATTCATCTTGTGTCAATGGCGCACCTATTATATATGTCAGTGATATGGAGAGCAGCCCTGCCAAAAAGGACTTGAGAATGCTTGTAGATAAGTGTGCACTTGCAGCCCAGAAAGACAACCCTGGGCTATATAAAAACCAGCATGACCAGCAGGTCGAGAGAAGAAGCTTTGTCCCTCTACTATGCTCTTCTGATGATCCACCTGGACTACTGCATCTAGCTCTGGGGCCCTCAGTAAAGGAAGGACATTGAACTGCTGGAGTGAGTCCAGAGGAGAGCTGTCAGGTTGAACAGGGGGATGAAGTAACTCCCATGAGGAAAGGTTGAGACAATTAGGACTGTTCAGTCTAAAAAAGAGAAGGCTTGGGGGTGACTTTACTGTGTCTTTCAGTACCTGAATGCAGCCGACAACACAGATGGAGAGAAACAATATAGTGGCAGGACAAGGGGAGTGGCATCAAACTAAAAGACAGTAGGTTTAGGTTAGATGTTAGGAAGAAGTTTTTTACTGTGAGGGGTTGAGGCATCGGAACAGGTTGCACAGAGACACTGTGGATTCCCCACCCCTGTAATGTTAAAGGCCAGGTTGGGTGAGGCTTAGTGCAACCTGGTCATGTGGAAGGTATCTCTGCCCACTGCAGGGGGTTTTGGGACTTCCAACCCATTCTGTGATTCAACACACAAATCACATTTTTCCACTTAAATAAAATCTTCCAATTGAAATAATAGTACTATTCATCTTTATAATATAAGGGATGAAATCTCAATGCTCAGCATTACCCAGCAGTTCCATTTGTCTCCATCACTTTTACAAAATCATAATTAGAATGCTAAAACAGATTTTCATGAGTGCATTGTTGAGTTATGAAGTTAAAATGTGGAACACTGGTCCAGACTATATCCTGTCTAAAATTTAGTGCATGTTGTACAAGTACTTTTAGGATGGAATGAAAGACATATGAAGTCATCAATCATCTTTTTTACTCCAGCTATCCAATTGCTTGGTAGTAAATATGATTTTTTTTCAGCAGATGAAAATTAAAATGTGGAATTACACCTTTGATCATATTTCAAATATTTAATTCACATATCCTCAATAAATAAAGTATATCAAATGAGTTTTAAAGATTACAGTCTGCATGATGTCTTAATTCTTCTAGGTATTAAATTTAAATAAAATGGTCAAAATGCTGTAACCGAAGAATATGACTAAAGAAACAAAATTAAATCCAGCAATATTTTTAAAGGAATCTTAAAGGAATCACTTGTCATGCAGAAATACATATTTTAATGTTAAAAGGATACTTACTTTTTACCAATGGAGGGTATGAAGCATCAAATTCCAAGTTCCAAAGCCATGGATGTGTGGAAAGGTGAATTTGAATTAGGCTCTTCTGCTGAATAGATGGAAAGTACATTACAGTGGCATATGTATAATGAAGATTTCCTGCTATGAATTAAACTTGATTTTCCTGTTGAAAGATAGTAATCTCATGTAAATTATACATTTTACCAAGACAGTCAATATTACTTATTTGCAGCCATGTAATATCAGATGGTTTAACATGAGAAATTTTCACCTGGATTTAAGAAAATCTTTATAAAAACAATACTGATTAAAAAAAAGAATCTCTGACTTCCCACCTATAAAGGCATAAAATCACTGAAACTGAATTATACTATAAGAGGTTTTATTGGCTTTCTGAAAAACCAAGGTATTAGTACCATTAATTCAACCTTTGTTATCAACTAAGTAATGACAAGAAAAACAAGATATGGTCTTACATAACAAACACAATGGAGTTGAAACATGATAACTACAGGCTCTCCAGGGCACTACAACAATGCTGTGTGCATTGTGCTGGGTAGATGGAATGCACCTTTTTCTAATGCACAAACACTTGTTTGCAGCTTTATTCAGGAAAAATACTGCAACTTAAACCTGTTGTTGCTACAAATATGAACACTGCTTACCACAGTCATAGGACTTTTTTATTGTAAATATGAAAGAGATTATGGCAGCTTTGGAAAAGTGGAAAAGGCACATCTATTTAATGTGGTTTTTTTCCAAGACTATTAATTGAAGCAGCTGCTTAATGTTTCTGAGAAATGGCCGTATACTTGATGAATAACAGTCAAAGGTGATTGTTTGTGGTTTACAAGCAATATGTTTATCTCAAAATGAAAATTATTTGATTACCTGAACAAGAAAATAAGATAGAGAATTTCTGGTACTAAGTATATGAATGTAGACAAAATTATCTGAATTGAATATTAATGTGAGGCCCGTAGCAGTAGATTATATAAATTGGCTGAATTAACAATCTACATCAAGTCCATAGATAATATTAAATATTTTATCTGCCAGTGTTGTCAGTCAAGTTCGTTCAGCACTAAAAATCCATGCAGAAAAATTCCTGCCCCATTTCCTTGCCTTTCAGTCATAGTACTCATTCTTTCTTAAATCTCACACAATGTATTTAAGTCTGTACTAGGGATACTCAAAGTATTGAGTATGTGAAATTTTACTTCAACTGAGACTAATTATGTTCTTACTTGTACAAGAATTTAAGTGAAAGCATAACTTGTGTGATTTGGGTTTTTTTTTCATTTTTAGTCACCGAAGATATAAAATGTCATGCATTCATTGTGTAATTGCCTATATTTGACATTTTGTCTTCCCATTGAAACACGTGGTAGGAATAAAACACCAGTTGCAAAGAGAATATTGACATTTCATTCTTGCCTTCTATTTCAATGATGCAATTTCCCTGTTTGTGTACACAAGTACAACACTGAAAATAGTATTGAGTGAGAGAGGATGGGGAAAATTAAGGAAATAAAATTTTAAAAAGTAGGAAAAAACCTCCCAATTTTGAAAGGGATGAGGAAGGAATAGATAATTGTAGGTCTACTGTGTTTCAAACTGTGATACAGTTCTTTTTTGTCCCTATAGTATGCTATTATAACTCTTATTTATGTCTTAGACCAGACTTTTAGTGTAAGGTATTCTCCATTTGAAGCTTTAATTGCTGTCTGGAATGTGATAATGTTAACATGTAATTTGACCATTCTATTGTGTTAATGTTAAAACACAAACAACCTTTACTGGAAATTTATATGAAATGGAAAGTGACAAGAAAGGTTATTTTCCTGTGCTGGGTTGACCACAGCCAATAATTAAGCACCCACTCAGCTTCTTATTCCCGCTCGCCCTGAGAGGAATCAGAAGAGAAAAAGTGAGAAAAATTTGTGAGTCAAGACAAAAACAGTTTAATAAGTAGGGAAAGATGGGGGGAGGTGAATGGGGCAAGGGGGAATTTCTCAGTTTCAGGTGATGCAAAGGCAATCATTTGCCCTGTCCAAAAAGCAGACTGATGCCCAGCCACCTAGCAAGCAAGTTATTTTGGAAAGAATATCACCCAGCTTTTATTGCTGGGCATGGTGTTATTTAGCATGAAATATTCCTTTGTTAAATTCATGTCAGCTTTCCTAGCTATGTCTTAATCTTATGTCCACCTGTAGCCTACTCACTGTGAGAGAGGAGTGGCAGACAGAGAAGGCCTGGGTTCTGTGCAAGTCATGTTCAGCGGTAAGACACTGGTATGCTGGCAACACTGCTTTAATCACAAATTCAGAACACAGCACCATACAGGCTACTGTGAAGAATGTTAACCTCATCCTGGCCAGATTATTAATTGAGTTCTTCATTCTGTTGTGCTTTAACTCAGGCCATCAAATAAGCCTCACAGAGCCACTCATTCACTCCCTCTTTGGTAGGATTGAGTAGAGAACTGGAAATGAAAATGCGAGAAAAAACCTTGTGGTTTTAAACAAATAAACACCAGTTTTATATGCTGAGCATGATGTCATAAGCTCTGAAATATCCCTTAGGTTAATTGGTATCAGCTATCCTGGCTGTGTTCTCTCCCACCCCTTGTACACTCCAGGGCTCCTCACTGGTGGGGTACTGTGAGGGACAGAAAGGGCCTTGACTCTGTATAAGCACTGCTCAACAGTAAATAATGCATCCCTCTATTATCAACACTGCTTTCAATTCAAATCCAAAACATAGCCCCATACTAGCCACTCTGAAAAAATTTATTGCAGCAAAACCCAGTGCATATACTGAGGCTTTACATCAACTCTGTGATGACATCAGCCAAATATATACTCAGACTGTGTCATGTGTCAGTGGAAAATTGATTTTCCTTGACAGCCTGAATTAAAGCCATCAACTTACCTATTAGCTGAATGCCAATGGAGTTCTCAAGTGGATGTCTAAACTAGGTTCTGTCTGCCTTCTTTGACTGGAAGACATAAAATAAGTGAGGAATTAAAGTGATGCTGGCTACCAAAATTCTCTTGCATTTCTCAGAAGTAATTTTGAAAGAAAGGTCTTTGAAGCTAGTAAGACAAACTTGGGATCAAAAGAAATGACAGCTTGCTTACATTAGGCAGGTATTGTGCTGTCAGATCATGACTCTAACTGCTGTATTACTAAAGAAAGCCACTGCTCCCACCATCTTTACCCATGTAGAGCTTGTGGAACTGTGGAAATAAGTAAGCAGCAGTTATTGTAGAAAATACATCAGCATCAGAAGACATAACAAAATTGTTGTGGTCAATCTTGATTTCAAAAGAAATAGTAACCCTTATGTATGTTTCTATGAATTTGTGGCCACAAATTCTTTGCAAAAAGGCTAGGTAATTTATCAAGATAAATGATTTTGTGCTTATATGACAATGGATAATCTAATATCATCTGACTTTTTTGACGTTTACTAAGTCATCTCTATGATCTGTGATAGATATTTTATCAGCCAGTCACAAAATGCAATTTGGTTGCTCTTTTCAATGATGATGGATAAAAAAACCCCAAGCATTGGGTTGGTACTGTTATTACTTTCATTCTTAGTTTACTCGTTAAGGTTACTAGAGTTAAGGGACACCTAATATGGTATTTCAGATTCTTGTTATGCCTCAAACACAGCCTGGTCAGACTTCATAAATTGTGAATGCTTTCTTAAGCATATTTCAAATCCCATTTTAATCCAAAGTTTATATGCTAAAAAACATTTATCTGAGTAGGATTGACTTGATTTCTATTCTCTGGTTTTTAATAAAAAAACAACCAAACCCCAAAAAAACAACAACAAAAAAAACCCAAAACACAACAAGTTGCTGGGTTTTGGTGGTGTGGTTTTTTTTTTGTTTTTTTTTTTTTTTTACTATGATAAGATTGTTGGATATAATGAAAAAAGAACTTATTGTACCTCAGTTCAAGTCTTTGAATGGAACCAAGACATTTCTTTTTTCTGTAATTTAATCACAATACTAAACTCTATTTTCTGTTTTATTTTCCACTGCTTCATGGGACATGAAGTTTCTTTGTCGTAAAGAAACATGTAAATCCACTCACCAGAAACTGAATGCAAATTTCACAGCCAGCACCTTAGTAGCACTATTTTCATAGCACCTTAGTAGTGCTATTTTCTATAAAAGAATGGTTAGTTGTTGCGGTAAACAATAGGACCATAACGGTGTAATTCATTTCTCTCCATAATAATAGGTAAAAATCCAAGATGCAATTGCAAAACGCAAAGACAAACAAAACAAAGAGGAAAAGCAATATGAATTTCACAAAGAAAACAAATATTGCATAGAGTTTGAGGCTTGGGTTTTATATTTTCTTTGTCTTAAAATAGAAAGGTACAGGCATTTTCTTTCAAATAGGGAATTATTTGAATTTTTTGCTTTTTTACAGCTCTAATTCCTTTAAGTGGCATTTGGATAAATACACATTGTTAAAGGCTTTTTGTACAAGTGAGACCTCCAATTACTGTATGACACACTTTCATGTTTTCTTCGAATTTTCTCTTATTTTTTTTTAAATATAAAAAATCTTACTTGTGCTCTCTAACATTTCTAAAACAAGGTGACACTTGGTGTAATGGAGTGCATTTCCCATAACTAGTCCACAGTGAGTCTTGATTTTTATTGGTCTTCAGCATCTTAAAAGCTATCAGTATTCCATTTTCTTATATCTAATGAGAATTTTGGTTTGCAAGGGGTCATTTTTATTTATTACTCATAGAAATGCATGTAGTTGAGAAAATTCTCTTGAAATTATTTTAATAAGAATATAAAATTAACAAGATGGAAAGAAGCTTTGTCATTGAGAAATGCTTTCAAAACATTTAAATGGGAAGAAACATTGATTTTGTGATTATGAAGGAAACACAAAAATATTTAGGAGAATACACCCTTAGCTCTCCTGTCTCAGTGTCAGTATAGTTCTTACTTTCCTCTAGTTTATAAAGAAGTATGTTCATTAATTTTGTTGAAGATTTCTGCAGACCAGTATTACACATAAATATTTGCATTTTATAACTGTTTCTTCAGTAGAATATTAGAAACAGTGAATCTTTACAAAGAAAACTGTACTGATTACATAAAGGGCAACATTTTACCAAATAAATGCAAACAGTAGAAAACATTCTTACCTTTCTGAAAGCATGCCTTCAGGAAGAAAATACTCCTGACATAAACATCATGATATGTTTTATTCTGCAGCTGCTGTGCACTGCCAGTTTCCTTGGAATTAATTACAGGTGAGGATGTTCTTTGCATTATTTTGATAGTAGGCAAAGTTAAAGGAATCACATTTATGAATTGATATTCAAGTCAAAATTATAAAAAGTGTATGTGTAGAAAAAGTTTTTTAGAACTGTTAGCACATATGTATGTACACATACATGTGTGTGCATGCATGCAGTTGTCTACATATAAATATTCATTATACAATAATTGGAATTTCCAAGCACGACAGCTATAGAAATATATATTTTTTGTGTGATCCAGGCTTGGAGAAGGTTATTTCAGAAAGAAATATGAATATATACTGCAGAAATAGGTAATGTATCTTCTTTCATGGCACTTGCAGAAGTATAGTGTTGCTGCAAGACATTTCTTGGCCCAGTGTTCAATATCCTGTTCAACTTTGGACAATTGAGTCTCTACTATGCTATAAATGGCAGTAAATAGGGTTTTCTGGCAGTTTTTTCTTAAAATATAATGTCTATATAGAATATGTCATAGTCTGGATTGAAACTATCTTTAGATTCTCTGATTTGCCTGATGTGAAGCACCATTCAAGAGTAGTGTAAATCCACCCCAGTCTCTGCCAGTAAATGAGAACACTTCTACTGCCTCTGAGTCTTCATGTCTGCACTTATTGACTGCCTTCTTTAACTGATAATTCTTTAAATGGTTAAAGGGAAGCAAGTAAGGCACACAGGGGGCAGGCATAAAGAGGGCTTTATAAGCTATTTTTAAGACCTTCAATTCAGCTGCTGCACTGTGCCCCAAATGTTGCAGCTAAAAGCTATTTCCATTTTCTGCAGACAGCCCTAGGAGACCATCAAAAGCAAAGGCTTGTTTGGCAACTTCTTCCTTCTGAAGGTCCTAATTATAGAGACCTTTGCCTTACCAGGCTGCAGCAAGACTATCCCTTGATCTTTCCCTATTAAAAAAAAAAAAAAAAAAAAAAAAAAAAAAAACCAAAAAAAAAAAAAAAGCAAAACCCAAAAAATAAAAAACCACAAATCACTGCAAGAGAGTAGATATATGTGGTGAAATATCAGACAGCATTCTAACTCGATTTTGGAGAGTAAGAGTGAGCATACTCTTAACCTTTGCTCATGATTTATGCACTAATTTGGCAGTGAGTTTTTTGGGGGGCAGAAATTGCACTGATTTGGGGAGTGAGTTTTGTCTTAAGGTACAAATTTTAGATTTCATTTTGTCATGTGAGTTTAAAAATGCTACTTAGGGAGCAAAAAACAAAAATATGTGCAAAGCATAGCTAGCATTACCCACCTGATTCAGTCGTTTGAATCATAGCAGGTGTTAAGAAAGAGACCTCTAAGAGATCATTAATATATCTTTGCATTCTTCCAATAAAATCATGAAACTTTTCTTGTCAGTGTTGTTAGTAAAACTCACAAGCAGAATGGTTAAAACCATATTCTCTTCCACAAGTGTTAGGAGTTATGTCTATACTTACATATATGTGCTTGTTTTGACTGGGGTGGAGTTAATTTTCTTTACAGTAGCTGGCATAGAGCTGTGTTTTGAATTTGTCCTGAAAACAGTTTTGTTAATATAGAGAAGGTTCCATTATCGCTGAGCAATGGTTACAAAGCATGAAGGTCTTTTCTGCCCCTCACACCATCCCACCAGTGCAGCGATTGGGGCCACAGAAGAAGCTGGGAGGGGACACAGTTGGGACAAGTTGGGACACCTGACCAAAGGGATAATCAATACTATATGGCGTCTTGTTCAGCATATAAATCTGGGGCAAGAAGAAAGAAAGGTGGACATTTGAAGTGATGGTGCTTGTCTTTCAAAGTGAATGTTACGTGTGATAGAGCCCTGCTTTCCTGGAGATGGCTGAACACCTGCTTGCCCATGGGAAGTGGTGAATGAATTTTAACTTACTTGCCTGAGTGGCTTTTGCTTTCCCTATTAAACTGTTTTTATCTCAAACCATGAGTTTTCTCACTTTTGCACTTTTGATACTCTCCCCCATCACTCTGGGGGTGGGAATGAATTGGGGAGTGAGAGAGTGGGTAATGCTTAGCTGATGACTGTGGCTAAACCAGAAAACTATATATTGCACAAACCAGTTTACCTAATTTATATGCAATTTCAAGTCTATATCATTTATATCATCCAACTCTATAACATTCCCTTCTTGAAAACAATTTCATTTAAATATTTTTTTTAATTTTGAACTGTTTTCAAATAAATTTGAATTTATTAATATTTAATTTGAAATAAATGTTAACTATGAAAATACATTAGCTAGCAGTAGGCTTCTGTAAAGTGTTATAAAATGAATTAGATTTTTCTCTAAAAAAAAATTTACTTGTGAGCAATAAATAAAATACTTTTCATTAAACCATACCAATATTTTACCCTGTATGACCAGAGAAGTGTGTTTCTATAGAACCTATGCTCACATCCACATACACAGTTACACACACACACACACGCACACACACACACACACACACACACACGTATATAAAAATATAACCATTTCCTTGCAGCAGATAAATATCATAAAATAGCCATTAGATTCATATGGAAGGAAATAGTTTTAAATTCTATTTGTTTATTCTTTGTTTTTCTTGAAGGGGCACAGCGTCTACTTTTCTACTTTTAGAAAATTGTTCTTTGCTGACAGTTGGGCTATAACTATATTTCATAAACCCTAAAGCTCACAAGTTGCTGGAAATAAATTGATTTTGTGGAAATATGCGACACATAGGTTTTCAATATGGGTCCTGAACAGCCTGTCCCTAAAGTAGTTATTTCCATTTACACCCCTGACCTGCTGGTGTCTTTGGTGGTGCTATAGTTTTTCATGTACTTCGAAAGTCACAGATCTGTTTCCATACCTCTTAATTTAATATAGGCTGCACATGCTTCTATCAGTAAGAACTTTCATTTTTATACTTCTTCGATTTCATTACACCAATGGTTCTATATTTCACAGTGTAGGGAGCAGAATGAAATTACACTTCTCAGACTTCAGCAATATATGGTTTATGTGATTCAGGACCTCCACACAAAGAAGAGGTCACTCTCAATTTTTCTGTAAATGGCTCTTTCTGAAGGAATATACACAGTAAGTCTCACAAAGTGTGATTTGTTTGTTGTGTATAAAGTGGGGCAAAAGCCCCACACACGACTTTGAGAATGGTGAAGTGCAGCTGCATAATTCAACACCAGTGAGGTTGCTTTGACATAATGTCACAAAAGTTGGAAAGATTTAAATAAGAATTCCTAATATTTTTACCATCAGCTGTCTTGTGTCTCACTATCATAGTCCCTGCCAGCAGGATTTCAGCTTTTTGAAAAGTCTCCTCCTTTTACACTGGAGAACAGAGGCTGGCCTTATGTCTATATATGTTCCAGTAAATGACTGTTGCTATACAGAATGTGAACTATCAGATTAAATTTAGAAAACTGTTTTTGTGTACCTAAGGAAATTGATATTTGTACTGAATATTTTAAATACTTCTTCAGTGTGCACTTTCTGACTCAGGTAATACCTCAACAGTCTTTACTGTAATTGGTTCACTACAGAACTGTGATTTTTATTGTTTCAATGCCCACAATTCCCATAGAGATTTCTGTCCTCACTCCAGCCATCGAACCATTGTAATTCTGACAAATGAGTTATTTCTCTCAGTAGACCGACTTATGTGATGATTCTTCCACTACAGTGACAAAATAAACAGAGAACACAATACACAATAAGAAAAATATTGTATCAAATATTGGTAGAAGCTATCTGTTAAATAGAAGGGGTGAATTAGTCACAACACCACTGAAAAGGCAGCGGTTCCCAAGACTTTCTTCACCTCCATCTTTGCCAGCACTGATGGGCCCCCAGCCTTGGGAACAAAAATCCAGGTTGATGCAAACACAGAACCAGTGTCAGTGAAGGAAGTGTTGGTGTGTGAACTGTCACAGGATACTGACCCCTACAAATCAATGGGACATAAAACTGCCTACCCGGGGGTGTTAGGAGAGCTGGCTGATATTCTTTTGAGGCTGCTCTCTATAATATCTGAAGTGTTGTGAGAATCAGAGGTTGTCCCAGAAGACTGGAATAAGGCTGATGTCATTCCCATCTACAAGAAGAGCTTAAATGAGAATCCAAGAAGTTTTGGGCCCATGAGTCTTACTTCTGTTCCCGGTGAAGTTACAGAACAAATCTTCCTGGGGGCTATCAGAAGTCACATGAAGCCAAGGATCAGGAAAAGCTAAGACATATTCCCCAAGGGAAAATTGTGACTAAAAATCTGAATCATCTTCTGTGACGAAGTAACTTGCTCAGCTGATGTTGAATATTGTCTGCCTGTATTTCTCCAAGGCTTTTGATACACTTTCCCACAGCCTCCTTCTACAGGAATGGATGCATTGCAGACTAGAGCAGTGATCTGGGGTTATCCCAGTGATCTGGGAGTGTGTGTAGAACTGACTGACCAGACATACCTGGAGGGGACTGGTACACACCTCCTTTTCTAACAGGCAACCTCTCACAAATGGGATCCCAGAGACTGTTATTAAATACAGTTTCATACCTTCATAACGGATCTGGAGGGTTGAATGAAGTGTATCCTGATGAAGCTTGACAATGATACCAAACCGAGTGAAGAAGGTGATCCTTTGGAAAGAAGAGCCACCCTGCAGAAAGATTTGGATAGGCTGGAAGAGCGTCATAACAAGAACCTTATGAAGTTCAACAAGGAGAAGTGTAAGGTCTTGCACCCATGAAAATATAATCCAGGAGTGCAGCACAGGCTGGGATCTACTCAGCTTGAGAGCGGCTCTGTGGAAAGGGACCTGAGTGTCCTGGTGGACAACAAGCTCAATATGAGTGAACAGTGCAAAGAAATCCAGTGGGATGATGGGTTACCTCAACGAAGACATCACAAGCAGAGATGAAGCCATTATCCCACTCGACTCAGCACTTGTCAGGCCACACATGAAATGCTGTGTTGGGTTTTGGTCCCTGCAATGCAAAGAAAATATGAACAGGCTGTAAGGACTTGAAAAATATCATTGGCTCTCTCAAAGCATTGTCATGACCATGGAAGGAATTTGGGAGGAATTTGCAACAAGAAGGTACTAATTGCAAGCATAGTGGAGGTAAGGTCTGGTTAGCACATCCTGGTTAATGCATCCAGAAAAAAATTCCCACACAGTCAAACTGTGGGAAAGGAAGAAACTATGCATATGCATGCCAACATAAGTTATGGGAACATCTGCAATCACCCTGTGGATACCTGGAACTTGGACTGTATAAAGGTAGTACCCCCAGAAGAATGATTCTGGAACCCTCACCATGGAGAAGCCCAGGGTGAAGAAGGATCAGTGGGATGCTGCTGGATCCATGGATGGTGGCTATTTTCTGCTTGATCTCTCTCTCTCTCTCTTTCCCCCTCCTTGCCCCTTTCCTATTAATTTCTATTTATCTGCCTCACATATGCTATTAAATAAAATTGTTTTGGGCATGTCATCTTGTTTGCACCTTAATTCAAGCAGAGGCATCTCTCACTAATTGGATCATAACACAGGCTGCTGAAGGTCCAGAGAAGGACCACAAAAGTGATCAAAGGACTGGGAAGCCTGCTGTATCAGTAAGGCTGAGAGAACTGTGTTTGTCTAACTTTTATTAAATAAATAAGTCATAATCTGTTTTCTAAATTGATATATGAGTTTGTTCTTTTCACAGAATCACAGAATGATTAAGGGTGGAAAGGATGACTGGGTGTCATGTCAGTCATCTCTCCTCCAGGCTAAACAGGTCTGGCTCCCTCAGCCTTTCTTCATAGGAGAGACACCCCAGTCCCTTAATCTTTGTCATCCTCTGCTGGACCTGCTCCAGAAGCTCCCCATCTTACACTAAGGAGCACAGAAATGGACAGTCCTCCAAATGAGGCCTCACCAGGACAGAATAGATGGGCAGGATGACCTCCGTTGCCCTACTGGCAATATTCTTCCTAACGCACCCAAGGATACCATTGACCTTCTTGGCCACAAGGACATACTGCTGGCTTAGTTGTTCACCAGGATGCCCAGGTCCTTCTCTGCAGAGTTGATTTCCAGCAAGAGATTCCCAGTCTGCCCTAGTGCATGGGATTATTCCTTTCTAGGTGCAGGACCCTGCCTTTGTTAAATTTCAGGCAGTTCTTCTCTGCTCATCTCCAACATGTCAAGGTCCTTCAGAAGGGCTGCACATCCCTTGGGGGTATTGGCCACTTCTCTCAGCTTTGTGTCATCAGAGAACTTGAGGAGGCATCTGCCCCTTCACCTAAGTCACTGATGAGTAAGTTAAACAATAGTGGAACCAGTATCGACCCTTGGGGAACACCACTAGTGACAGGTCAACAATTAGATTGTGCCTCTGAACACATCTCTCTGAGACATGGCCATTCAGCCCATTCTTAACCCATCTCACTGTCCACTCATCTGACCCACACTTCCTGAGCTAGCCTATGAGGGTATGATGGGAGATAGTGTCAAAAGTCTTGCTGAGGTACGAGTATACAGCATCCACAGCTCTCCCCTCATCTATCCAGCTGGTTGGCCCATAGTAGAAGGCAACCAGGTTGGTTATACATGAATTTCTTCATGTGAATCCATGCTGACGTTTCAATTTTTTATGCAATGTTGTTGTAAAACACAGTAAAAGCCATTTCATTTTCACAGAATCACAGAAGTTGGAAGGGACCCACAAAGATCATCAAATCCAACCCTTTGCCCAGCACAGGACCATCCCCATGTGCTGTGACCACTTCCCTGGGGAGCCTGTTCTACTGCCCAACCAGTCTCTGGGGGAAGAAACTGTTTGATATCCAACCAAAACCTTTCCCCTGACACATCTTCCGGTCATTCCCTTGGGTCCTATCACTGGTCACCACAGAGAAGAGATCAGTTCTGGCCCCTCCCCTTCCCCTCACGAGGAAGTTGTAACTGCAATAAGGTCTCCCCTCAGTCTCCTCTTCTCCAGGCTGAACAAATCAAGTACCCTCCGCCACTCCTCATATGGCTTCCCCTCAAGGCCCTTCACCATCTTCATTGCCCTCCTTTAGACACTGTCCAATAAATTAATATCTTTCATATATTGCAGTGTACAAAACTGCACACAATATCCAAGGTGAGGCTGCCCCAGTGCAGACCAGAGTACGACAATCCCTCCATTGACCAGCTGGTGATACTTTGCTTGATTCCCCCCAGGACACGGTTGGCCCTCCTGGATGCCAGGGCACTGCTAACTCATATTCAACTGGCCATTGACCAGGATCCCCAGGACCCTTGTCCTTGGCCCAGTGTCCATGGCACTGCTTTCCAGCATCTCATTCCAGAGTCTGAATGTAAATTCAGTGTGGCTTAACTCTTGTAAGACTTAAATGCATGCTAAGTCATGGAGGGATGTCCACAGACAGTGATTTCACAAGCTCAGCACTTTGTTGAATTGGAGAACATGGGAACATTTGGTTTCATAAACCAAAACTCATAATGTTTTTTTGTTAACTTCTAAAGGAGATCAGAATTAATGGTAAATCTCATTTTTTCAAACAAACTAGTTCTGTCTGCCAATCTCATTTTTCCTTCCATTGAGACAACTTTCATAGACTTAACCTTTCCATCTATTCCTATCTCTCACTGGAGGACTCTTAGACCTACAATTGATTGCTACTGTTTGATATTAGTAACATTATCGTGATAAGCCAGGATGAGTTGGGTTAGAAAAAACAGGATCTTCTCTAGAATGTAGTTTCATGATTTTTTAAATCAACAGATAACACACTTCTGAGAAGAAATTCTGTAAACTAATTATTCATCTATATGGATTTTTAATATTCTATAATTTTATTAGTTTCAACTGCAAGGTATATCACAACTGCTTCCTGAAAAAACTTATACTCCAGAATAAAAGAAGAGTTATTTACTTGTCTGCTATGGACTGAACCCTTTTCTTGTTTTCTTGACAGCTATTTCATTCAGAAAATGAAACTGATGACCTCAATCATGCTTTAAAGTTTAGATGTCTTTCCAGCAAGACATGGCTGACTTAAGCACAATGGATATCAATATACTTATTATCTTTATAATGTTTCACTTCTTATCTAAAATATTAAGATAAATCTGAAGACTTAGTTGCCACATTTGCTTTGTGTTATATAAATATCAATATTTGTAAGAAGATTTTGCTAAAGAAAAATGCAACCAAACATGATGAAGAGAACTGGAATTGAAAGGTACTGAGAAAATTTGCTGTACTGGAGGGCCTATGTTCTAAGCTTAGTTATCTAATTTCATTTAGGTCTGAAAAAAATTAAAGAGAGTGAAAAGGATTTTGTTATCAAGTAGAAAAATGGCCTTCAAACACTGACTCAGATTTCTTTAAAATATGTAGAGACAGTATCAAGCCTGTTCTTATTATATTTAGTAATTTTTTTTTTTTAAATGAACAGATTTAAAGCTTCTCTATTTTTCACTTACATGTAAGGTAGGGAAACTTTATTTTGCTCATTTGAAAAACCCTTGAAGTCAGTCATCACCCAAGGAGAGCCAAAAAGCTCAGGAAGAAGCAGAAGGATACGTCTCAAAGTCACCTGCTGTCATCATCTGAACATATCTCTGTCAGGCTCTGTACAGGCTCCTAGATGTTTTCCATAGCAATTTCTTGTTTCTCATACCAAGCTACATATACTGCAAAACTATTAATGTAATAAATTTCTATTGGATCCTCAGATGTTTTGTAATTCTGCAGTCTTCTGCAGAAAACAAACCTGTAAACAACACTAATAATATATTTCCTGAAAGAGTTATGAGTTTTAGTAAAAGGAGATTAAATTATAATTAACTTTTTATTAACTGAGGTGAAAACATAAAGACAGAACTGAGTATCCTGATGTGATAATTGTTTCTTTTTATTGCACTCTGTTCCAATCATTCTCAAAGTGTTAAAACAAGAAAATGCTGCTGAATAGTATCATGAAGAAAGGAAGTGAGTCACTAGTTCCATTTGTTCCTCAAAATCTTCTACTGTTAAAATTTCAAAAGGAAAAATTAATAAAAGAAAATTTATTGTTTTGGTTGTAGCTGGAGAGTTCACAGTTGAAAAAATATTTAAGTTTTCTGGACTTTTTTCTTTTTTCCTTTAGGTTTTGAAGATTCTTAATGATGATAATTACTTAGCTTTCATATGAATTTTTCTATTGCTTGATAATACACTGGGCTGATAGTGTTTCTGTCAATGTTAGAGTTATATTGACATTTGCTAAGCTATATCTTATTGACATGTGTTAAGCTGTAGCTCTGGGGAATGCAGGCCTAAATTTCAGGTCTAGCACCATCTCTTTTGGTTATTGAATGTCTATTGAGGAAAACTTATGAAAAATTAAACAGCTTACCCAGGGAAGTTGTGGATTCCCAAGGCCAGGTTGAATGGGGCTCTGAGGAACCTGGCCTAGTGGAAAGTATCCCTGCCTACAGCAGTTCTGTATGTTCTATATGTTCTTTAAGGTCCGTTTCAATCCAAGCCATTCTATGATTCCACGCACGATATTCATGAAGTTACATTTGGCCACCAGCACATCCTGTCTGTTGGGAAATCGTACAGATTCCTTGAGCACACACCCCTCCTGTGACAGATGGGGATGACCCAGCCCTGTGTTTCCCTGCTTCTTCCTATCATTTGCTCACCAGCAGTTGGACTCTTAAAGTTCCAACAGGCACACTGAGATCTAACACCCAGACTTGGTGCCCTAACTTCATGCAGGCTGCTCCCAGTGCCCCACAGAGGGGGCTGCACCATTAGCCTTCAGCACATGCTGCAATGCTCATAGAGTGATTGTCAACAGTGAAAAAACAGGGATTGACTGCTGCCATTTTCACTCTGAGGTCTCACTTTTTCTGTTTCTTTGCTTCTTTTTGCTTCCTTTTTAGACTGAACCCTTTGTTGAAAAAGTTTCTTCAGAATTGCCTGGTTACTGTTCAAACCCGTTGATGGTCGTCTTCCTCTTAATAGGTCTTTTAGAAAAGTTGAGCCATATGATCATCCCCATACTCAAAAGATTTATATTGAATTTGTGATATAAGCAATTAGATGGTGAAAGCAGCATAATTATCCATCTATGCAAGCAGTTATGATCTTGAATTCACCTGAAATTCAGCAAGGAAGGATGAGTAATAAAGGAGTCTCATGATCCCAAATGCTTCAAAGGCAGACTGATTATTTCATCTAAGGAACTGCTGGTCACAGAATCACAGAATAAGCCAAGTTGGAAGGGACCTACAAGGATCATCGAGTCCAATCCTTAGCCCTGCACAGGACCATCCTCAAGGGTCACACCATGTGCTTGAGAGTATTGTCCAAATGTTTCTTGAACTCTGGCAGGATCGGTGCTGTGACCACTGACCTGGGGAGCCTGTTCCACTGCCCAACCAGTCTCTAGGGTTTCTAATATCCAGCCTAAACCTCCCCTGACACAATTTCAGGCCATTCCCTTGGGTCCTATCACTGGTCACCACAGAGAAGAGATCAGTGCCTGCCCCTCCTCTTCCCCTCAAGAGGAAATTGTAGACTGTAATGACATCTCCCCTCAGTCTTCTCTTCCGTGGCACTGCTTTCCTGCATCTCATTCCCCAGTATGTATGAACATGTAGGGTTGCCCCATCGCAGGTTAACTTCATATTGAAGTTCCATATTGAACTTCATATGGTTGGTGATTGCCCAACCCTCTAATTTGTTGAGATCTCTCTGCTGGGTCTCCCTGCCTTACAGTGAGTCAATAGAGAACTCATCTGGTTGATTACAGTATTAGCTAAACAGCTGGCAATCGTCTTCTGGTAACCTCAACAAATCCTGGGACAGAGTGTATTGGTCTTTCTTGAAACTGAAAGCATTATACCTAAATGTCTGATTGGAGATAACATTGCATAATTAAAAAAAAAAAAAGAAAAGAAAAAAACATTTGAATTGAAATTCTAGCTACCTGTGCAAAATCTGAAGTATAATTTTGCATTCACACACACAGACACAAAAATAGCATTGTCAGAGGGCATGATGCATATTACTTTTTTTCCCAAGCTTTTGCCAACTACATTTACCAATGTAGTTCAATGAAGTACTTCCAGACACAGTTCTGCATCTATCATTTGTCTATTTTTTCCACTGTTCACTGTGCATTTAACATTCTCAACGTTTACAATCATCCGGTTGTACTTTTGACATTTAGTAATTTATCTATTATTTCTGTCTTTCTGCTTGCAGAAGCTCATTTGATATTTTCAGATGTATTGCTGCAAAATAGGCAGCAATATTTCATGTAGTAACTTCAAGCAGCCTTATGTCAGAGGTTTCTGGAAATCCACATGTTGGATATATGGAGTGATCAGTGGTGACTGGAGAAAGGTGTGTTCTCTCCATTGCTTTGTAGAAATTGTAGAAACAATTGCAAAATTAAAAATGAAGTTAGAAATTAGGGTGGCTTCCAAAGTCATGAAGAATGTTAGCAATTTGAAAGGAAGAATAACATTTCAAAAAGCAAAAAAATGTTTAGATAAGAAAATGGAGTGAACAAAACACCATGAATCACAGTGGTCATAATCTAAGCGTGTGTCACTCTAGGTTGCAAAAACCAGTCAGTTTTCTCAATACCCATAAAGTCAGCCCTACTTCATATTTGAATCGAAATTTGTAATAAACAAACTCAGAAATTTGGTATGTAATTATGGCAGCTCATTCCAGTCTTGCTCAATATATTTAATCTAATGCAATCCGTCCCTCCTTCATATAAAAATATATGCATCAAAATAAGAGCAAGTATTCTTTTGGGCATATTCTCTGTCATGAAAGTGATTATTTTTAATCTGATGTAAGAATTGCAGAGGCAGTTGTAGTCTCCAGTAAAAACAAGGAAAATGTTTGTCTTTTCATTTCATTATGATACAAAGCAGAAAATTACCCAGGAAGATTTTGTTGCTTACATTAATACTTATTTATGTAATCATGACCTTGGTGACAGGTTTAGGTTATCTCCTCAAGGTACAATTTGAACAAAATTCTATTAGTAAAATCATTCATTTAAACTTAACTTCTATTAATTAAATAAAGTATTAATTAATTGACTGCAATAAATCTTACCCATTAATAATAATTCTATTTAAAAAATAACTCAAAGAAGGGAATTTTTTATCACATATATTTAAGGAGTTATATATTACATATATATACATATATCACATATATTAAGGAGTTCCATTAATATGCAGTGTGAGGTCCCTATAGAAATCAAAATACACGGAAGTACAAACTATCAGAAAGGGTGTTATATATACTGTTTTAAAACTCTGTCCCTGAATCACAGAACCACAAACGGTTTATATTATGTCATGCTACTGAAGGAGAAAGGAACAAAAATAAATGATTACTGCAGGATTCTGAAAAGCTTCTAAAGTACGTGTCGTTTGTAAAACCCTACAGCATAAATTTATGACAACAATTGAGTTACTTTTGTGAGAGAAGACAGAAACAAAGGAAGAATAATCAGCATTCCAGGGCCCCTCCTTAATCTTCTGAGATATCTATTCTGAAAGATTATTTTGTTGGCAGTCTCCACTATGATGAAGGTCATCATATAAAGTCTTTGAATAAGTTAGTAGGTAAATAAGAGAGAAGGCACGTCTTAATTTCTATTTTGAAACTTCAAGGACAGTTATGATGTCTTGAACGGTAACTATGGATATTCCATTTTCATTCTATAATACAGTCAATAAAACATGAGCCTAAATAACTATTGTGACCAAAGCAAGCAGTATTTCTCTGAAGCTTGCTCCTGTTGAAAAGAATGCAACATTTCAGTTTAAGCTTGAGGGTAAACAACTTGAGAGAAAAATTGATGGCTAATAGCTGAGAATTGAACTGATTTTTCAGGTATAAATTAACATTTTTGATTTTTTTTGCAATATTACAAAAATGTTGCAATAAGATTATTTCTTTGTTTATTTATTTATTTACTATTCTTATTCCTAAATTTATATGTGAAATCTCTTTGTAAGTGAGTAGGTGCTGGACACTTTTTCTGAGAACACACCAAGTTCTATACTCCCCAATTATCATGAACTGCTAGGTGTTCTAGTACTATGGACTATGACAGGACCAGTTTGGGAACTAGCAGCCACAAGTTTGGAGAACAATGTCTTTAAGTGGTCAGAAAGGACTGTCTAGAACATATGCATGCAATCACTTAAAGGCATGTATTCATCACAAGCACGTCTAGAAATTTTCTATGCTTGAAAATGGAATCACATTATTTCACTTGACAGACAGAGAGACGGCTTGCAAAAGACTTGCTGTTTTCTGTTCACAGTTAAATTAAAAAAGCTAATTCTACTCATATTGAAGTTAACAGCAAAATTCCTGCTTATTTCAATGACAGCTGTATTGGCCTATAAATGTCCCTTTGTTATGCTTATTCTGCTCTGCATAGTATGTTTTCCTTTAACAACATTCTGTAATTAACAACAATTTGACAGACTCTAAGATCCCAATGTTTTATACATATTATTGCCACACAAAGCTGCATGGTGAGTTTTGTTGATAGAGGGGAATTGCAGTAAAGGGAAATGTGCTCTCTTTCCCACAAAATAGCTCTTTCAGTATGACCATATGATGTTCATACCAAATAACAACTTGCTGATTATACACTGATACAATTACCATGCTGAAGAGTTTTTACTATGCAAACACAAGAGTATCCAGAATTTGCTGAAACTGGCAAATTCTGACTTAATTATGCATTAAAAAAATTCTTAGCAGTCCTTTCTCCAGCCAATCTTCATCATATGTTTACGTTACATGCTTTTCCTAAGTTTAAATCAAATCCTGTCTTGGAATAACTCTTCTATTTTTTCTACCTGGCAGGTGACACTGACATTTCTCCAGCTGGAATTATTTGGACAGTTAGTGACTGAAAAAGTTAATTTAATATCTTCCTATTTAATTTCTATAAGAGATCACAGCATTGTTTTCAAAAACCTTTACTTTGTTTGGAGAAAGTATTCAAGAGCATTAAAAGGGCAGATTTATTAGTACAGATTTGTTAGTACAAGTCTCCCATCATTTGCCTTTTACTTGAAATATGGTGTTGCTATATTTAATTAAAAATGATATTCAATAGAATTTTCCTTCCTAATATATTTATTTGAAGAACAAGTAAGTAAATTACAGTCTTCCACTCATATTTTAACACACCTAAGGCTAATTTGATGTTAAAAGATTTAAAAGGAGTTTTTGTGTAGTTATAATTCACAAAATTATCTAGCTAAAGCATATAATTTATTTTTAAAGCATCTTTCTAGGGGCCAATATGGTCAGTGTGAATTAACATTTATGCTATTGATGCAACAGGAGAGAGGGAATATGTAAGGCGGTATGACATGAAAGAGCAAACGCAAATGACAGACTGCATTTAAAGAAGCTTCTGTTGTTGAGTTTTGATATTGAAGACCAGAGACTCCATTCAGAAAATAAACATTGATTATATGAAAATTCCTACCTCAAATATAGAAACTCCAATAAGTAATAAAACAGACATTAGGCAGTTACACTCTTTCTGGAAAATAAGTCATTAAAAAATTTCTTCCTTGTTCAAGAGAAAACAAGTGTCCTAATTTGTATCAGAAGACTAATTTTCTACTGTACAGTAAAGTAGGAAAGTGAAAAGCTTTGGTTTTGGAAATGAACCTCTAATCTCTTTAATTTTAACCCTGACAGCTAAGATAAGAATTTGGGAAAATACCAAGAATGTTAAATCAATCTCTAATATCTATTCAAGCTGCACCTCAATAAAACAAGTCAGCTCAAGTACATGGTTTAACTTATTTAGGTACATTTTAGTCTAAAACAGAGTCTCACTCAAGCTTCTGTTTGAATGTGGAGAGGTGTTACAGTGTGCTTCTGCAAACCAAACTCTGATTGTATAGCCCCAGACCTTAATACCATTCTTTCTGTCAAAATGCCAATGAGACTAAAACCAACCCTTTTTCTCCTGATAAAATGTTAACATTTAACAACCCAAACAAGCTTTCCTCTTTTTAGAGTCATGAGGATCATTTACCATATCTAGTTCATATTTGTCAATTTTGCATCTTGTTTCTCAAATGTTCTTTGCATCTATGTTCTCTTTATGACTGTCTACTCTGGAAGAACAAGCAGTGCCTGAATGTTTTTGTTCCAACTAAAATGATTGTGGTTTTGTGCAAATATTTAGATTTGGTACACTACAGGTCAGTGAGCCTGACCTTGACCCCTGGGAAAGTCACAGGGAAAATCCTCTTCAAAGCTGCTTCCAAATGTGAAAAACAAGCACATTATTAGGAGTAGTGACTATGGATTTGTGAAAGGAAAATCATGCTTAGACAGGTATCCTCATACAATGAAATTAGCAGCTTAGTGGACAAAGGGAGTAAATATTGTTTATCTTGAATTTTGAAATTTTTTTAACATTATTTTCCATTAAGCCTTCACAGACAAATTCAAGAAGTATGTAATGGACATAGAGGTGGACTGGAAACTGGCTGAGCTGTCAGGTTCAAATATTTTTGATCAGTACACACTTTCAGGCCTGTTGTAGTTCAGTTCAGTGGAGTCTACTCATTAATGTAGTATCTCAGGCAACTGGGTGTAATACTGTTCAACACCTTCATTACTGAATTGGACGGTGGGGGAGGATGCACCTTCAGCAAATGATACAAAACTGGGAGAAGTGGGTCATACACCACAGAGATGTGTCATCTTCCAGAGGGACCTCAACAGGCTGAAGAAATGTTTCAGTGACCGATCACTTGCTCTGTGAAGAACCCTTTCCTAATGTCCAGTCTCAACTTTCCCTGATGTAGGTTCATTCCATTTACTCATGCCCTATTGCTGATCACCAGAGAGCACCTCACCCTCCGCTGACACTCTTAAAGAAATTCTAGGTTGTGATAAATCAGCCTTCTCTTATCCAGGCTGAACAACACAAGTGACTTCAGCCACACCTCCTAAGTCTTGACCTCAAGATCTTTCACCATCTTAGTCTCCCTCCTCTGGACACATTCTCATAGTTTTATAGGCTTTTTATAATGAAGAACCTGAAACTGCACAGATGGGGCCACACCAGCATAGTGTAGGGTGGGACAACTGCCTATCTTGACCAATCCCTGATAAAGGTGAGTAAAGAAGACAGTGACAGTCTTTCCTCTGTGGTGTCCTGTGACAGGAGAAGAAGCAATGGGCAAAAACTGAAATACAGGATATTCCATTTAAACAGAAGCATAAACAGTTACTGTGATCATGGTTAAACATCTGAAAGGAGTTACCCAGAAAGTCTGTAGAGTCTGCATTCTTGGAAATATTGAAAAAGTGACTGTTCATGGTCCTGGTCAACCTGATCTAGCTGACCCTGCTTTGATCAAGGGAGTTTGATTAGACTATTGCCAGAGTTCCCTTTCAACCATCATGATTCTGTGATTCTGATTCATAGGCCACTGTTACACACTAATTTCGAACAAATTGCATATTTCAAGGAAATTCATCCAACTTTAACTGTTGTTTTTTTGGTGCTAAATATGAAGTTATATATTAATCTAGGTTTGACTCTGATATGCAGATATTTATTGTAAGTATGAAAGTATGATTGTTCTGGGGCAGACCAAAGATCCATCTCCTTTCCTGACTACTACCTGACAGTGAGTAAGGTCAGAAGCTAAGCAGAAAAGTACAAGCGTGGTCAAGATTACAGTAACACTTCCCTGGGTATCATTCCTCACACTAATTTGCTATATTCTCTCTTGACATCCAAAACTCCTCTACAGATGGTAGTATTTTAGCCCACAGACAGGAGACTACAGGTAAAAAGAGATTGGAAAGAAGTGAAGTATAAGGAAGGAATAGCAGTCTGCTGAATTCCTCCCTTGCAGGACAGCATGTAATCAAAACACTAAAATGACATACACTTTGAAACAGTGATAATTCAAACTATTGCATGCTATGTTCTTTGATAGTAGTTTTCCACCACCTAACCTGCACAGCTGTGGAATGGGGTTTACTGAGCCTCAGGTAAGTATCCTAGTGAATCAGTCTCTGCAGAAAGGTGTTTCTTTTCTTTAGGATGTTGTGGTTTGGAAGCACCATTTCTTCCAAAGAACATTATCCTTTATTCCCTACCTGCATGGTGAGTCTACATATTTTAAATGGAAGAACGATCTCATTATGATACCAGATTTAGTGAATGCAGCACCAGATTTTAAGTGCTTATGATATAACGTAATTCAAATTTAGTAGCCTCAAATTACTGTTTCCTGACTTGCACTTACTTTCAGAAGCCTTATTCTACAGTGACCACTTTACATGCAAACTTTCATCTTTGTAGGTAAAAGTCATACAGGGCCTGTTAATTCTGACAACAATCAGACTATGTAAATACGTAATACACTCAAGTTATAACAAAGTCAGTGTACATAGCACTAGAGTGCTTCCCATTCATTCAAAGAAAAGCAAAACTATAATAGAAATCTTTAAGCCTCACAGATCACAGAAATTTCTAAATCATTTATTTTGTCTAACAAGGAAATAGGATTGGAACTAATAAGCATATAAATCTACTTTTAATGCAGTAACACCATATTGCACTGTGTGTTCAATAATCTCAGCCCTGAATCAGTGTTGGTCTCTAAAAATTGTTCAAGCAATGCAGGTTGCTAAGTGCAGTTTTTCTGAATGTCATGAGAGATGTTAATCCTTCTTCCAAAGGCAGAATGATGGTGCTTAAGCACACGACTATTTATGTGGCACCATGATGACTGCAGCAAAAGTCAAGCATAAAGCCCAAGACACAAAGTTATGATTTTGGATCATAATCATAAGTCTTTGTGAGTAGTGGTGGAAGCACTGTTTTCATACCAACACGTATCCACTTCCCTTTTCCCTGTAGAAGACGTCTAAAAAGATTATTCATAGACAGCAAATATGCGTATAAGGAAGTTATTAGAACTGTTTCCTGACATATGGGAGTAGCTTATTTGGTCTGCTGTGCATCATTAACACCTTCATAAAGTTGCTTGTATGCCATCAATTATCTAATTGCAAATTGGCATTGAAGAGATTGATATCATGAAGCCAAGCAGTATGTTAATTTTCTGTCAGATAATATAATGATTACACACATTTCTAGACTTAAAGGTGTTTCTTTCCTAACACAAATATTTTTAGTACAAATGTTTTCCAAATACACTTTTACTATAAAAATACTAAAATATATATATCAATGAATTAATTTTCACTATGAAAGAGTGTATATTATTATAAAAAGTTTTAAAACTTTTATATCACTGCTATTACCAGGTTTGCCTGCAAGCTGATTTCCTTCTCATCTTCCTGAAGGGTAGTATAGCTGATTGTAAATAAATGGAATTGTTTCTGAGTAGAATGACAAAGCTCATGGCAATGTGTACTTACCATGAAATAGGAATGCCTCAGGAATTACACTTCTACTACCCTGAGGCACTGATACTCAGTTGGGTACACTGTTAGGAAGAAAAAGCAGTGTATTCTTTCTTAACCCAATTGTTTAAAGTCTGGCTTTAAGACTTTTCAGCATGACAGATTTTCACTAAAACAACTTGGCAGCTCAAAAACCTTAGAACAGTTTGAGTTTCCAGCAAAAGATGGAGATGTGAAAGAATGTAATTCCCTTCTCCTTTGTTCACATTGTGACACACCCTTGCAAAACAAAAACTTTTCAGAAAACCAGCCTTGTTCCTCCTAAACCCAAATTGTTACCATTTGAGGGCAGTCAGTTCCACTCCTCTTGGCAGAAGCTCCAGAGAGAAGAGAAAATATAAACAGAAAAAAAGCATTGCACTCCGTTTCTTTTGTATCACAAGAGCAGTAGCGTGTTTCATGCATTATAGTTTTGTAATACTCAAATACTGAAGATATATGTCTCTTATTTATTCCGGATTTTAAACTCCCTGCTCCAGACGACCTCAAGAATAGGTAATATATCTGCAGAATTCAATCAGCATTTTTCTTTTTTGGGAAAGATAAAACTAGCTCTAAACTGTGTTCATCAAAATACCATTTTGTACCTGCTCAAAAATTGCAGAGCACTTTTTTTCCTTCCAGAATGCAGGGTGCAATTATTACTTTTGCTTATTGCATACATCAGTAATCTGAATTACGGTGGCATGAGGAATGTGTACCCAGTGTGTACAGACAGACAATTAAAATACTCACACTTTCTCTATAATTAAGGGGTTTGAAAAAGCCAGTCAAATTTGGCAAGTTACAGAACTGGTGCCATAGCTAGGGATTAGGCTAGTTAGACCATAGGACTCACTTCAAGAAATAGGGTCTACTGAGGCTGATAGGGTCCATCTGTCAGAAAGAACAATAACATCTTCAGTAATAGACTTGCCAGGCTGGTGAAGAGGGCTTCAAACTGAAGTTACTGACATCAGGCTGTGTGGTGTGTTTGACACACTGAAAGGAAGGGATGCCATCCAGAGGGAACTCGAGAGGTGGGCCTGTGTGAAACCCATGAACCTCAACAAGGCCAAGTGCAAAGTCCTGCACCTGGACTGGTGTAATCCTAAGCACAAATACAGGCTAGGCAGAGAATGGATTGAATATAACTTTGAGTAGAAGGACTTGGGATTTTGATGGATGAGACTCTCAGAAAGCCAGCCATAAGCTGGGTTGTATCAAAAGGAGCAGGATGAGCAGGTCAAGGGATGTGAATCTCCCCCTCTACTCTGCTCTCTTGAGATCACACCTAGAGGATTGTGCCCAGCTCTGGGGTGCCCAATAGAAGAAGGGCATGGACTTGTTTGAGCAAGTCCAGCAGAGGACTACAAAGATGATCAGAGGGCTGGAGGACCTCTCCTATGAGGACAAGATGAGAGAGTTGGGATTGTACAACCTGGAGAAGAGAAGGCTTGAGGAGACCCTACAGAACCTTCCAGTACCTAAAGGGGGCTTATAAAAAAGCTATGAAGGGACTTTTTACAAGGGCATGTAGTAATAGGAAAAGGGTAATGGCCTTAAGCTGAAGGAGGGTAGGTTTACATTAGATATAAGGAAGAAGAAGTAAGTAAGAGATAGATGTGAGGGCAGTGAGACACTGACACAAGTTACTTATAGCAGTTGTGCATCCCTGAAAGTATTCAAGGCCAGGCTGCATGGGGCTTTGAGCAATCTGGTCTAGAGGAAGGTTTCTCTGACCATGGCAGGATGGGGCTTGGAACTAGATGATCTTTAAGGTGCTTTCCAAGCTGAACCTTTCTATGATAAAGAAAATTCAAAAGCCAAATGACTTGTAATGTGGAAACTGCACAGCAATTGAAGCAGGGTACTCAGACTGATGCTTGCTGTTGTCCTGCTAGCTTTGACAGTAAATGATGATGGAACTGACTCAAGAAAACATCTATGCAGGGATATCTGTAATTTAATATTCTGGATGGGGAAAATATGAAGGGATTTGGACAGACTTTTTTTTCACTCCTACCAGAGAAGTAATGAGTTCTCTTGGGATGGATTGGGGCAGAAGAGTGGGAGGAAAAGAACTGAGGTAAAAGGGGAGAAAACAAGTCCTGAACTCCTTGATTACCTGTCAGTGCCCAGAAAAAAGACATAGATCATGGAAAAACTACTGTGGGAAATTCTTCCCAGTAAATTGAGAATGTGTAGTCATAGTCTGGTTTGGGGCTGCAATAGCCTCTGTTGTTCTGTGGGGAATTTTCATTCCCCTAGAGAATACATCAATTGCTTTCATAATTCAAGATCCACTAACATCTGCAGTTGACTGACAGGTTGGGAGAGTGCTGAAAAGCTGGCTGCCCTCTCTTGCTGTTGAGAGGGCAGAGAGGACTTCAGAGGTGTTAGAGCTGATATTTGACACCTGGGTACAAATCTGTCTCAGAGCTGGCTGCAGATGTCCATCATAGCATTGATGTTTAGTTTAAATCTCTGCTTGAGAGGTTCATGAATGTCAACTATGTATACAGGATCCAAGGATACAGGTATTCTCTTTCCAGACCTACTCTCTCAGTTTCTCCAAACAATGTGTTAAGCACAAGTGATGAGTGTATAAATTTCCTCAAGAACTGGGGAAGGAATTTTGAAGAGTCATAAGCATCTTGAAATCTTTACAGAAAAAACGTGGTGCTCCTGATGGGAGCCTGTTCTGCCTCACCTATGGTGTACATGCAGAGGTATGTTTATAGATGTCCTTATGTCACCCTGCATCCTTCTCTGGGCAGGAAGGCCAGTGTGGTTGGCATTCACTGGCCATTCGTAGTCTTTGGGACACCCAAGGCTGGAGTTTGTCTCACATCAAGGACCATGACTGCTCACACCATTACTACAGAGTTACTACTCTCACCACAGAGATGAGGGTTGTTCATCTCCAGACAGACAAAGTGGCCTTCCAGATCAGGCCCAAGACAAGGTCCTGCAAGTCCCAGACCCTGCACCCTATGGCACCGCAGAGCTGGGGTTTCTGCTAGTGATTACAAAAAATCACATGTACCATGTTGTTGTCAGTATCTACAGTGATAATACACCTCTTACACCTCTAGTTTTCCTTTCTGAGATTATAGCTGTGAGCATGCACAGGTCAGAATCAAACATGCATTTTTTCCCCATATTCCTGCTCTAGTTTTGCTGTATGTTGAATCATAGACATACTGAGCCTGATCCTATTTGTTGCATTAACTATTTGGCAGAGTGGTGATATATTGCACTAATTTATTACTTTTTCATAGCAGTTGTGGCAGTAACTTAGAAGCAATATACCACTTATAGCAATATACGTTTTAAGATGCCAGCTCAAGGAATAGGAACTTGATCAACTTGTAGCACATATGGGATAACTAGCGCTACTCGGTTGTCTTAGTTCAAAGGGGAGAACTAAGATATCTATGTTAACCAAGAAAGAAAATAAGCCCTCTCCCTTTAAATTTAGAAAAACAGAACTTTAATTAGGAAATATATATATATATATGAAAGGATAACAGTTCTCAACCACAATACATTTATATGTATATCCAGAAAGGACCAAACACCAACAGTTTGTAATAAAATCTTCCCCTCTCCCGAAACGACAAGGCAAACAGTTAAAAGGTCTTTTGGTTACTCCAAAACAAAAAGGACTGCAATTGTATCTAAGGACAGCAGATGGCGATGTCGTGCCTCAGCTGCTGCCCTCTCTCTCTCTCTCTCAACGGATGCAGTTATATTTATGGACAGCAGGAGGTGATGTCGCACCCCAGCCGGCTGGCCTCTCTCTCCCTCTGGGGATGGCAGGACATCAGGTCAGTGGCAGTGATGTCGGTGACGGAAGCAGCAGAAGGAGATCTATCTCCGAAGTACAGGAACACAGGCACACTCCCTCTCCTCTCCCTGGCAGCTCTCGCAATGTCCCCAGATGAAAAGCAGTCGAGTCAGGGATGAGAAGGCAAAGTCCCAGCGATCCAGTGAAGCCAGACACTGCTGTGCCTCTGCCTCGCTCCCCCGCTGATCGCTGCAGCTCCTGCGCCGAAAACGCAGCAGCCCTCTGGCCACATCCCCCGCCTTCCCCTGAGCTGTTCTCCCTCCCTCTCCCGGCCTGGAGAGACACCAGAACAAAAGGCCCTAGCCAAGCGATTAACATCAGGATATGAATATTCATTTCACCCTTTGTTAACCATTTTACAGACTAAGGCATGTCCTCCAATCTTTTAGGAAGGAATTCCAACGAGTATTGAAACTACAACATCGGTCTTCGCTGCCAATCAACTTCCCACTGAGAATGTCCTTTATGTTTAGCTTAGAATTGCAATGGCAGAAAGACTGATGAAGTAGTCCTGTTGCTAAGAGTCATGGCTTTAATGATCTCAGAGGTGAACAGAGGGGCAGGATGTATAAACAGCTATCCAGCTGTTTCTGTTGAACTGTTTAGTGGAGTCACAGGAAAACAAGAACCGTGAACTAGACTATGCTTGAGTTTAGCTAACTTGTAGCGGTTGAGAATAAGTCTTTCTTGTCACCGCTGAATGCTAGTCTGTATTGAGACACCTGTCCTTTCTGATTCTCTTAGTCTGTCACATACTGTAGTCATATCTTTACGTCTCAGACTGTTTTGCTTATTTTGCTCCTTAGACTAAGGAAGGATCATACCTTTTATTACATCTACCACTGTCACATTCAAAGTACTAAAAACTATTTATAGACAGATACCACATGACTCAGAGTTTAATACTCAAAGAAAAAAATTTTCTGTTTATTCTGTTAATATAGGGCCCTTTAAGTCTTTAGTTCAGTTATTAATCTAGATGTGTACAGAAAAATTATGCATAGAATTAAAAAAATGCACTAAAGAAAACTAAGTCTATAACATGAACGTCCATCTTTCTACTTTACTTGTAAAAACTACTAAAAATAGAACCATGGAATTAAATCATCAAGGAAAAACTCAGTGACTTCTGGATTAAACTGTTCTTATTTATTTACTATCAGTTAACAATTTACAGAGAATTCAAATAGAGTTAGGTTCCTCATTTTATATCAATGGAAATGCTATGCTACACAATGTCTTCTGAAGTAAGTTATCAGGAATATTCCTGCAAACCTACTACCTTCAATGGAATTTGCAGGATCTTATTGGAATTTATTTGACAGATCTGTTGGTGAAGGAGGAAGTATACAACTGAAGTTGGTCTGTTTTAGTTGTATTGAAAAAAGCTTGGAACAAAAAAGATTAAAATTTGTGCAGATGTACTTTTGCTCCTGAAATCAGTAAGCAGTTCTGAGTAGATACACTCAGGTAAGGATATGCTAAGAGTGTTTTAGATTAATAACATGTCTCTTTACTGTTTTATTTAATCTTGAATGTTCTCTTAATTGTAGTGTTACAGATTATTTCCTTACTTCTAAGTCAGTCAAATATACATGTTGCTCAACTCTAGGGACAGAAAAATTCCATATATATTCAGGTAACTTCTTAAAGAAATTTCATTTCTAAGATTGGAAAAAAAAAAACAAACCCAAAACCAAAAAACAACCTAATTATATATTTATGAATCCCTATAAATTTTAAACACTAAAAGCATATGGATTTACCCTTAGACAATGAAAAGTAAACATATTAATTTCTAAATAAACAGAAAAGTGATTTATTTTAATGATGTCATTTGAAGTTTTATTTGCTTATTTGAATCTTAGCATACCTTAGCACATTATTTCAGTCTCATAATTTACTCTGCATTGATTGAAATTTTAACCCTCACACAGAAAAGAATAACTCTATTTACAGTAGCAGTGTAATTTAATTTAGTTGGAGTACTTAGAGTGTTAATATGAATTTCAACAGTATTATTCAAATTAGCAAATAATTTTTAAGCATTCATAAATATATAAGAATGTTCTCAATTTTATAAATGATGTGTGGATAGTTATGAACATATCAAATTCTAAATTTGATTACATTTGCAAATATTTTTCCTGCAATGAAAATGCTTTACCAGAAAGTAAGGAAATTAGGTTGCAATAAATGGGAAAGGAAAATAAAGTTATTACTTCCATCAGAAATATGATTTGAATTATTTAGATGGTATATGGAGAAGCAAACCAAAAGGAAAAAAAAAATCAAAGATAATAAAATATATTTATTTTCACTGAAATATTTACACTTACACTGCAGGGGAATAGTGGCTACAAAATCCTTCACATCTGCACAGAGAGCTATTACACCATAAAATGCAATAAAGTTGCTCAAACATTCTTTTTCTCTGGTCAATCCACAAAAATCTTCCTAATTGCCTTCTTTTAATTCGCAAGCCTGGAAACAAGCTGCAGAAGAAGCTGCTCTGTGATTCCTCCAAGGATTGAACTGAAGCTGATTGGCTGAGAGGTCCCTGGATCATTCCTCCTGTTTGACTTAAGGATAGGCAAGTCCAACATTATCTGCTTTCTGATTATGTGGGGCCCTTCTCCATTTGCTATAATTATTTTTTAGTAGGTGTTAAGCAGAGGCCTCACAATCGCATCAAAATATATTTTCAGCAATTTTAGTTGAATTCTGTGTTGTCCCATGGGCATGAATGCAACCTTAACTTGTTGCTTTCTCACTTCTGTGACCAGACTTCGTCTCTGAAAACAGAAGAACATAAAGGCACAGAGTAGTTCAGTCTTTTCAACATTGTCCACTGCTAACTTCTCTCCCCTGCCTAGCAGCAGATCTGTCTCTTCCCTGAATTTTCTTTTCCTATGCCTATCTTGAACATTTTCTTCTCATTACACTTCATGGCGCTATCTCATTTTAACTTCAGTAAGTCTTTGGCTGTTCTAATTTCATGCATAAATATCCAAGCAATAATTTTATGCTCCTTCTTCATTGCCTGTAGTTGTTTAAAATTCTTTGATGCATTTCAATTCTTTTGAAGGTCTATACATCAGGGTAGTTTGCTTATTATCTTCCTCTTCAAATAAAATGAGCCATCTCTCACAGTCAGTTTTCTACTTCATGGTGATTTCTCAATGTATTCTGCCTTGTAATTCCTTAAGTAAACTGAAGGTTGCTCTATGGAATAAGTCTGAAGTTTAAATTACACTGCTTATTTTACCAGATCCTTCCTGTATTCTGACTTCAATCGGTCCATGGTTATGAAGTCCCAATTTATGACACCAGGACAAGTAGGGCATTAGAGTAGTTGACTCCTCTAGCCCTTGCCTTGGGAGTTAATCAGCAGCATAATCTAGGAACCTCTTGAATTGCTAGCACAGTGCTGTGTTTTCTTCCGAGGAGGTGACTCAACATTTGACAAACTCAATAAGAGTTTGAGTCATGACATCATGAGAATTCTGATAGTTCTGTACAAAGAGCTGCATCAGTTCCTTCCTCTTGTGGAGTCTTGTGATGGGTCTTCAACACAACACTGCACTGCTACTTATTCTCTGATCTTCACTCAAAAACTTTCAGACCCCATGTTTTAGGGGCTGCTTTACTCTCCTCCTGACATTTTACTACCTGTCCTTTCTGAAACTTCTGATAAGTTAATTTTGTTCTTGAGAAAAGATTACTTTTCCCCTTTCCTCTCTCCGTGTCCTTAAAGTGAAATTATGTTTTGAAGTACAAATTCTGACAGCTGTTTAATGAAAGAGAACACAAAAAATTAACTTATTTTATTTCTCAGTGGGTCACTGTTCTGTTATTCATGCAAATAAAGTGCTTATATTTATTAGTTATTAAATCTTGTAAGTTTCCTCATCTCAGTGTTCGATGCATGTTTTGGAGGGTTTTTTTTCATATTTTTGAGACAATAAGATATAATCAATTACTAGGATTAACCTCTATGGAAGCAAAATTGTGGAACTTAGCAAAAAAACCTTTTTCTTTGGAGTTTTCAGATGTCTTAGAACTTCTTTTTATCCTTTGTGTTTTCTTTCCTTGTGGACCACATTAATATCATATATAATTCTAATAGTTACTTATGCTAATGTCTTATTAACATAAATGTAACTCACTACTGAATTTCCATGAGCAGTGGCAGAACAGAGTATAACCATGGAAACACCCAAGTCTTGCCTCAGATATGCTTAAAAGCAATACAGATTTCCTCACTCATTTAGCTTTTCTCACTATTCCCTTGTGTCATTTCAGTTCTTTGCAGTTTTATTTATAAGTAGAGAGAATTGATAATGGGTAAAAAGATTTAAGATAGAATATTTGTCATTTTTGATTGAAGACCAAGGAATTAGATAATGAAAAATGCTATTTATACATTACTTTATTCATTATATAATTTAGAAATTAGCTATGTGATTTCATTATCATAAAATAATCTCAAAGATTTGAGTCTCTGTATAACAAAGCTTTAAACTTCAGGAAGAATAAAAACACTGGATTGTGCTGCTGTCTTTAAATCTGATGTTCTTCAGTCTATCACTGATAAAGCAACCTATTTGAAACTTAAAAGCTTTATGTTGTAGGATTTAAATATAACATGCCATTCACGCTAGTGTGAATACTACACTTGCTTCCTGGTGAGTTGGTGCTGTGGTGGTTTTTTCCCACAGAAGAAAGGAACCGGTGTTTTCATACATACATTTATTTCTGTTCAGCATTATTTGGTTTTATTGAATGTAATTTTTACTATTGATCAAAGATCTGGAATTTCTAAAGCACTGTGCAAATGTCTTATCAGTCTTATCAGATAGGTCAATAGCATCATCCCTACTTTTAAAGACCTGACATTGCTGAGGAAATGTTTTAAATCAGTATTGAATTCATCCTTTCCAAGTCTTGATAAAAAAAAAACAAACAAAAAAACAAACAAAAAAACAAAAAAAAACAAAACCCCACACCAACCAAAAAATATCTTTGTCTTTGGTCAGTTTTAAAAGTAGCTGAATGTGGATCATGAATGCCAGTGTTAAAGACAGTAAATCCCAGGAAATGGGCAACAATTATTCCTGTTTGGGCTATTACTATATTTAGTTTGTTTTAACAGGAAGATTCCAAATGTTTTTTTTTAACTTATATTTATTGATTTTGCAGATTATCTTAATCTAATTTAATGTTCTCCTTTGCCAAATTTCTGATTTTAATCAAAGTATTCAGCCATTTTGAAGGTCCTCCATATCTTACTATAGATTATTTTTTTACTATGCAGGTATAATTCCTTATGTTTTCTCTATTGCACCACGCTACATCCATATTTTTGCATGCTTTGCATTTTCACAAGTTTGATCTGCCTTTTCCTCTGCATTATTCCCCTTGAAAAAGTTCAGGTGCAAATCCTCAGAGTTATTTTTACATAAGAACTTGGTAAATTCAGGGGTTTTTTACAATTTTTTAATCATATTATCTGTCCTGTATATTCCAGGATGTTTATAAAGCCTTTGATTGTATTACCAGCCTTTCATCCCTTCAGTAAATAGATGCAGTTATGACTCACATTTATATTTGTATGAATTGTGTCCTACATTTTTTCCTCGAGAATGAATAAACATAAATTGGAGATATTTGACTTTTTTTTTTTAATTTCACAAAATGATATATAATTTTTTATAAGTGAAAGATCTTGTATTATCTCACAGAATCATGTCTTAATGATGAGAAAAGCTTTGCAACTAATTTAAGCACATATGTACAAATATTTTGCCAATATCTACAAAAATAGGAAGTAAAATAGCAAATATATTTTCTGGTTGAAGATCAGGGTTCATGATCAGAAAAGGGGGTAAGACTTTTCCTTTCTGGAAATAACTTCAAGGTAAATAAACTTTCAAGCTGTAAGTTAGCATAAAGGTCTTAAAATCATAGAATCTGAGTTGGAAGGGAACCACAAGGTTCAGCTCCCGGCCCTGCACAGGTCAATTCCAACAATCACACTATGTGCCTGCGAGTAACATCCAAACACTTCTTGAACTCTTAATGTAATTGTACTCTAGGAAGTACTACTAAGCAACTCAAAATACTCATTTTCCACCAACCATAGTACGTTATGCCTTCATTGGGTCTTTTACACAAATCCTAAGACACAGTGGATGAAATAAAAAGGAAAAAACAAAAAACCCTTATACAAGTAGCCATGCAAATTTCAGAGCCTGGAAGGTTCCTTTTAATTGATTTGCAGCCAGATAACTGAAAAGGATCTACTGGTACAGAGGATTCAAATAAATTTTCAGACAACTTTCCTAAAGACCAGCAGCTTCAAGGCACATTTTTCTAATACTTCTTTATGCTCTGCTCTTGTTTTAGCCATTGCTGAGTAGTGTTAGCACAGCATAAAGACCTTTTCCACATCTCGGATGGCCCCACCAGTGAGTAGGCTGGGGGTACAGAAGAACCTGCAAGAGGACACAACCAAGACAGTCAACCCCAGCTGTCCAAAGGGAAATTCAATACCCTACGGCATCATGCCTAACAATAAAGACTGAGGGAAGTAGGAGGGGGGGAAGACATTCTTAGTTATGACATTTCTTTTCCAAGTCACCATTATGTGTGATGAAACCCTGGTTTCATGGAGATGGCTGAACACCTGGCTACCCATGGGAAGTGGTGAATGAATTCCATGTTTTACTTTGGTTGTGTGCACATGTGCTGGTTTAAAGGTAAACCAGCAGGAAAAATGAACCAAGCTCAAAAGAGATTACAAGTCAGAGTTACAATTTACTAAAAAGATTACAATAAATACAATGACACACAGAAAAATTGATTTTAACCCACAAAAGAACAGATGGTTAACCCAGCATCCTGGGGCATGAACAGATGGTGTTCATTAGCCCCTGTGCAGAACATCATGTGGTCCCCCTGAATACCAAGCGAAAGGAAAGGAAAACCTGTTGGTGAGGATGATGGTTGCAGTCTTATTGAGAGCAGCTGTTGCAGTCCTGTTGGGGTTCTGGTCCTCCTCTGAATCCAATGAGTGGTACCCCAAATCTCAAAAAACAAAGATTATATATGCTCAGGTGGGAATGCCCAGTACCTCCTCCAGGGTGGAGAGTTCCACAATGAGTGATTTAACTCTGTGAGTCATGAGATATTTTTGGAATCTTTGATAGTCTAGGTTGTTGCAACTGCCTATTGAGCCAGTCCCTACCAACCCATTAGCAGACATGACCCCTCAGGCTGGGTGTGAAGGTGTTAGTGCCTCCCCGGAGGGGAGTTATCACAGCTGAGTCACTGGTGTGAAGACAGAAAACATTCTCATGCCTCGCAGAGTTCTTAAACACCCAGCTTGTAGCCTGAGGGGTCAGGTATGCCCTGGGCAGCTGCTGCAAATGATCCTTTATTAACAGTTCATGAGAAATGACATAGAGGGTGTAGAATACACAGCTTTGGTTACACTCACACAATGATAAACTGGTCCTGGCTGCTGTAACTAGGACAGCATGGCTTGTTCTTTCTTTCCCTATTAAAGTGTCTTGATCTCACCCCAAAGTTCTCTCACTTTTATCCTTTGATTCTTCTGCCCATCACACCAGGAGGGAAAGAGTGAGTGGCTGTGTAGGGATCAATTGCTTACTGGGGTTAAAGCACCACAAAGGTTCATTTAATCTACAAATAAAGTCAAAACTGATGCTTATCAGACCCATACAAAGTTAGTGTTCTCTTGGTCTGAAGCCATCCTAAATCCTATCCTGCTCAGTGACAAAATTGCAAAGTGATGTATTTTGTCTACTTCTCTGGAAAGAGGAGAGAAAAAAAAACAATAAAAGCAGTATGAGGAACACTAGGAACACTAAATGCCCTGTTGCTTCACTCTAACAGATGGCGAGGTAGGAGATGGGAAGAAACTTCCTCTCATTAAAGTTTTTTTCCTGAAAAACAAAACATACTTTTGATTGAACTATTTGAGCAGAAAACTGAAAACTTACAAAATCAAACAGAAACATTCCAGAATATTAAAATGAGGTTTTAAAAAAGTAAATTATTTTATTATCAATACTTACTCAAATAACAGAATCACAAACTTGTCTAAATTTAAAAAGGAAAAAGGCAAAATACTCTAATGATTCAAAGTATACTTTTACCTGTTTTTGGAAGAGATAACAGTTATCTTCATCCCTTTTAAGTAAAATACTTCAGGAAATTGCTTTTGGATTTCTATAAGAGTGATATAAATAAGACAATTTCTTCAGCATGTGAAATGGTATGTGTAAGTCTGACAGCACTGTGGTAAATTAACTGGTCCAATTAACAGCATGGGGCACCTCTAGGATTAATTGAAAATCATTAGTTTATTTATTGAGTTAGTTTTAAGTATTTGAAAGTGCATACTGTGTTAATGTTGTATTTCTCTAAGTGATACTGTAACTAAATGGTGATCAGTTGTCTTTTCAGTGTTTTGTGTTATTATGGTTTATTTTTCTCCCTGGAAGGTAAGATGTTGATGTAGGGACTGTGCTTTTAATTGCTTTGTTCCCTAAAGAGACTGTATAGCTCTTATGTTTAGCACAGCTGTTGTAATAGGGAACACAGTAAAACAAGTCTCTCTTAAAGGCTTTGCATGGAATGATCAGCAAATGCCACAGTAATATAGTCAGTACAGCTACAAAAATTATGTTTACATATGCATGGGAACAGACAAACATAAATTCATATGTGACAATAAGGACATTTAGGTAGCAAATATCTCAGAAAAGACATAAACTTTATAAAGATAAAGTTGACATTCCTTATTTAACACGATAAACTATACACAGAAAAAGTCTAAAATACCAACAGGCACTGAAACTTGTAATTTTTCAAACATGCAGATATAAATATGCAGTAGCGTGAGAAGTTCTGGTCCGTTTTGGAATATGACCCTTTAGTAACTTAAGCTGCAATTTTACTACGAACTTCTATTTAATTGTAACTTAAATTTAATCATTTGTGAAAAGACAGTCCAACCTTCTGCCTGGCCTGGCACTTATTGCAATCCAGTGTCTGAGAACCAGCAAGCTGTACAGCTTCTCAAATCATGGAATAATTTTGCTTCCTGATTAGAGTTGTCACATGTGCACATGTGTTCTTAAACAGACAGAACAGACACCTGTGTTCAAGACCACTCCATGCAGCAGAATCCCATACTTACTCCAGTGAGAACCGGGTAAAGAATTGCAACATGAAATGCAACAAAAACCAGCCAAAACTAAATGTGATTAGATAATAGTTATGACTCCCCATGACTTTAAGCACAGATTGGTAGCAATGAAAACAAACAACAATTTATGTCTGAGATATGAACTGATAGGGAAATTGCACTGTAGTTTGGGGTCTTTATGGATAAATACAGAAAACACATATATAATGCAAATTTCATAGCTAGGAATTCTAGGAGCTATAGCCAGGAAAAACTCAAAGTTATGGTACCATGTGGTTTCAGAGTATGGTTAGAAGCCTTATCAGTGTCCATATTCCTGTGAAAATAATGCGCCAAGAAATGCTAAAGTATAACATACAAACTTGAGGTGTTCAGTCTCAAGAGCTAAAATTATGATTCAGGAAGTACTGAACAGCAGAACTGTATTCAGGCCTTTATAACAGTCAATTCATTCAGGCAAATATATGTAGAGATGAGCATTACTACACAGCTATACAATTCAGAAAAAAAGGGAATGATTAAACAGATCACGCAATGTGACCTTTAGCACCAACATATCTTCTAGGTAAGTTATTAGTTCTGGATTAGCACCAACATATCTTCTAGGTAAGTTATTAGTTCTGGCAATATAATTAAGTGTAAATAAATGCTGTATTACTCCTATGCATAGAACCATTGAAGTTGCAAAAGACCATCAAGTCCAACTATTTACTAAAAACTATGAGTCCACCACCAAATCACACCCCCAAGTGCCACATCTACACATCTTTCAAATAGCTCCAGGGATGGTGAGAACAATTTCCCTTGGCAACCTCCTCCAGTTCTTGATAGAACTTTTGTGAATAAATCTTTGTATAGTATCCAATCTAAACCTTCCCTAGAGTTCATCAATGCTTATAATCCAAATATGCAAATATACATAATCCTATCCAAAGTTAAGCACCTATTAAAAAAAAAAAATCTGAAACCATGTGTTTGATTTATATTTGAAATATATATTTGATATACATTTGAAATGTGTCCATATTTTAGTTTTTTCTTCCATTTTTATATCTCTCCTCCTTTCATATTCCTTTGTATTGTGAATTGTCCTCTTCTGTGTAAATAGCAATATCATGAAAATTGAATTAATACTAGGAAAATAAAGGTAATGGTTAAAGCAATTTTTTTTATGTGTGTGTATAGAAACATCTAAAAGAGGAGAGATTTTAATTGTAAATACAAATAGTAAACCAGGCTATTAAAAATATTGAAGAATCTAAAATAGATGGAAAAATTATTTAATGCACACCTGGTATTTGAAGTCTAGAAATATGTCAAAGGCAAAGGACTACTGCAGCAGCTGGGTGTTACAATGGTCACAGAATAATGAATATAACTCTTAGAATATAAGGTTGGTAGTGGCAAAACTGTGATAAAATACTGGTGAGTAGTTTAATTAGTTTACAAAGTTTACTTTGCTGAACAATTGAAGGGTAGAGTTACTTTTAACATGGCACTTGATGTCCCAAGTTAACACTGCCATAGTTGTCTGACTTCAGTGTTAGAGACTACGAACCACAAAACTAAAAATATTAACAGTTGTTAAATTCATCTGGAGAACTTTTCACAAGTTAGAAATTGTACTCTAGCATCTCTGTTTGAGTAAGAAAATCTTAATCACAAGGACCACCTAGGTCACAAATCAAACTGTCCAATGATAGTTACCAGCATGGGAGATATTTCCTCTAAATGGGTCCACAAACTGTCTGCTATACCTGACCTTTTACTTACTAAGTTGAACACACAAAAGTGATCACAGTTACCTATGTTTAAGCAGCAAAAGTTTCAGGATCACAGGAAAAAAAAATCAGGCTGTCTTAAGGCATTGTTCAAGCTAAAATAAAAATGCCTCTTAAAATTTTCAGTCAGTGAATATAGCTTTCATTGTTTTCCAGCAATTGGTTCAGAGAACACTGAAGAAAGATTCATGTTAGCTCACTTAGGCTGAAATAACACTGTGAAGTAAGCACTGATGTTTACCAATATTTACAAATTTAAATGCTTCTCAAAACTGCTGTTAATGAAAACCACAAAAACACAGCTAAAATACTCTCTTCTGTCTTCCCCCCCCCTTTTGCATAACTTCCACATAGCTAAGAATTCTGTGAGCAAATTAGAAGACAACAAATAAGTAACTAAGTTACCAGATTTGTGCAGGCAGCAGTAGGCACTATTTTAGAACCCAAGTAATTATAAGATAGCCAATGGCAGCTAGGTTTTACTTCACAAAAGTGATGTTGTACATCAGCTCTGGCATACAGTGAGGGAAAGTTCACTTGCCTCAGGAGTCCTAAAGGTTGTTCATCATTTAGGTCACTCTGGAGGCTGGTTAATGCACTACTCACTCTACAAAGGCCTTGAAGGAGCTATTACTACAGGGAAAATTCAACCCGTATTAAGTCCTTTATGAAAATAAAATCAGTGAGGATGGACAGCTTGGAAGATTTAAAAACTACAATTTAACAAGTACATTTTATAAAGAAATTAGATTTCTGAAAAGCTTCTCTCTTAATCTCTCTAGTATGTGTAATAAACTTTCTTTTATGATGACCTTGGGAGAAAATACAAAAGTCAAAATTTGTGTATTATATGTTACCTTAAGGACATGTCCAGTGCTGTTAAGATTACTAGTCCCCATCGGAAGAGTTTGGATATTGTTATTCTTGATTTATATGTACCATATATTAATGCTGATTTGGTCTTCAGAGACATTCTTTCATATAAATGAAACAGCATTACTTACATAATTCTTCACTTCTCCAGTCATTTCCATTCATCAAAACCTTCAGTGAATTCATGTGTGAAACAGAGAGGAGTAACAGAATTGAAAAGACTGGGTAGCAAAGAGCTTCCCATGTTACGATGTTAATACATTTTATATATCTGTTTTGTAATATTTTATGTTCTACATAAACCTTAACATTCACTAAAGGTTTGCAATCTTCAGTTTTATTCTTTCCTATAATATTCTGCCTTATGCCCCCAGTTGGAAAAATCTTTAGCTGATCTGTTTATATTTTCAACAGAGAGAGCCATGACTGAAACTGCATGTCTGTTGATTGCTGAGAAAGTTGTACTTACTAGCTCTGGGCTAGTTAATGGAGGAGATGAGCACAGGCTCCAGAGACCAACAATCTCAAATACTTGTGGAAAAAAAAAAAGAAAAAAAAAGGGAAATCTATTATTGTTAAAATTTTTTATCACATGTCCAACCTTTGCTTTTCCCATGGCAGGTCTGTATTGTTAGATTCCATAAATGTTCAATTAAAAATCACAGGTGTTCTATAAAAATATTTTTTTCAAACATTTGCTTATGCTTCATCACTTCTGCTTTCTGCTGCAGTGTGGAGCAAGAGGAATTGTTCCAATCTGAAACAAGAAAATGATTTTTCAAAGATTTCTTTCACGGTCTTGCAAATACATTGTTTTTATTCAAAGGTAAGCTGTATAATGTAGAAGAGATGGTATCTCTAAGGAAAAAAAAATCTAAGCTCATTATATCTATGTCATTTAAGACTGATGGAAACTCTGTGCATAAGCACTACACAACTGGACCCTTGAAGTACACTAAGGAAGACCCTGTGTAGTCATTCAAAGTTCAAACACAGTTTTGTCTTGGCCATTAATTAAGATAAGGCATCTTGGGAGGCTTCCAGTTTCACAAAGTAACCACTCTGAAAGTCATTTAAAGCAACTATGTCTCAGAAAAGATCAAAATATGTAATGCCTTGATCCGTAAATCAGCTGAAAAAATGAAGAATGGCAAGCTTAGCTATATATTTAACAATAGTCTCTGATTTGAACAATCATGTTGGGGTGAATTCAGAAAAATATATTTTCTGTCTCAGTATGTGGCCCCTTGAAATATCTGCATTAACATCTGAATAAAAAAGATTGCTTTAAAAAACACAGAACATAAATATTAAAACATTATAAATAATAAAAAATAACTTGTTTCCATCTCCGAATTCTATTTAAATTCTTCTAAAATTCTAGTATGCTTTATATTGTGAACAATTTCTCATGCAAGCAAAATAAGTGTTATGATTGACATTAGACATTTGCTAATTTTATTAAAGATTGGACAATCCCTATGGTGTAAATGGGAATAAAGGAATTTCTCCTATGCTTTTCATACAGGTCTTATCTTCAGACAGAGAGAAGGCTTCTGTAAGAACTGATTTTTTCTCCACATTTGTAGATGTTACTGAGAAGCACACACAACTTTGACACAGTTTTTGCTGCAGCCATCCTGGTCTGCTATGCTTTTGCACAAAGTTACAAAAAATGACCTACTGCACTGTGTTGCAAAATTGCATTTTTCTTGCCTATGGCCTTAACTGAAAACCAATTATTTAGCTGTGAATCCTAATTCCCCTCTCTTCATTAAAAATAATGATACAGAATTTTTACTATGCTAAGATGGTAGTACAGAGGAAATGCTGTTGGGTATATAAACAAAGCCTGACAGTTCTGAGGTCTATCTGAAGTCACTTAACAGCTCTGCACATATTGCACATCTGAAATGCTGTTCTTCCTATGGCTCAGGACATCTCAACACACCTATTTTTCATAAAAAGGCTTTTCAACTAAGAGAAAAGGATGGAGGGGCCAGTATGCCATCCCCCAGAACAACCTACAAAGCCAAAAACTAGCTTTCTGTATCTACATGGCAGGCTCTTTCTGAGGAGAAAGGAAGGACTTACTCACAGGTTGTGTGAATTGTTCTAGTGTGTTATACATAAAGTGGTGGTAAGGTGTTCTCTCTTCTTTCCCAGGATTGTCCTGAGTATTATCAAACATTATATACTCTCTAAAACCACATGAGAATTTACTTCATAAAAGAATAGACACCTGAACACTCTACTAATCCAGTAAAGTCCATTAAACTGTGTATGAATGAATTCTTCTGAGAACTCAGCTTGCATTTAATGTCTTCTTTTAATAATAATCTTTTTCATGCTGGGTAGCTGATGAAACAATAGGCAATTTCAGTTAAATGGCAAAAGCTTGTGGTACATATTTTCTTTCCAAATCTATTATATTTAGAGAAACATACTTTTAAATATTGCACGTTGAGAGGAAAAAAAGGGTTAAAGTATTGCCTTGATTCCCTCACATGTTTAAAAATATGTCCTAATATATTCTTTGGAAAGGTTTAAATAACTCAAATACTGTCCATTCCCTGCTGTGAAATAAAATTTCCCACACTTCCCCATGGAAAAGCTCTTCATAATAGCTCATCTTCTTTTCAGTGCCATCTGTGGAAGCAAAGGTGAGACAAACTGATATATAAATTGACCCTATATCTTCTGCTGGAATCATATACTAGAGGACAACAGATGTTAAGCTGTGCGATAAATACCAAGAGGTAGGAAATCCTCTCATCTGACACCTTGACAACTGGACTGTCAGTTGAGACTCATCTCTAAAGAACTAAAGGAGCAGAGTGAAAGCCTAAAGCAGAGATTGGTCATTCCCTTTCAATCCCGATGTTGTGACTTACATTCTCTTTAAAGGGAGACATTGAGTAGTCCTATGGCCCTCCTAAGTTCCTTGAAATAGTATTACCTCTACTTCACGAAAACCGTCCAGAAGTGGAATTTAGTCTCTATCACACCTCTGTTCATCAGTGAAAGAACTCAATAACCCCAGAGAGAAACTCAAGAATTGTCGTTTAAGTGGACCACCTAATTTGCTGTAAATTACTTAGTTGTTCTTGCTGTAATGCTGCTTTGTGTGATATCTATGAACAAAGGGATGTCTCTACACTAAGACTGGGCCCATGTTCAAATAAAAAAATATTATCCAGTTTACAAAATTTTTAATACAGTTTCATAATGTCTTAGAAAACTTCCCTTCAGCTCTGTATGGATGACAATTTCTCACCCTCTCCCTGTATTAGACCTGAAAATGCAATATGAATGCTGCAATTATTGCTATTTTGTGTACCAAATTGATGGTCTTTTTGCAAATACTATGACCTGACACTGAGGCAGTGTAACAGAGGTTCTTGTCAATAGATCCCTTGGAGTGAATTAGAGTGAATTAGTGACATATACACTGAGTCACCAGTGTATATACGAGTCAGATTTATTTTAAAACAACTTGGTTGCAACATGTCCTAGTTACAGTGGCCAGGACCAGTTTATTACTGTGTGGGTGTAACCAAAACTGTATATTCTACACCCTCTATGTCATTTCTCATGAACTGTTAAAAATGGCCCATTTGTAGCAGCTGCCCAGGGCACACCTGACCCCTCAGGCTACAAGCTGGATGTTAAAGAACATTGATTTTAATAGATTTTTGGCATAGCCATCAGTGTAAGAGTCAGACAGACTCAAATCTTTAAAGTATAACATCATGGAAAGCATTAAGTTTCAAACAGTTTTTACTCAAGCAATGTATTTTTATTTAAAGTAGTTTCTTTCTGCTCATGAGTTTTCATGCCACTCCCAAGGTTCGAGTTCACTCAGTTTCCAGTAGTCCTGAATATGGAAAATTACACTCCAGTTTTAACACCTGCTGAAATCAAAAACATGAAAAATTCTTACAGTAATAAAACATATTTGAATAAATTTAAAAAAAAAAAGCTATAGGAGATCTTCTAGTCTATGCTTATATTCTATGGGTGAACTATATTGATATTATTGATGACAGATTACTGGCTGACTCTCCTATAAAGTATCTCTGATGAGAGAGATTCCAGTCCTCCACATAATCTGTTCCACTGTCATGTCTTTAACCTGAATCCTTGAAATATCAGAATGCTATTTTTTTTTTTTTCTCCAATGAAGAACAGATTATTTCTGATGAGAACTTAGAGGAATGGGACAGATGGTAACTTTGCATCTTCTTATTTTGCATGTTATGCTCCTTTCAAAAGGGGGATTAATTCAGATACTTCTCTGTAGACAGAAGAGACAGTTTCTTCTCAGGAAGCAAGAGAATCTGGCAGAGAGCAGGGCTCCTGGAAACTGCATGCTATAGCAAGCAGAAAAGAGTGAGAAAGTCACTTGAATTATGTAGAAGACTGCAGGTGGAGGAGAACCTGAGATGCTGAGAAGAAACAGGGAGCAGACAGAAAACTTTCAGAGGTGTTGGATAGGGAGCACAGGGAATGGGATTTGATTTGCTGTGTCTTAGTCACTGAGCAGGCTGGAAGTAAAGAAGCAGTGAGAGACATCACTGCATATAAATCCTGTATATTTCTAATCTGTCTTTATTTTAAAAGCTAGGAACTCTAGTTAATAGTTTAAAAATCCCTAGCTGTTGTGAGTTTAAGAACAATTTATTCTTCTTTGGGGATTTCACTATAAAGAAGTGAAAGTACACATTATAAAAGCCCAGCTGACTTAAGATCTGGCCTTGGGAACTTCTCTAATTTCTGTCATATTTTCTGCTATGTTATGATTTTTGCAATAAATGCACATCTTTCCTGTAATGCAAGATGTAAAACTGCACACTGTTCCAGCTGAGGCCTTACCAATGTGCACAACGTAGAAGGATGTGCAAACATTTGAATTATTAAACAGATAGGAATAATGTCATCAGTAGTCCCTACACCTGTTCATAAATTTTCTGTGAGATGTTTGTATTCATTGTAAAAATGTAATATCAGTACATTAGCAGCTAGTCACCTGCCAGAACCCCCAGATCCTTTGTTGGAGAATTATCAAGTTCTAGATGGTATATTTTCTATATCAGTAGAGCTGGTTATAACTGTTCAGTGTCATATTTTATAGTTCCATCAGTCAATCTATTCCTATGTCTTTATTTCTATTTATTCTAGGTAAATAATGATAACTTAGAAATGAATCAGTCAATATAGGTTCCTTTCTGTCAAGGGGAGCAGCTCTTTCTTGCTTGAAAGTTAGTCATTCAGATTTGATGGTTCAGTCTACCCTTTTTCTATGGTTTGCTTAGTCTTTCCTGTGGTTTACTTATGGGGATGTCATATGAAATAGTATCTAAAGCCACCATGATGTCATAAGCTGCTTTTCTTTTCTGAGTTTGTGGTTACTAAATGTCACTGTCTAATGGATGCCAGTGACATCTGGGCCACCCAGGCACTTTGGAAATGCCTGCACTCCAGTTATAGGCTTTTATAATTTTTAGCCATCCAGGGTGGTATTGCTCAGATGCTAGCCTCAGCTGTTTGGTTGAAAATCTGTTCCAAATATACTCTTTTCAGGGAACAGTTTGCCTAGCCACATCTAATTTCCCTTTTCAAATACTTGGTTATTTCTATCACATGGTGTCATATGTTCCTCTCCTGGCTTATGTCTGATATGAATGTCTTAGTTTGCTCAAGACTATATTCGCTCACCAACACGAAGCCAACCACTGTTAATATCAGGTAACATGGTCTTTAACCACTGACCATCCTATATGATATTAACAAACTATTGTGTCTTCAATATACAAATTTGTTTCTTTCCCATATAGAGCTGCTTGATTTTGTTACTCACTTCATCACACAGATGTAAGTATTTCAACTGAGATATAAAACAGCTCTTCTGCACCTCACAATTAGTTTCCATCTGCATAACAACTAAATCAAATGCATATTAATTCCTGTGTCTTAAACTTTTATATGTAATGTAGCACTAATAATTTCCATATTTGGCTTGTATAGCACTGCTTTATCCTTGCTCCTGTCAGTCTCCTCTAATAAAATTCTTGTTACCCTGTCAGAAGAGGAAAACAGTTTGGTTTGATTGGATTTGTTCTTGAAAAGTCTCATTCATCTTCTTATTGTCTTTACAGTGTTAAAAAGTAGTTGTTTTTTTTAATTTTTAAAAAATCTGGTTTTATTCTGAGGAATGAAATCAGACTAAGTGCTGTATAACTCTCCAGCTTCTTATTTTCTTTTCTTCTATGTACAGTTTTTTTCCTTTTTCTTTTCCAAGTCATTTGGTGCCACAGTTATCTTCCAAGAGTTTTCAAAGATAACCAATAAGAGTTTTTTTGATTACATCAGCCAGTATCCTAAGATGAAGTTCATCAGATCACATTGATTTAACTTATCTAAGTGCTCACAACTCATGTCTTTCCTATTTCATGTTGAGATCTTCTCCTTTTGTTGCTGATATTAATTATGCTAGGCACTTCTCCTTAATGGATGTTTTTACTGCAGATTGATGTAAAAAAAAAGTCATTAAAGGCTTCAGCCTTCTCTGTGTTATCTGTGCACAGTTTTCCCTCTTGATTAGTTGCAGAACAATGCTTTCTTTGGTCTTCCTCTTATACTTAGAAACTGATTTCTTGTCATTCTTATGCTTTTTGCTAATTGCATCTCATTTGTGTCTTGACCTTTCAATTTTTTTTTCTATGCCTTGCCTTTATTTTTGTCCTCAATAATCTCTCCTAATTTTTAGTTTCTAAACACTTTTTTCTTCTGTTTGAGACCAATGAAGAGCTCTTAGTTTATCTAGGCCGAACTCCTACTCAACTTTCTATGTCTTTCTGATTAAATACTTAAACTCTCAGTATTATAGCTTTGAAGAGTTGGCAGCTTTTCACAAATTTCCTGTTTCCTTAGTTTTATCTACTAACAGATCTACTCACTGTCAAATTTCAAAGCTTATTGAAGCTTACCCTTATGAGTAGATCAGTCTTCACAGTCCAAGATGACTCAGGAAGAGTACTGGGTAACCATTTGTGACCTGGTAACATTTACATTATATTTTATTACTTGACAATGAAAATATTAGAAATAATGCTCTTTAAATGCCTCACATCCATACAAACTTGACATTTTTACGATGCTTTTCTTTTTAATTCCATTTATTTTTACTGTCATGATCTTATTCCCTTTTTGTGAAGTATCAAAGCCATTACACAAACTTTTGTTTTCTAAAATGATGTCACCAACTAGGACAAACCTAGATGTTTTCCAACTTTTTTTTCATAAGGACTGTGAATAAATATTTTGTCATGGGAAGACCTGCTATGACATCACTTCACTTGTGAGTGCAGAGATGTGTTATTACACACACACGTGCACACACACACACACAAAAAGGCCATTGGTTCCTTTTACTTTTTTTTTTTAATTATATTTTCTCTATAAAATTCTGCATGGATATTGAGACAATAATTGCCCAACTGAATGCTTGTGATTTGTTATCAGGTTGGCATATATATGTAATGGAAATATATATACATTAATTTTTTGTATTAATTATTAATTTTTGTATTAATTTATTGAGTCTGTGCTACATATTTCTGCATATCCAGCCCTGCTCTGTAAAGGGACTATATAAGGCTCAGAAAGTAATTAAAAAAGCAAGCAATGAAGGATTTTTCAGCACACTATAGTGAGAAGAAAGGATTAAGAGAGCAGATGTGATATCAAGGTTGCCCTTGCACAAGTGACAAAACTTTCCATTGATACCTGTCTTTCTACTATTTTCAGATACCTGTAAAGTGGAAAATTCTACTGGAAATTATAGAATAAAGACCATAAAGAATGTTTTTCATGTTAGAGGCTCACTTTTCTATGATATCTGATGAATACTACAATGACAGAACCTTCTTTGCAGTAAACCTGTTGAGAAATTTTCCTTATTGCTACCTTCCAAAAGAAAGTATCTAATATATATTCTGCATTTGAAAATTGAGGTTATATTTAAATAGAAATTACTATATTTAATATTTTAAATTATCAAATTGGAAAAGTGTTTGATTCCAGGCTAAGTTTCTTGCTGCCTTTTGTGAATTATAAAAAACTTCATCCAGTTGTTCCCAGCATCCATGAGGACACGAAGACTTCTGTCCACTCCTCAGTGGTCTGGCTCTGACTGTTCCCCGTCTGGCACTGCAATCTGTCTATTTGTGCTGCAAGATCTCTGCTTTTACTCCCTCATTCTCTCTTTGCACAGTTCGCACTCTGGATTCTTCTCACCCAAACTAATCTGTTTATCAGGAAAACAATCTCTCTCCTAGGGCTCAGTCTAATTCATTCTCTCTTATTAACAAAATACAACAGGCAAATTGAGCTCAGACCAGTCATACAATGTCATATCACCCAAAATCTATTAATCCCATTTAGAAATTAGCAAGTCCTTCTCAGTACTATATATTCTGATTCTTGTCTGAATATAAAGTATAAATGCCTATATGATATTGCTTGCGGGAGGAGAAAAAAAATCTGCATTGAAGCCATTCAATTTAGTGTGCTCCTGTGATGGACTGAAATGTCATTAACGTCTTAATGTCAAAATCATAGAAAGACTTTTTCTCAAACTGCAAGGGAGCAGCTGCCTGTCTCTGCCCACTCAAGCACCCTGCTTCCCCCATGCCTCCTGACTGGAAGTTGTACTGTGATGGGAACTTGAGAGAGGACTATTGTCTAATCATCCCAGGTCTGAGAAGTAAACAAGGATCAGGAAAGGGGAATGAATCTGTGTTAAGAATCCAACCCAGCTGAGCTCAGCAGGTGTTGGGGAAGAAGTGCTTTGAGTGTGTGATGGTGAAATCTCCCCACACCAAACACTGTAAACTCCCTCCTCCAGGAAGACCACGTACACAGGGGACATTCTAGTGAGAGGCGGCTGAGCTGGGGTCATAAACCATCAAAGACCCATAAAACGCCCCCCTGACTCATTCCTGAAGCATTCTAACACCAGAGGACTACAAGTGATCCAAGTGAGGCAACAAATCCAGAGCCTAGGCATCTCATGAATGTATATTAATCCACTGGACTGACTCTATGTTTTTGGGGGACCCTCACCACCAAGAAGACCAGAAGAACCATGGGACACTGCTGGCTTCTACAGTGGTGATACATTTTCTACTTAATCTTTCTCTGTTATTTTCTTTCTCCCCTCCCCCCCCTCCTTTTTCCTCTTTCCTTCTATCTCTCTCTGCCTCACATTTACGATTACATAAAATCCATATAATTAACCTTGGCACATGGTCTTGGCACCTTAAGTTGGTCAGAGGCATTTCTAATAATTCTAATAACCAGATTGTAACGGCTCCTCATGGAAAGAGATTACGCCCACTTAGAAAATCCTAGGAACCATTAAGTTGCTAAGGTGCTGTATTTGTTTGTATATGCTTACCACCTATTCTTGAAAGCAGGTGCCTGGAAGAAAACAAGGGTATATAGAGGGTGATCAGTAGCATAGGCGCTACATTTATCTGATCCAAGTTCGAAGTCAATCACAGCAGAGAGGGAAGGGAAAGAAATTTATAAACACAGAGGATGGAATTAGGGCTGTATAATGAGAACTATGTTCATCCAGGAAAAGAGTGTGATGTTTCTCAGCAATCAGCTGAGGAAGAAAAATGTCCTTCCAGCATGACTGTTTGTTTTTTTTTTAACAGTATTGAACATGTGAAAAATGGAGTTGCTTTGTTAGGGGACTACATCTATTTTTTCCTAATGCTCAGTTAGTTAAGGTATGCGAAGCTTCACTATCTACTGCTTTGATTTACCAATCTTCTCCTTTCAAACTAAATTAACTGATGATGCAGGTGTAGTCCTAAAGACAGAACAACACCTGAGAACAGGTGAGGTGGTTAAAAGGGTATAGAGTGGTGGTAGATTTGGCAGAACTAGCGTTGTCAGCTGCAATGACTGCACTGACAAAACCTCATTTATCCAATTCTTAATTACATCTAAAATTACTTTGGTATTTTTGATGTACATTTCACTGTTCAGAAACTGCAGGTACTTGCATGAGACATTCTTACTGACAGGAATGCAGCAACTCATTTTAGAAAACCCTTTGTCCTTGTTTCTGAGGCCTCAGAGGCGATCCAAATTGACACATATGAACCATTTTCACTTTTCTGTCAATCAGAATCAATACATCTTTTACTTCACCACAGAGCACAGCTCCATACCAAGCATTGCAAACCTTGTTTTACAGTTATCTATGGAAAATAAATTAAGAACTGATTGGCTAAAGCACTGCATAGCTCTGATTTGAAACATGAAAACAGCACTGAATGTATTAATATTAGAAGAATGTTTTAAGGGGATCTCCTGAACTCTGTATAAGAAAGGTCTCATTTGAGAATTTTTCCTTTCAATAGGTATGATTATTTTATGTTTAATTTACTTGGGTTAAGTGACAGTTGAAATTTAAAACTGCTTATATTTAACAGCAATAAGATAAAGAAATTTAGCATTGCTAAATTAAACTTTTAAACTGACATTAATGTTGAGAAAAATAATAATTCAAATACCTAAAACCTGCATGTATCATTTTCACAAGGGAAATAAATGCTGTAGTATGTTCTTATTGAGTCATTTACAATTTACAGATTTAGTTTTAAACTGAAAAAAAAATAAACTCATTATTTGCTGCTGAAAACTGTTGTTCCTCACTTTAATTCTATTAACTTTTTGAGGAATGGTTCCAGACAATGTGTAAGATGAGTATTATCTTTATGTAAATGTTTTAATATTTCTTAATGCTTAAAATTTCATAGGTATCTGGTAAGTAAACAAAACCTCAGCCATACTAAACAATACTTTTACTAATCAAAATACTTTTCTCATTTAATTACAAAGAGAAATTTCAATACAATAAACATTGAGTACTTTAGTTGTGATGTTCTAATCAATAAGAAATTCTAATATATTTTTTCTTGTCATTGGTAGTTTTGCTCTACAAGAGTAAAGCATAACACTTAGTAATGCACAGTGGAGTAAAAAATTGTGTTACATTGTGTTTTTCGTACTAAAAATAACCTACCTTACCTTCACTTCTTAGCTATTATGAACTTTATCTTCTTCATTTTGTGGGGATATCTCAGTGTTGTAAATTTTTGGCTAAAGATTGTGGTAGTTGAGGGGAATGCTCCCCCTCATCCCCCCTCCTCCTTGCAGTCCCCGAAATGCCCCATGAAGGAGACACACAGAGACCACCAAAGAGGAGAAGCTGAGAGAGAGTTTATTCATATGGTCAGAGGTATTTAAGGGTTTCACAACCAATGGGGAAACGGTTAACTAAGGGCCAATGGGGGGATTTCACATAGCCTTACAAGGATGGAGTCTTTCATACTAAGTTAGGGAGATAAGGATTCTCCCAAGGGGTTTTGGGAAGAAGAAAGGTGATTCAGGTAAAAAAGACAGGGAATCCATTTTATATCACACTAAAAACTTCAGTTTTTAGGGCATCTTGGCTGGCTTCTTAATTTTCTTCACAAATCCATTTCTGGCGTGACTTCTTCCATTCCTGATACTGTAAGTCCACCCCCACAAAAGATAAATTCAGGTTTTATTTCACTTCTCTAACTGTTTTTCCAATCTAGAAATAGTGTTGTGTGCAAAATATGTATATATAATACAGGAATAACAACTCTGCATCACAAAAATAAAAATTGCTAGCACATGATAAGCTAATCAAACACCTTTCTAGTAAATTCTGTTACTCTGAATACCTTTACAATCCCTTTGAGCTTCTTCACAAATAATAACCCCTCCAAAGAGATTTGGTCAAAAGATAAAACTTTGGGCTGTAAAACCAGGCTTTGTTCTTAGGATATTATTGGTTCTTACTTCCCTTACCAGCAACTGTCTTCCAGAAAATCTTAAGTACAATTCAACCAGCAATCTCATACATTAAAACTTTACTTGATTATTCATTTTGTGCGTGTGTTTAAATAAAAAGCTGTTTTTAAGGACTATGAACATATAAATTAATTTTAATCATGCAAAGAAGAGACTGTTGTGTTCTGTCTATGAATAAGACATTTTTATCCTGTGCTTCTTTTTTCTATAGCTTAAGGACATCATAATGAAGTTAGAATTGGTTATTTTTATCAAAATCAGAGTTTGCATTGTATTTGAGAAGGCATAATCCAAGACGATATTTTTCCTATTTGCTGACAGAGACAGTAAGGTCACAGCAACAGTGACAGCAGGTAAAGTCAAGATAGCATATTTGTTGCATTCATATAACCAAGGTGCCTATAAGAATTTTGTTCCATGGCAATTTCCAAGAAAAATCTTCTGTGCATACCAGACCTCACAAAATCGGATGAACCTAGCTTTAGTCTTGGACATAAAGTGAGGCTCATTAAATAGGAAATAAAATGAGAAAATATAACTATTCAGCATCTGTTGCAGATTTTTCACTAAAAAAAAAAAAAAAAAAGAAGTCTCTGTTCAGAAACATTCATTATGATTAGAAATACTTTCATAGTTACTTGAAGGGTTCATCTTGTGCCCCACATCTTTTCTAGCAGCTGGGCTCATGATGTTGTCTCCTGTCATAAACTGTTCCTTTCTCTTGCTGAGCATTTGTGGACTGTAAGTCTTACTGCCTTCACACAAATTGGAAAATACAATCTGGAGAACATAATCTCATAGGCATTAAAAATGGGGACTGAAGCAGCAATACATGATATTTGAATGTTTTATTTCATGCATTTTCTTAGTTTGCATTTTTCATGATTTTCCTTCAGTTTTGTTCATGGCTCTGATGAAACAAACACTTTCCATGAGGCAAAGTTGCTGTGAATGAGTCTGGAGAGGGTGTGGAGAGCAACAAATGCTAAAAAATCCTGGATTTTCAGCATAAAGCACCGGATAGAAAAAGCTTTTTTACCTCGAATTTTTTCTTGGAAAGCAATTGCTTGGCATGAAAATAAGACAAAATCAGGATTTGAAATGCTGTTTTTACAAAATTAGGTCTTATAAAAGAAGAACTGACATTTAATGTGATGAGTTATGAGCAATTCCAGCTGAGAAGAAAGGATTCTGTTTTGCCCACATATTCTTGGTTCTAGAGTTTGTTAAATTTATCTGTATTGTAAATAACATTCACAAAAGTATGATTGTTTTGATTTTTTTTTTTAGTATTTGTCTCTTTTCTCTGTTGATGAGTAATGATTGTATTGTTTCTTTGATATTTCATAGATTACTGAGCTATCACCAAATATCTAGTAGCTATTGATATACATTGTGCATTTAGCTCTTGCAGGGAAGTCTGAATTATTTGGAAGAAAAATTATTTATCATGGTCTTGAAAGAACTGTTTTAGGTACCAGGAATTTTGGTCTTTGTGGTAGAAGAAACAATTCTTTTCATATATCATATGATATATATATATATATATGTGTGTGTATGTAAAAATAGAGGCATAAAGAATAAAATTCTATTTAAATGAAAAAAGAATATATTTCTGGATCAGACAATTATTTAAATATTCCAAAAATTTGGCAAAGAGAAGGAAAACTGATCATTTGGAATTGCTGAAGTTATCAAGAACAAAGAACACCCCCCCCCAAAATAAACAAAACCCCTATACAGATTAAAAACACCCACAGTGAACACAATAGTTACACAGTGAATACAACAGTTAATAGTTATACCAGAAAATAAAAAGAGTGAATATTGACTTTTTTTCTGCTAAAACAAAGCGATTTTATTTTTAGCTATGCATTTTTTGTATTTGCATTTTTCCACCCACCATTATGAAACTCTAAAGAAAAATAGATTGGATAGAACGACAAAATGAGAAGGACATATTTACATAGTTTGCTTCCTTAAAATACAAAGAAATACAAAGCATTACTATAGCATTATGATAGTAGTTATGACATTAGCTTGAGGGTCCCATGATATTGATATCTGAAATACCAAATTGGGGAAGAGCTAAAATACAGTGTGAAATTGAAACGAAAAAGTGATTAAATACTTTCCATCATCTATGAGTTCTCAGCGATCTAATAATGAAGCTGATCTTGAAAGAAATATTTATCTTAATTTGAAAGAGATGCTAGGGGAGAGCAAGTACTCTATAAATATGCATACATATAAGGGATTAATTAGTTTGTTTGGTTTTTTTTTAATATTTTCTTCTATATAGGGGTTGTGGATTTCCCTTGGGGACTGTCATGTGCCCACCAAACCACTATACTATTCCTTCAACAGGACAGAGGAGAAAATACAATGAAAAGTCATGGGTCAAGAAAAGGGCAGGGAAATCAGTTATCAGTTATCATTACAGGCAAAACAGAGTGAGAAAAATAAAACCAAAAACATCTTTGCCCTGCCCTTTCATTCTTCCCAAGCTCAACATCACTTCTAACTCTTCTACCTTCTTCTCCTGGCACTGGTGCACATGGAATAGGATTCTTGGTCAGTCCATGCGGCTTTGTCTTTTCTGCTCCTTCCCTCTCACACACTGTTCTCCAGTTCCAGCATGGATTCTTATGCATGGGATACAATCTTTCATGAACTGCTCCAATCTCCATAGGCTGCAGCTTTCTTCAGAGCATACCCACCTGCTCTGTCCATGGGTCCCCAAAGGCCTATAGAGTGGATACCTGCTCCACTGTGGTACTCCATGGGCTGCAAGGGGACATTCTGTTTCACAATGGTTTTGATTCTGCAGAGCTGTTTTTCTCATCTCAGTCCTCTCTCCCAGCTGCTGTTGCACAGCATTTCCTACTTTTCTTAAAAATGTTGTCACTGAGGTGACCACTGTCCTTAGCTGGCTCAGTTTTTGACAGGAGCAGGTCCCTCTTGGACTCTGCTGGAACTCCAATATTGGAATGTACAACATGGGGAAAGCTTCCGGTATCTTGCAGAAGCTGTCCCTGCAGTCCTCCTCAACCTCCTCCTAACAAAACCTTGCCACATAAACAAAATACAATCAAGTATTTAAATAAACATTTGCTTTGTCTGTAGTCAAAACTCTCCATATATCTTCTCTTGCATACACTAATATGGTTTTTGTATTATTGTTTGCCACAAAAATACTGTGATTTTTCTCCCAATGCAATCTTTGTAGCAAATCAGCATGGAGAAAGAAATCTATGTTCAAATGTAAATATACATTTGGAGAGAAACATGCTTTTGATCTTTGGTGATGCATTTAAAAAAATTATAGTTCAGGATTTTGAGTTTTGAAGTTATTCTAGTCATTTAAGTCTCCTTCTGCTTTGTATCACTGATGTATCACATTTACAATTATTGCTTAAAGCTGACCATCTCTATTCATGAAAATAAAGAACTTGATGACTGTCATTTATGATATTTATGAATTTGAGTTAAGAAATTAATATAGAATAAAACATAATTTTTGCTTGTCCTATAAATAAAATGCATTTTCTTGGTGTATTTATATCTATAATATTTCTGTGACATTGGTGTTTCTATACAAGTCTCTTCTAAACTTTACTGACAATGTTATAAAACCACTCCATCTATGATTTATTGTGCTTAGTCTGTCACTTTTATCCATTATCAGTATCTTACAGATATAGTAAGTTAAAACACATTGCTCAGAAAAAGGTCAGAAGTGCTACCTGACATAACATTTTCTTCATGTTTTCGGATTTTTTTTTTTACTCTATTCAAGTTATATTTTGGTTTGCTGAAAATATTGTACATACACATCATAGAGTCAGTCTTACTGTCAGGTGGTCAGGTATAATTGACAGCTTAAAACAGACCTTAAAGCTAAATTGCAGCTTATTATTTTAACAACTAGTCCACGGCTTTTCTCTGTGTTTCTGATTGTGAGATGCAATAGCAATTGATCAGTGTATTTACTGTCATGACAGCTATGGTTGAGAAGGGGCTCATTGGCTGTAAGTTTCAAATGCTTGTAACTTTGAAGGAGTTACCCGCTGGGCTGCACATTTTATGTACTCGTTAGTTCATAGATAAGGTTGTTCAAAATTTTGATAAGTTAGAATACCTTATTGCTTAGATTTTCATTAACTTACACACCTTAAAGCCTTTGCTCTCTGCACAATGCACAAAAGCTCATACACAATAACACATTTGCTATTGTAATTGAAAATACATTGCATTGATAATACATTTGCTATAGTTTTAGCCTCTGATCGATAAGGTATTTTTTCTATATGTCAAAATACTGGAATTAAAGGAGTGAGGATGGTTATAATGCACTTTATAGGACAAAGGATTATAGAATACAGGGAAAAGAAAAAAAAAGTATTTAAATAAAATTGCAGGAAAGAGAAGAAAACAGAAAAATATCAACTCCTATTGCTGGGGTTGAAAGAACTAAGAAAAAGCAGATTGACAATACAACCATTTTAAATCTTGCTCACCTTGAGCACCTGGATGATCAAAATGACTGAATCATCATGACTGGTAAAATATGTTGAATCCCATGACTTCCACTGCTTTGTATTCATGATCTCTCTCATTAGCTTTAATGTGTGTATTTTGGAAAAATTAATATGAGCTTGAAAGTACTGAAAACTCCATTTTAAATTTGGGAAAATAAATCAGATAAAAAGTAAATAACCTGATTTTTCTGAATTGTATCTGAATCTGAAAAACCTCTTTAAAGTCTTTGTGTTATCCCATAAGCATTTTATTTCCCAAGCTTTTATGAGAAAAGCTTTCTGCATGCCTAATTAGCCTCCTTTGCCATTCAAAAGTGCAAGGTCTTGGCAGAGAAAATCAGTGAACTTCCTTTTTTTTTTTTTAATTGTTTATTTATTTAATTATTTATTTTATTAAACAAGCCAGTGCAATCAGCATTCAAAGAGTGTAAGAGAAAGGGAGAAAAGTGTTTGTAGCCTGTAGCCATATGTTAAACAAGACACTGTTCAGTGAGGGGGAAGATGAAGTTAGGATTCCCTGCAGGTTAAGACAGAGGGCTTAGCCTGGGTGTTTTCTGTAATTGAGGAGAGAAATTCAACAAACTTTTTCTAAGCTTTAAATGAGGGAATAGTCTTTGAAAAAACCTATCAGAATCTAATTCTGGGATCAGATTTTGGAATATTAATCTCAAGGGGAGTTGAAGTACTGGCTTTTGCAGAAGTAGTTTTGGAGACATTTTTTCCTTCTATTCTCTTTCTTATTTTAATGGCACCATAGTCTCAAACTGTTTAATACCTTTGATCTATTTAATTCTTCCCAGTTATTATATATATTTTTGATATTCTATTCAGAACATTAACCAGTCTTTGGGCCAAAGCCTTATAGTTGTATACTGATACATTTGGAACAACAGTATATCATTCTGCTTCTTCTTTTAGAAAGAAGTTTATTTTTGCATATTGTAAACATACAATCCCAATCTAATTCTGTAATGCTCTTTTGAATTTCTAAAGCTGGACTTTAACTGGTGCTTATGTTACTTGTATTTAAAGAAGTATTAGAAATTGGTCTCTGAAAGTCTGACTTCCTCCTTTCTCCTCAGTCTGACCTTGAATTTAAAAGTTACTTTTTCTCACAAGCATATACATATATAAGCAATTTAGCTTGTGAAGTTTTGTGAAGTTTGAGCTCAAAATCAAACCTTTATTCCAAAAATATTCTCACAGATGCTGCTGACTCTGTTTTAACTTAGCTAGACTCCAGCTGATTCCTTCTGTCATTTCTAATGTCTCACTGGAATCCCCTTCAAGATGAAGGAAATAGCCAAGTGACAGCAATTTTTGTGACAGTCAGTAGCCAGAAAACAGATGTCAGGTGAAACCTCTTCACTGTGTTCTCAGAAATATCTAGCTGTGAAATGCATCTTCTGACTATGCTCTTCCAAATCATGGCAACAGAACCTGTTCAAGGTTAAAAGGTACATATCTATAAGCCACAGTTTGTTCTTGGCTTTGGCTGTGTACAAGAGGCAAATACCAGGTGCTACAGCTTTATGATGTTGCACATGAAAATCTAGCAGCAGCAAAAGGTAATTCATATGGCTGCATGCAGAACAGAAAGAACCACCTTCATATCACTGAGAGGTACAGCATCTGTTTCATAGGTCAATGTTCAATTCCATGTTTCCTTTTTGACAGTGAACAAACACTTTCCTACATGTAAGATCTCTTTTGTTTTGTTTTTAGGAAAAAAAAAAAAGTAACTGTAAGACTCTTGTAGAGCTAAAAACTAATTCAACCAAAGAAAGAAGTAGTTAGATTCAAGGGCTTATCACCCATCCTCAAGTCCATCATCCTAAGAATGGTCTGGTGGTTTAGAACTAGGTGATTAAAATAGAGTAGGGAAGAAATTTCAGATTGTTACAGTTAATGGCCATCAAAATTTAGTTTTAGCACAAAGTTCTTCAAGAAATTTTGTACTTTTATTGAATGTTGTTTTCAACCTTGAGACACTATTCATAATAAATTTGGTCTGGTATAAAATTAAAGGTGTCTGATGACTGAGATTGCCTAGCAAAGCAACCACTTGTAATTCTGTTTTATCACAGCCTTGAATGTTGAACTGTATCATAGTTTTGGCTGTTAATGTAGAAATTCTTTCTCTTGTAATGTTACATGAACAAAGAATGTTTAATAATTCCTCATTGTACTGATAAATGCTTTCCTCTCTGATGACATCTGCCAGGTTTGTCATGTATGGACTTCATATTTCAACACTGGACAACTGAAAATGGTGGCCTGCCTGCATCCCCACTAGCATATATTGTCAGCCATAATATCTGACAACATTTTCTTTCAATATTTTTAAGCACTGTAAATCTACATAATTTCATTATATATTCAAATCTCATGTATTATTAACTTTCTTTGCATTTATCATCTATCTGGATATTGTATCCAAATCAACCCTTCAGTAAAAAAAAGGGGGGAAGAGATTTGGAACACTGGTGCTAGTGATTTCTTGTGGGTTTTAATTTTTAAGAATGGCAGGGGGAGACAATTCCTAAGCAGCAGGTCATCAAAATCACAAGTTTGCACATAACACTGAAACACTCATGGAAAAGCATAAGACTGTCTCCAGTTGATGAAAATCAAGGACAGACTTTCAGATGCAGCCTATCCTAAGATACTGGGGGAAAGGATACAGCCAGAGGCCTGACTACGTTATCTGTCCCTAGGAAGGAAAAAAAGTGAAATTCAAATGAGTCTGAAAAGTAAAAAAAGCTGAAAATAAGATGGTGCTTATTGTGAGCACTTCAAGGGCATATCCAAATGAAGCATGATAGCCAACCTAAGAAGAAACTACAAAATGCGAGCTGGACTAGGGTGGTCCACAAATATGATTTTGTTGAGAGTTCCAGGTCTTGGAGATGGGTAAATTGGTGTCTGTGAGCCTAAGAAAGTGAGTGTGAAGGGAATCAGTTTACTTTTTTAAGATGCAGCTCCCCTTCTACAGGGCCATTTTCCTCAAATTGTTGGTGGCAAACGGGAGATGTTGGAAAGTGTGTAGTAGAGTTTGATGAGTATTTTCAGGGTGTAAAATCCATTTGAATCCTTACAGCTTCTTAGCTGCTACTAGGAACAGAAGTGGGGTCTACAAGTTGAGGGCTGGTCCTAGCTGAAAGACACAAATGTACAGCATGAATAAAGAATGGTAGTTTGGGTTACCTCTATGTTTGCCTTGAACATCAGTAAAGACAGACTCCTTGAAATAAAGTGAATGCATTATGTTCTGCATTATAGTATCTTTTCTTTCATTTTAAACTTTCATTTTAAACTTAAGACTTTATTTTATACATTACTGAGGTCCTATTGTAAGAAAGTGGCTAATTTAGCTTAGCAACTTCTGACTCTTTTTGGAGGTTAACCTTTTGAAAAGGAAGCAGCTTGACTGTCCTTTTTGAATTGTTATCTCATGAAAAATTCCATGTGGGCATTGCTAATTTATTGAGAAAAATCTATTGCTGATATCTTCAGCACTTCAGTGGCTAGTTGTCAGTTTCACACTTTTCCTGCAGTTCCCATTTTATTCACAAAAACTACAAGTCATTATTTTTCTGGCCTCTTGTTGTAAATTCTTTTATTCATTTTTATCTTTCATCTTCAGAACTTCATGCTTTATTTCTCTAATTCTCAGTAATATTTTGCCTTTGCCATTGCCTTTGCCACACAACATTCATTCAGTTATTCATTCTTTACTGTAATAACTTTACCATTTCATCATGGCAGGCCTGTGGAGATGCATCCCTTGTAATTATACCCTTCTTGTAGAGAGATAGTTGTCCCTCTCAGGCAAAATGTACAAAAGATTCTAATATAATACAATACACATTTTAATTGTCTTTGAGCTCAATAAAAGCCTTTATCCTACCTCCTTTATATAAAAGCAATGGTACCAGACAGTTTGATTATAAAAGATGATAGTCTGGCATGCATGCTTATTTCAGGCTAGGCAGCTGAATGCTTGTAAGCAGCAAAAGAGTAGGATAGGCATTGTTATCTACTATTTTACCTGATGTACTTTCCAGGAATATTTATTTTAATCTCTCAGGGCCTGTAGTCTCCTTCCCTTCAGTGAAATCAGTGAAATCGTACCATTTGCCTCTAGCTTGCTTCAGATTAGGAGCCAGGAAGCATCAAGACCCTCTTCAAACCATGCCAGGAAGACTGCTCTGTAACTGCCAGATCCTGGACCACAGCTCTGAGTGCAAATAACTGAACTAATCCAGATATGAAGAATAAACTCCACTGAAGGTAGAACTGCTCAGCAGTGGTGATGCCACACCACAGGAGCAATTACTCTGGCACAGTAAGGGCCTGAATAGAATAGGTCCAGGTATGGGACTGAAGGGAGTGCTTTGGGCCCCTCTCCACGGCTGGAGGAGGCAGTGAGGCTGTCCTTGCCTGCAGAATGTGAGCGCTGGCTGAGGAGCTGCTGCTAGGTGAAAAGGCTGTGCGTGGAGGTGATCAGACTATGAAGCACAAGGGAAGATGAAAGATTGACAGAATCTTCACTGAGACCCTGTGTAGACAAGGATGAAACAGCTACACAGGAGGTTATAGCCAACATTTCTACTTGACTGGATTGCAAGCTGTAAGGCTAGGGCCTTTGATTCCTGACACTGAAGGCATCTCATTCCTCGTATATATGAAACTGCAGAGTGTGTATACAGTGTTCTGGTAGCAGGCAAAGGGCAGAAAGTTATGTCTTGGGATGTATCAGAGCCAACTATGAGCTTAAACCATGGCTCTGCACCAAGAGGAAGCAGCAGGAGATAGCAATGGGGACAGAAATCCATATTTAGTGTGCTGACTTCTTCAAAGGTGGTTTGTTTCCTGAAAGGCACTCAGATGCGGAAAGTTGCAGAAAGGAACATCAGGAACTGGTAGTGCCTCCTGTCACTTTGGGAAGGAACACATGGACCCAGAGTCACGACCTTTTTACAGTTATTATTGCCTTTGTGGGGATCCAGTAGCGCTGGGGATAGACAGGATTCACCTGTTAAAGTGCAGCGGGAGTGTTTTTGTCAGTAAGATAACCAACGTGCTGAGGAGAGCTTTAAACAAAGAGTGATGCCAGAGGGTGAATACCACAAGCAGTTAAACACAGTAGCAATGAATGGAGTGGCAGAGACCCCTAAGGAAAGAAAGGGTGATAACACACCAGCCTTAACTGTGCATACAATAAATGAATACAGCCTGAGAAACAAGTGAGAGAAGCAAAAGCTCTATGAGCAGTTACAAAACTACAATGCTGTACTGAGATCTCTAAGGACAGCTTGCATTAACGGAATACTTCAGTGAGTGGAAACAAGCTTTTCAAAAAAAGCAAGGAAGATGATAGGGAAGGTTGCTTTCTATGGTATAGAGCAACTTGGATGTACAAACTCATCTGTGGGATGGTCAGTGGACTCATTAACAGCTTATGGTTCAGGAACCAAGGAGAGGCCAGTGACAGTGATAACATGATGGAACTGTATTTCATACCACCAGATCAGAGTGAATAAGTGTGCAAAGACTTCTTTAAATGACATAAGGAAGTCCTGGGATTACAAATTTTTGCTCTTGGAGGGCTCGAATCTCTCTGATATCTGCTAGAAGGGGCATGCAGTGGAGACTTCTTGAGGGTGCTGGGAATAATTTACTAATACAGGTAGTGAAGAGGCCAAACAGCGGGTTAGGGTCTACTATTCATTGGCAAAGCAAAAGCTGTTTGGATGGGGCAATAAATCACAGCTTTTTCTGCAGTGACCATGAAACAGAAGTGGCTGTGAAACTGGAGATACTGAAAAAGTAGCAGAACGTGCATCTGGGACATTAGACAAGCAGACTGCAGCTTGTTCAAGGAATCAATAGATCATGTAGTCCAAGCATTTTTGCAAAAGGGAGCCTAGATGAGTTTATCTAGAGTGTGCAGTGGTTTTTTAGAACATAACAATTACTGTTACCTAACTCAACTTCAGAAAACTTTTGATACTCACTCCCATTACCTCTGAATAAGGAGACATCTAGCTGGCTAAGCACTAGCTCCATGGCTGGGCTCAGGGGCATTACAACCTACTTGGAAACCTGTGATAAGTGGTGGAGTTCTGTAAGAAATGGAGTGCTGCAGGGATCTAAATTGGGACCTTACCTGTTCAACTGCTTTATCAATGATCTGGAGGAGGTAATGGAGGATATTTTTACCAGTTTTTTAGATGACAGTACTTTAGCAGGGTGAGTCAACATGCAGGAAACATGAGCTGCCATCCAGAGGGACCTAGTTGGACTGTAGTAATGAGCAGAAAAGCCTCATGAAATGCAACAATGACAAATATTAAGTGCTGTCCCTGGGTAGGAAGAACCAGTGAAAGGACACAGGCTGAGGCTGGGCTGATTAGGGGCACCTCTGCAGGAAAAGACCTGGAAGCCCTGGCAAACACAAGTGGATCATAGGCAAGCTGTGTGCCCCAGCTGCAGAGATGGCCAACAGCACTCCAGGAAGCAGTCATGGAGGCAAAGCCAGAACATTGAAGGGAGGGACTATTCCCCTCTACTCAGCATTCATGAGATCCCATATGGATATTCTGCTCAGTTTTGGGGCTCTCCGGTATAGGAAAGACACTGACCAACTGGAGCAAGACCAGTGGAGGGCCAGACTAGTCAGAACAGGATGACCTGATCTGCAAGGAAAGGGTAAGAGAATGGAGCTTGTTCAGCCTGGAAAGTGACTGCCTCAGGGCAATGCAGTACTGCTTGCAGCTACCCAAGAAGAAATAAGCAAGAAAATGAAACCAGGCTCTTTCAGCAGTGCATGGTGGGAAGATAAGCCAAAAACCACAAAACAACTTGAAACATGAGTTTTACTCAGCATATAAGGAGAACTTTCTCACCCTGAGGATAGCCAAGGAGCAGAAACGGCTGCCTGGAGGACTTGCAGTCTCCATTCTTCAAGGTTTGCAAAAGCCAGCTAGACAAAGCCCTGAGCAACCTGATCTGACCTCTTGTCTGAATAGGAAACTGGATTACAGATCTCCTTAGATTCATGCCAGCTGGAATTATTCTGTGATTCAAAATATCAAGTAAACTCGAGCTACTGAATGGCATTTCCTGTTATCTGTGTTCTGCTAACAGAGCAGTCATCAGCACAGCAGTGATCACCATTTTGCTGTTCCTAAGATTGTTTTGCATTAGGCGTGTGATGGATCCACTTTATTTGGAAGATCAAAAGTAAAACTGAAAAGCTATTCTTTGACAAATACACATATGCATAATTAATATTCTCAGGATGTTAAGTTGTGCTACAGCAGGGAGATTTGGCAGGCAGCTAACAAGGTAAAATGTCTGATTTGGTAGCCAGAACAATGTTCTCTGGTAAATGCAGCACTAACAATATGTTTGCCTGGCAACTAATGAAATACTTTCAATTAATTAATGTAAGGAGAATTGGAAATGGTTCTTTGTCACCTTTAAGTTTCAACTCAGATTTCATTGCAAGTCTTGCTTTATTTAAGGATTTAGTTAGTCTTCCCTTTTGAAACAAAAGCAAAACACTGTGCAATGAGCAAACAAACTCCCCATTCTAGATTCTGCTTTCATTTTAACAAACATGCATACTGTGGCTCATGGATAAACTATACTGGAATTTACAATGCTCACTGATTACAAAGCTAAATAAAACAAAGGGAGGTAATGTGTCTTTACACTATCTTTCTAAGGGGTCTTTTTGAAAAATAATCATGGTGGATATTCACAACTGTAACACTGTTTTTCTTTGAAAAGATGAGGAGAGCAAAGAATATCCATATTGAATTCTCTTCTAGAAAATTGTCAGAAGTAGAGTCTTGATACTTCCATAGATCATGCATATGTTGTTTGTTATCATCCTCCACAGAGCTTCCAAGACTTGGATTATAAACCATAATGCATTTTCTACCTTTCTGAGCCACCAGTGTTTACATTAGGAAGCTTTTCTCTGTACAGATGACTTCTTTTAAATGAAGTCAGAGTTCAGAATCTTCAGTACTTGAAAAAAAGCAGAGAATACCAGAAGGTTCACATAAAACTGAGTGGCAGCACTGATTTTCATTTTATAGGCATGTTTACATTTTGATACCAATCTAAGAGATTAATAAGTGCACAAAATTATTTATAGATTATAGATTGAAAATACTTATATTTGTATTAAATATGCAGCTCTGTTAGAATTAAAGATTGTATTGGTGTCTTAGCTTCAAAAGAGATCTACCCCTTGTGGATTGTCTACAAATTGTAATATAAACTTAAGCAAGTCTTAAAGTTTTTAAATTTCGATCTATACTTTACAGTGTACTCTTAAAATATAGAATGCTTTGCTCTATGATGTTATCAAATGAAGATCCATGTATGAATACAGTGTAGTAAACTGACAGTCAATTGTAGTAAACAAGACAGTCAATTGAATATTCATTTAATGCATCTTTTTGTTTTGTCTTTTTTTTAAACTGGAGGATTTTTTTGGGTTTTGAGACAAATTTTCTTTACTGATTTGTTCTTTACTAAAATCTACTAGCAAATACAATTCTTCATTTCAGAAATATCTACTAGATTATTTGGGCTATAGTACTGTTCTTTTATCTAATGTAAAAAGACTGAATTCTTTTCAGTTATGGTATTAACAGTGGCTTGTTTACTTACTTATGCACATCTTGTGCAGAATTAAGTACTCTTAAAGGAAATACTCCAGCTGTCCTGGAGTTAGTTAAGTTATCGCAATGATTTTAGCATTTCTTTTTGGAAATCTAAATTACTCCATTTCAAAAGAATTTTCGTTTCTTAGACAATTATTTAAAATGTAGATACATGCATAAAACCATCTATGCACTAGTACACTTGAGTTTCAACTTGCTGTAGCCTGGTAGTCAATGCACAGGCTGTGCACAGATAGTGTGCACATTTTCAACACTGCCAGATACATGAATTGGCAAAATGTTCAGCACTAGCTTTAACATTTAAAAGAAGCATTGCATGACTAATGAGAATGGAGGAACAGTGCTAAAAGTAGAGATTAGCACCAAGGGAGACAGAAGAGAACTGTTTCTTGGCAACAGGACCAGAATCAATGGTATGTTAGCTGGAATTTCTGCAGATGAAATTTCCTAGGTACCCTTTCAGCTGCCTGTTGAAGGTAAAACAGGATTTGTTTATATTTTGTAGCAAAGTTATTGGCAAATTCAGCATGTTTTACAACTTTAATTTTTTCTCATTTGGAAATCAGTCCTACAAACCCATGAACTTTCTATCATTCATCAAAGGAGAAAAGATAATAACAAGGACACAATCCATTCAAATAATTGATTTTACTGAAATATAGCTATATGTTTTTAGAGCAAAAAGTGTTATTTATTGTCTTTCCAATCTTTATGGCATATGAACAGATTTGATAAAGTGGAGATTTATATTTATTGTAAAGGAGTCTTGGTTTTGTGTTCTTTGTTCTTTTCTTCAGAAAAACTGTTTTAGAAGGTGAAATAGTAGGATTAAAATATTATACATTTTGAGTACCAGTCCAGCACTGGGAAGTTTTGTTGATTTTGTTGAAGGTGTTGAGCCTTCCAAAGACTACAGGGATGGCTACAAAACCTTGATTTAACAACACACTTTCATGTCAGGAAAAATGTCAGAACAAAACCAATCATGAGAGATTTGATGAATATGGATGCAATTTAGGCTTTTTTCCAAAACCTTAATACACAGAAAAGAATATATTGAGCTTTAATTTTATTTAAAAAATCTGGGTGGGTAAGAACAGTTATTTTTGAGGAAAAAATGTTAACATATTTATGAACTCCTCTATTTTCATAGAATCTGAGACATCTGAGCATCCTTTCTTACCAGAGATATCAAACAATCCTATGGTAGTAAGACCAAGAAAAATAAAACTTTTCTGACATGCCAAAACCAGAAAAGGTGTCAGAGGAAATCCTTCTAAAACTACTATTAAATAAACCCCAACCTCTTCTAGCTTCCTTTTTAAATATTAGAACATAAAAAAGCTTCTTGAGATATCACTTCCTTAGAAAAGTATCTAGAAATGAACAAAGAACAATGAAAACTAGTTGTTGCTGCCATTACAGTTCTGAAAACTGATTCAGTTCACACTACTTACAATCAAACATGTACCAAATTAGTATGTAACCAGTTGCAATTTGAATCAATTCAATAATCTCTCAAGATAACAATTCTTGCTTAAAAATCAGTTTCACCTGCTAAGGTCATTAATAAGGTGAATCTCATCATTATTCATTAGATATGATTCACCATATTCCGTAAGAACTCATATAAGATTAAATGGGTGATTAGACTCCAGTGGAAGAATCATTATGATTCATTTCCCTTTCTATCACTTTATTATGCCTTCTGTCCACTAATACATCTGTGAAGGTACCTTCCTTGTTAATTTCTGCTTCATAGTACAATGCATACACTATGCTGAAGGGAATGCTATTCCAGACCAGTGAAAAGACAATAAAAGCTTTCTGTCTTCGTTAACCAAGACTAAAAGAAAAGAAAAAAAAAACACAAAAAAACAATCCCAAACAAACACAACTCCCCTCCCAATACCCAAAAAAGTCAAGCAGCTGTTGTTTAACTGCCACAAGCTAAATTGTATATCCAGTGTCAGTTGATACAACAGCTGAGGGGAGCACTCCCCCTCACCCCCCCTCTGCGCACGTGGTCCCTGACATGTCCCGCGGGAGAGAGACACACTGAAGCCACCGGGGAGGGTGCAGAGAGAGTTTATTTAGTATGGGTTGAAGTATTTAAAGGTTTAACAGCCAATGGGGAAGGGGTTAACTAAGGGCCAATGGGAGGACTTCACCTAGCTCTACAGGAAAGAATTCCTGCATACTGAGGTAGGGAGATAGAAATCCTTCCAAGGGGTTTTGGGAAGGAGAAGGGTGATTCAGGGAAAAAAGACAGGGAAACCATGTTACAATACAGAGAAAACTTCTACTGTTAAGAACACTTCCACAAGTGGATATATCGAATATCAGTGTTTCACTGATAACCTCAACCATTTCTAAAATGCTACCAAGAAATATATATTTAGGCATAATCAGCTTTTCTGAGTTATCATTTTGAGTCTGCAACACCTTACTTAACACTTACAGAACCATACAGAGGTAAAAATTCAGTGTTCTAAAAACATCACCTACTCTTAAACAAAAAATACGTAGTACTGCTGAAAGACTATCTCAGGTGTTAAGTAAATATTTCCAAGTATGTCTATTGAAAGGCAATGCTGCAATGAATTACATTTTTTAAGAACTCCAGCTCTTCATTTTTACATTTGGACTATCTCCAAAAGAAACTAGATCCAGATACTGACCACAGCAAACAAATATCTGATCTTCTACTGCTGCATTTTTATTGTGATGCTTTAAAGAATATAGTTCTTAAGAAATGTATTTTTAATTTGTGGAACAAAAATATTCACAACAAATCAAGTTGTCATGGTTGCTGGATGAAATACTGGCAGAGAGAAGGAGAGATGATTTAGTTCATTCACCTTCTTTGAACTTGAAAACAGAACATTTCTCAAATTGTATTTGCACCAATGTTAGTTGTGAAATTATTCTGGAAATTAATTGTTGTACTTGGTTCCTAGCATATTTTTCTATCATAGGTGTTATCTTAAATAGAATTTAGAATGGTGGAGGGTTTGTTTTTTGTGTTAAACCCTATATTAAGCTTCTAGATTTAGCTTCTGGTGGTCTTCTAAAAAGGAATCAACTATTGAAATTTCTTTGAAGACAAAAGCAGTCAACACTTGTGCTGAAAAAAAGAACTAGTTAGGTTCCACTGAGTTTGGAAAGCCTCCTCCATTTTCCAGTCAGTGAAGGGCGAACAGATTTCAGGCAATACAATTCTTTCTGGCAGCATGTTTAAAATATATATATAATTTTAATTATATTGAATGGTTATTTTTTTATTAAAAAAAACAAACAAACAGGACAAGTGCTCCCTAATTTATACTCAGAATAGTGAATAAACATGGAAATCAGCTATTATAGAAATGACAGTTTTTTTACTTTTTTTTTTCCCCCTAACAGTAGCCATTGTCTCTGCACAGATGAGGAAGGAATAGAAACCGCAGGAACCTTAACATTCTTTTCCTTGATTTGTCAAACTTATTAAAGTAGTTACTCACATTAGCGTAAAATGGAAAAATCACAATTGTTTCATTCTTTAGTAAATTGAGAATGTTAATCTGGTCCTGTTAACAGAAAATAATTGCACATGAAATGTCAAAATATCAAAGTACCATTATACATCATTCTCTCATCTAAAACAAACACGAGATCCAAATTAGCAGCCCTGTGTGAATTCTTTATTCTGCTCTGATATAGCATGGAAACAGAAACCATGTATTCCTGTAACACAACATTGTCATTGCCAGTATCAGCCTATAAGCTCTGCACTAAACTTGCAAGGCCTTGGGACTGAAGCCTCTCTACCTTGTTCTGTCTGAATTTTGTTAGACCTGCCTGTAGCTCTGTTGTACTTGATTTAGCTGTAACAACAGCTTCTTTAATTTACCAAGTGCCTATGACAAATTTCCTTTTTTTTTTAAACTTTATATGCTACAACCACAGTTTTATATAGAATATCACCTTGTTACTGCTATCTATCAAAAATTAGATTCTTATAATTCTAACACTATGCAACGTAGTGTAGAGAAATGCAGGTCTAGTATGATTGTAGAGGCCCTAAGAAGTGGAGACACAGGATGTGATAAACAGAAGCAGAGGCATGCAATGAGAAGAGACACAAGCTTGGCACTGGAGATCTCACAACTACCAACAAATCACCAGTGGTCTGTTAAAGAAATGCAGACCCAGGGCTCAGCACACCTGATTTTAGGGGCAATACAGAGAAAACAGAAATAGTATCTGACATGTAAAATACAGCATATACAGTAAATTTGGGTGGAATATGGTGCTGTAAAACAATGAAGAAAGACAAATGTATAAAAGTATGTTAAAAAAGTGTTTTTCAGCAATCTACAAGTACAAAACTCAAGACTCAGGGGAGTAGAGGAAGGGTAAGCAGAACAGAAGAAAACAAGGATAGAAATGGAAAATGTGTATTACAGTTTTGCATAGAAGTATTGTAACTCTCTTATTTTTCTGTGCTTCTGTAATAAATGTGGACCAATAATTATGAAACATTTAAAATATATTATGGATAAATAGCTTTAGTTGTACTTTGCCAGTAAACAGGATCTTGGGCACAACAAAAAGGAATCATTGTCTTGGTAAATTCTGTCCTATTCCAACCTCTTATCTGTTAGTAGTCCCTTCACAGAGATTTGCAGTTGTTGCATTGAAACCACGAGCTCCCCAGGCATTTTATTTATATTTAAGACTCCAAGAGTTCATCCACCACACTTTTGCAGAGCCTTTTAGTTCTTTAATACCTTGCAGTCACCTAAGGAGAACATACAACCAAGGAGAAGCATTTCACTAAAGCACATAGCACATGGCAACCACAATTTTAGTAAAAGACAATCTACCTGTTTTAAGTTACCCAAAAGAGAAAAGGACAGAATAAAGAAAGAAAAGAGATTAAGAGAAGAAACGGGTAAAGAAAGAGGGAAAGGGGGACAGATAAGTTAAAATAAGAAAATTGTATAGCTATCACCAAAAGGTCATGTGACAATGGCAGATCACAAGGGATAAAGCAAAATGGAGCCCCTATGCCCCTGTATTTATGTGGTCTGACCAGTGTGGCCACGGCTCCCAGGTGGGACATCCGGCTCACTGACCACTCAGTGCCCTCCAGGCCAGAGTGAGTGGTGCTGCAGTCAATCAGAGGATCCAGAAGGAGTGGTGTGGGTGGGCTACCAGTCTGGCCTTTTGATTGACAGCTGCCCCCTGTGGGCTCCGCTGCAGGCTGTGAGGTCTGGCCCCCTGGCCTTCTTCTCCCCACTCTCACCCTCCACAAGTTGGTTGATTCACCCCAATTAAACAATCCAGTGAGATACAAATCTGTTCTTTCACAGAGGCTCCTCAGGTAAGTGGTCAAAGCACCAACCCTGGCAGAGTTTAAAAGGTGTTTGGACAGTGCTCTCAGGCACATGGTATGACTCCCGGGGATGCTTCTGTGCATAGCCAGAAGTTGGATTTGATGATCCTTGCGGGTCCCTTCTAACTTGGCATATGCTATGATTCTATGATTTTATGAAATGTAAGTGCTGACTGCAAAAGTATATGTTGAAGTCAGTGGATGCAGGAAAGCCATTCAGTCTCAGCCAATGCAAGAGATCTGTTTCGCTCAGTTTAAACCATTTCATATCAATCTGCATGTCCAACTGCAAGTGCTCAATTGTATCTGTAGAAAGCCTTCTAGTTTACTCTTCATCCCCAGTTACATAAAAATCTGCATAAAGGCCCTTACTAACTTCTCAGTCTGTCCACTGTAAGTAAAAGTGTTTTGAATGCCACTTTATAGTCCATGTCTGACATTGAAAAAAAGAATAAACTGTCATTTAGGACCCCTTTAACTTGATAGGTGCATCCAGCACTTCTGCATGGTATTACAGTCACTAGTTTCATATTGAAGATCTGTTTTTTTCAATCAAAACATCAAAGAAGTATAAATAGAAACGTGTTCCAGACAACTGAAACACTGTTGATTTGCTGATTTTTTTTTTTCTATCAGTTTTTTCTTGTCTATGTATGTGGAATATCTATATATATCTCTTAAAAGACATACATCACCAGTTACTCCCACAAGGACAGAGCAACCAAGTTGTTACTCCAGAATTGTTATTTGTGTTTAATATTTTTTTGATCTATTGTATACAATGATTCTTTTAACTAATTAAGCTCATGGCAGTAAACATTTATCTTTGAAAAATTCTCTCTCTGCTTGTCCTTCAGTTCAACATGTTGCATGTCATTGTTCCTTAAAACAGGCTTAGCAGGGTTGCTTAGCAAAAGGATTTTTGCTGTCACTGTCTTATTATAAGTAACTGTCTTTGCATGCAGATGTTGAAAGCTGTAATTCCTCCGACTTTAAAATTGTTCCCACTCTTACTAACTGACAAGTATCCTTTTACAAGGAAACCCATTTTTATTTCATATTTAAAGGTAGTTGTGAATGTATACTGTAAGGTTGTCAGATTTCTAGGGAATTAATTAATCAACAAACAACACTTGCTAGTAAACTGCTTATATTTTTAAATTGTTGAATATAATTTGGTATTTTAAAAAATGCCATCAACCTGCGAGCCCACATATTGATTGCATGTTTTGCTCTTTACACCTGCCACTTGCTATCCTATTATGTTGTGGCTCAGGTGAATGATTCAGCCGTTTCTTCTCCCTCAACAGATAACTGCAACTTCAACATAATGTGAGAGATTGAGGCTGACTCTTTGGACATATTAGAAAAAAAGAATGGAAGGTGATTCCAGGGTCAAGAGGAACTGCATAGTCACATATATAATCCCTTTTAGTTTTTTATCTTAGATTTTATTAGCTATAGTTTTTGTCAAACTCTTCAAAGCTACTATTTTCTTTTTGCATGATTTATATATTAATTAATCTCTTTCAGGTATGTCCAGGTAATATAAATCCTTGTTTACAAAAATTTGGACTTGGTCTTCCCTGTAGTATTGTGACCTGGTATACATGCATTTGCTTATTTCTTGTGGTATTGAAGTTGTACTCACTTAAGGCAGTTGATGCCTTAATCTTGAAAATGCATCTGGAAATACAGTATGGTCTCATGATATTGAGCATTCCTTAGCAATATTTCTGATAACCTCTGAGTGCATTTCTTGATCCTTTTTTTTCCTTTTGCTTTGATTTTGTTCACCTGTCTCCCTGGTGACTGTCAGATAAACTAGATAGAGATAATAGAAGAAATAGAAGAACTCTCACTTAGATGAAATAATTGTACACATGCAGACCTAATTATGAAGATTTTCTTCACGATTTGCAGCATTTGTGTCAGTTTTAAACCATGGTTTAGGGGGCAAGAGTATTTTTGTTGTCCTGTAATGTAAGTAACGGTTCAGTGATTGAAAAATGGAAAGTGTATGTATATAATAAGCAAGAGTAGTGTGATGGAATGTTTTGCAGCAATGTCTGAAAAAATTAAAAATTACAAAAAGACCACCCCCCCATCAAAAAATCTTCCAAACATAGCACTCAACAGAACCTTTCCTATGTGCCTTGCCTTTTTCAACACCATTCATGAAGATGTTGAACAACAAACATACAGGAACAGAAGAACCAAAGGTCTTGCCGAAAATATATGATTTTGTCTAATGCAGATTTCTTTACAATGGACTTCATTATAATACCTTTATTGCTATACCTGACAGTACCAGCATGGTGTCATTATTGTATCTTGTAATTTTTGATAGCAAATAACTGAGACAATCTGATAAAAAATATTATCCTTTGCTCCTTTTCCATCATACAAGTACCTCTTCCCAACTGACATTAGTTATTGCTATGACTAAGGTTCAAGTTATGCTTTTGTCTAATTTAAAAAAAAAATGTTTTTATGCATAGAGATTAAGGGATTCAGGTGTGTGCTACACAAAAAAAGCTTCAGCTCACTCTGCTTCTTCCTCATGCTTACTTAAGGAGAGATTGTCTCTGATACTATCTCTATGATATTAATAAAGCTGATGTGGACATTACCTTCCACATTTTCCATACACAAGTCCACCTCTGTTGGAATCCTTGTCACCAAATGCATCTTAAAGCAGTAGTTGGACTGCTTGTTTTGTAAGGAAAGGATAATCAGGTTTTGAGCAATAGTCTACTTTTATATATTCTCTGATTTCTGAATTTTGTGGGTGAACATGGAGATTATTATCACTGCACTGAGTACATACATGTCAAAACTTTGCTGTTTTGAAGAATCCAAAGTTCTTTTCCTTTTTTTTTTTTTAAGTAAAAACAGATTAGTATAATTACTCCTGTATTGGCTATAAAGTCCTTTTATTCTTCTCAAAGGAATAATCTATTTCAGGTCTCAGTTTCAAGATTGATACTGTGAAAATATTATTTTAAACATTGCATAAGCATATGTACATGACTGAGGAGGAAAAAAAAAAAGTATTCCATAGACCACCGGAGACGATTAGCTATACTGCACAGATAAAAGGTTTAATCAATTAATTTTTACCCCTTGTAGGGAATAAAGACTAGAACACAGTTAGAAGTATTGTATACCATGCTGTGATGGTGTACTTCCCTCACCTTTTACCCACTTAAACCAAAACCACCAGTGGGGGGACTTTGGGGGAGCGAAGACAACATGGTGGCTAAGGCTGTCTGGAACAGTGACACAGGCACTTTGCTGGTATGCAAATATGACTAAGTCAATCACCTTACTCCATAGGCACCAGACAGCCCAAGGCTCATTGAGCTCTCCTGTATGGCAGTAGGCTGCATGCTGGGATCTCCCCTTGAGTGGGGAAGCTCTCAGGGTTATTCCTTAAGGTTGAGAGACTCTTTGTCACAATAGGTTCTTGGTGAGCGATTTAGAGCATGTTAAACTTTGAAATCTTATCTAAGTGATATAAAAGATTGATTGTGCATATATAATCCTTTAGACATAAACTGTCGACCAAGTCTGGGACTAGGATTGGATCCAGCCACATCTAGACTCCTCTCCAAGAAGGAGTTTAGAACTCAGGAGGTCCTTTCTGAACCTCATGGCTCAAAAGGAGGGTTTCCCTGACAGCTTTATCTGACCTTGTCCTCTACATGGTACGCAACCATGTGTGCCTTGCCATCAAATCTTACGAAGCCGTTGTTGAATTTACCATTGATTTTTTCATTAATTCACTGCTTTAATGAAGTATACTGTTGCTTCTCTCTTGAAGGTGAAGTGCATCACTCCATTTGCAACACATGCATGAGGTTTATAAATCAAAAGTATATATAATTATTTCAATGGCTTCTGATTTATGGTCACGTAAAGAAGATCATAATCAAGATATATGTTATTTTCTAATTCTGTTGCAAGGGAAAGAAAAGATGGAAAAGGCTGGTTTGAGAGCTCAGCTTGCACTAAATTGGTTTATAATGTGTTTACATTAAAACAACATGGCAGGCACTGGCATGACTTTTTTATTGTCATAACTCACTTCCTTTAAATTGCTTAAAGGAGCAGCTCTGAAACTACAGAACTATAGAAGATTTTTTTTTAATTTTTTTTCAGCCTTACTTTTAGATGTCTGCTTACTGTCATTCATCTTTTCTATCTGTTTTGTCTGTATGTATTCTGGGGTAGATAGTGCATCAGGTAATCTCTGACCCTTACTAAGTTCTACTCCTGTCTTTCTGTCTTTGGGATTTCTCGGAGTTGATAGATTCAAAATGGTTTCTCTAAAAGGAATAATTAATTTTATCAATTATCTGGATTATAAAACTTTTCTTGCATACTTGAGGTATGTTGCAGAGAGTTCTAGAACAGCTTTAATGTCACCTATTTTTTCTGCCTGTTATAAAATCAAGTTCTGAAACTCCAAAATTATTCTCATATAAGACTGAGGAATATGTTTTCTTGTATGTATTTCTGATATTCATTTATCCTGCAGATATAATTTCACTGGGAGAGACTATAAATTTATAGATCGAGTAAGCTGGTTTAGTTATTAGGAAGAGAAAACTAATATTTCTACATGCTGAGGTTTTGCATTCTCCTATAGAAGGTTACACCATGTTTTGTGAAGTAGGCGTGAATTTTATGAAGTGGTTAAAAATGAAAATGTATGGGTCACAATTATATTGTTAAAGGATAGTTTCATTGGTATCAATTCAGGACTTTTGAAAGGTGCTTACCCTAAAGTCTCTGTTTAGAAAACCTGATATTTTCTTTTTTGAGGCATTGTTATTCTCTTCAGGTTTTATTCTTTTCAGGTTTCCAGTGTTCAACATTCTGTATAAACTTAGCCTTTGTCTATAGTGAGAAAATCTTGCATCTAGAGAAGTTTATTTAAATTTTTGAATTCAATATAGCCATTCTGATGTTGAATATACTGTTGTAGGTTCTTGATCTCAAAGACAGCCAAAACTTCAAATCTATTTTAGAGAATTTAATCTTACTTAAATGGTTTCATAAAGTTGGATTCTGGAGGTTTGGCCTCACTTCTGTTGAAGCAAGGAGTGGTCAAGCAACAGCTAGGGCTGTCTTTTAATCAAAAAGGTAGGAGATTTGGGTGCTAATGTGGTTACCAGTATTGAATTTCTTATGAAATAGTTACAATCTCATTTCAGGTATGTGGCACAGCTGCCAATAACTTTGAGGACAGGGAAAACCTGCTTGGAACATCATGAGTTTCTAATGTCAATTCCATGCCAACTCTTGGCAGACTTCTTGATATTTTGGTTTTTTTCATCCTGTGTTGTTATGCAGGAGGCTGTCATTGATGACTTCCTGTCATTACTTCTATCTATTTCTCACATCCATAGCCAATATCTTAAAGGAGATACAGAAAATAAAAATAGGAAAGACATATCTATCAAATTCTGTAACTTTGTACTGCTGTTTACATCACATCCTCCACAGCTACAAATTGTACCATTCCTGGAGTCACGTATTGCACAAGGAAAAATAGCTAATAGGATTCAAAAAAGTAAGTGGGAGGAGGAAAAACGCATTTTGACACTGAGTTTGCAGCAACTGAGAGCAGTAGAGAGAATACATCTAGGAGGGACAGAGAATAGCAAGAAGAAGGCTGTCATAAGTTTGGATAGATATCCCAATTCTGAATATTTAGACAAACCTTAATGTTTCTGTCTTTGACACTGTACTTCTACTAAATACAGTGTGTCAAACTTGCTAAGTTCAAAATGCCATATTCTGATAAAATGGAAATTTAAATCGAGACTTAGTTTTGAAAAATGCTGTTAATGTTCTGTAACTTAAGTTTTTTTCCTCTAACCCTGAGGTCTAGGTATCACTGGTGGTATTTGCTAGCCTTCTACCCACCTACTGTTTGGTGGTGTATGGTATGGTTGATGGCATGAACCTTCTGAATTAGACTTCCTAGGAAATACTGTTAATGCATTGCCTGGTGTGTTAACACATCTTGTAGATATATAAACAGATCAGAATCTATTACAGTATAGCACTTCTTTTGGTCTTTCCTTTCTCATGATCATTAGAAAATAATGATTTTGGAAAAAAAAAAAAAAAAGTGAGTACCCAAAGAAGGTAATTAAGTAATCATCATTTTTGGGTTTTTTCCTACACAAAGGCTGATTTATTTTTCTGATTTTGGTGGGTTTTTTTTTAAAAAAAAAAAAAAAAAGGGAGTACCCAAAAAAGGGAATTAAGTAATCATCATTTTTGGGTTTTTTCCTACCCAAAGGCTGATTTATTTTTCTGATTTTGGTGGGTTTTTTTTTAAAAAAAAAAAAAAACAAAACTATTTTGAATTTTGTAGGTTGAAAAAAGGGAAATTAAAATATTATTGAGCTCCATGAATTTTAGCTAATAGATGATTTCTTAGATTTAGTATATTAAGTTGCTTTATTTTTCTCCCTCTACAATGTCATATCTGGGCAAAGAAAAAAAAAAAAGATGCCTTAAGAATACATCTTTGTGTTTTACTTAAATAAATACGGGCAATAATTGGGGTTTGCACACCAGCATATCCTCTACAGCAGCGAGACCAGTTGTACCATATCTATATTTAGGCAAGTCAGTCATCTTACCACTGAAATATTTCAGCTTTCCTTGTCAAAACCTACTGCTGTTGAACATTCTTACAGTTGCTATTACCATAATTGCATCTTCCTTGTGACAAAGTCTTTCATCCTACAGATATGCAAAGTTGAGGTATACAGTGACTAAAGAGTTTTTAAAGGTAGTTATGTAAGTCTGTATCAAGGTGCCTCAAAAGCCTTAGACATAAATATGTGGAAGTTTCTTGAACATGTTAAGTCATGTATTAAGTTTTGGGAAGGACTGCGATCCTTTAGTCTGCCAATCTTTACAGTGAATGAACTAAGGAGGAATTTCTCAGCAAATTGTCCTACAAAAAATTCCAAAAGGATTACATGATTTTCTCACGATGAAGTTTTCAGCAAGACATTATTTTTACCTTGATATAGAATTATTTCCATTTGTGGTCTCTCCATTCCTCTTGTGAAAAAAACATGGGACAAGTCTACATCTTTCAACATATTAATACATTTTACGCTTTTGTATTGATTTTGCACAGAAGTATGAAGGTTCCTTTACCATACATGGAAGCAGTATATATTTGAATCTGTACTAGGGAAGCAAGATAATGTTTTTGATACTGAAAGAGGTGCACAGGATGTCTTACACAAAAAGTGTATGGCATACTCTTTGATTTTTGGTCCCAAGTTTTGGTCTCCTTAACAGTGCATACTTTCAACATTGAGCAGATGACAGGGACATCCAACTTATGCACCAGATTTCACATCAGACTCTGGTATCTTCTTGAGATCATCTTGAGCTTCTAGGGACTTTTGCTGGCATCTGTGTACTCCTGGGAACCCTGAAAAGAATTTGAGGGTTCCTGCTGCTTCTCCTGCTGAGGAGTGACTGAAGGAATGTGGGCTGTTTAGCCTGGAGAAAAGAAGGCTCACAGGAGACCTTATAGCTCTCTATGACTATCTGAAAGGAGGTTGCAACAAAAGGGGTATTGGTCTTTTGACCCAACTAACAAGAGAGAAGGTGAGAGGAAACAGCCTCAGTTTGTATCAGTGGAAGTTTAGATTGGATATTATGAAATATTTCTTCACAGAAAGGGCTATCAAGATTTGGAATAGGCTGTCCAGAGAAGTGGTTCAGTCAACATCCCTGGGTATACTTAAAAGCATGTAGAGGTGGTACTTAGGTTTAGTGGTGGACTTGACAGTGTTATGTTTCTAAGTAAAACTAAAGATAAGGGTAGCTGCAGTGGCTTCTAATAGATTTTTTCAGCTGTCCATGATCAGTGTGTCTGCAGAGGCAGGGACCTGCACACCCTAGGGAAGGTCAAGCACCTGTTTAACCTGTGCTTAAAGAGAAACTTGAGTAATAGCCAGGCCCAAGAGCACAGCTTCTGAAACACAACAGTTTGTGCAGAAAAGTGTGAGGAGGAGGGTAAGAGAACTAATAAATTTTCTTAACCAACATTCTCATCCTGAGATGTGATAATCAGGTGCCTCAGGGAACTGGCACTGCTGGAGTAACTGCCCCTTTGCAGTTAGATTTTGCGGCTCAGTTTCAGAAGCAACGTGCAGCTCTGCAAGCCTCAGGCTGTTGGAATTGCCTGAGGCTGCTTCCAGAGGCTGGTACATGTGGTCTTTTAGTCTGAAGCAGGTATGCAGTTATTAAGGAGCCATCATGAAAGAGCTGTGGGGAGGAAGTCATCATACTGTGCAGCAACATAGAGGATGAGGAAAAACAACTAAATTTCTTCTAAGACCTTGCAGCTTCAAGAACCTGAACTTCTACTTGCAGAAGAAGGGCATGGAGGACCTGCAATTGTAAAGTTGGAAAGGAGAAACTGCCATCAGGGTTAAGGCTGGAAGCCAGTGACTTCTGGTACCAGAAGGAATGTTTTTGTCCCACACTATGACTTGCAATTGCAGAATGGATTAACTGATGTTGTAAGTGGAGAGAAGCTTAGAGTGCCATCAAATGGAGCATCTCTGAGGGCTGTGTCTGAGATACTCAGGATCACCAGAAAGAAGCTGTGAAAGACAGTAGTAGGGAACTACTAAAGATAATTGGAGGACCCTGTCTAGTATACCTGATTTGTCATCTAAGAATGTTGATTGCTTCTTCATGTTCTGGATGTTGTGAAGTGATTATCTAAGTTTACCCAGCCTGTCAGCTACTACCTCAGGTACTCTCCCATGTAGGAAACCTACTGCCAGGGTGATCTGGAAAAGATCAAATAAAATGGCAGGATGCTAAGTGTGGTGGTCAAAGGCATGGGAGGACAGGTGGTGCCTATTCAGTTCTGAGGAGGAGAAGGAACAGCCTGAGCAGCAACTGACAAATTCTGTAGTTTGATAACTGATTGTGCAGCTGCTGTTGACATCAGGATCTGTGGAATATGGTAGATTTCTTGTACATATTGATGACAACTTCCTGGCACAAGCAAGTAAGGACTCAAGGAAAGGTGCTCTACTGGACCTGATGCTTAGAAAGCAGTTGTTCAGAGATTAAACAACTGGAGACATCCTTGGTTGCACGAGATGATAAAGTTCAGTAACCTAGGAGGAAGCAGAAAGTCAAAAAGCCTGGAACATAAAACCACCAATGTCTGTAGTATGGATCAACACTATGTTCCTCATTATGAAAAGTACAGAGCCTGAAAAGTTGTCCTAACAATCCTCACATATCTGTTCCCAGTGAGTTCAAACCGCTGGTGCCAGGACCCAGTTGAGCAGAGAAAGCATGATCATAACACCAAGAAAGGGTGTAGAAACCCTATTCATACCACTTTTAACTGTATTGCTATTATCATGATGCACATGACATGCTGCAATCCCTCAACCTTCTTTGCTGCACCAATGTTTTATTTCACGACACTAGAAATTTTATTAAATTTCAGACTTTTGAAAATTATTCTGCAATATATCTTTTAGAAAGGTTCGGACAGAAAAGAATTAAAAATGTGAAAATTAACTAGTACACCTTAAAAAGGTGTTACTATAGAGTTTTTAAGATGCTGGTGAAGGCTGAATATTGTAAATCAAGTAAGTCACACAGGAACAAAAAAATATGATAGCTTGACCCTATTATTCCTTATAGTTTCGGGTATTCTAAAACCCATAGTGTGTTTTGCTTTTAATCACAATCTTCTTTCATCTGAATGTAACACTTTGCAAAAGCTTTGCTTTTTCCACTCACCTGCTGGGGCAGCCATTATTAAATTTACTATATGACAAGTTCTTCATTTTTGCATATTCTTTCCCCTCCATCAGAGAAAATTCAGAATTGCAAAAGCTGTCATTCATTTCCTGTCCTTTGGTAATATAAAGAACAAAAGGTGGTTTGTGTCTTGCAATGCCTGTAGCAAGAGTGTGTTTTTTGCATTCTAAAAACTATAAAGCCTTCTAATTTCTAATAACAGTTTCCATCCATTTCATTTTAATCACTAAAGACACTGTCTCATTCTGTCTTAGGTCAGAAGTTGCCCTTCTTGTTCTTTCTTTAGTATCTTTTATATTTTAGGCATCAAACTAAAGCTTCAAAACTTAATTCCAGTTTACTGCTTAATTTGCTGCTGAAAAATGCTTGTGCTTGAAAACAACTTCTGCTTTTCAACATCTTACAGACTAAAATATTGTGATAGGAAAAAGTCCCAAAATGTAATGTCATATTTCAGCTACAGGATTTTATCTTTACAAGGTAAAATTTCAGTAGGGATTCAGAGCCTCAGAGGTAATAATCTACCTTTCTTATGAGACACACTGAAAGTTGTCAATACTTTTAATAAATTCGATTTATTTCTAAATCTAGATTTAAATATTACATCTTTGACCTCTTCTCAGTTTGTGCTATCATATATGTGGTTGATACATGGGGCTGATAGAGCCATTGGAACCAGATCTGTTCAGCATGGGGCAGCCCTGGCTGCTCCACACATGGGCTGCTCCAGCAGCACAGAATTTGCTTGAGGAGAAAAAAGGGAGGAAAGCAAAAAGATTTACTAACTGAAATGCTTTGATTACCACATGTGAGTGTTCATGCTTTTAGGCGTTTATCTAAGTGGTCTCCTCTGATCCTTTGGAGGCTTAGCATTAGCTCCAACAAGAACCTCGAACTTACTTAAGAACACAAAAGCATTATAAAGGTGTTTAAACACATGTTTATAGACAAATGTAAGAGGATTATGACTGGTTTGATGTGTTACACCTTAGAAGTTATGCTATTTAGCAGAAGTTCATGGCATAGGAAAATTATGCGAGACCCAGGAAGCTTGACTGATGAAGAATACTGGAACTGTAGCTCCAAAAAGGAAGAAAACAATAATTTAATACCTAGTAGATTTGCAAACAGGCAGAATTGTTTTCCATGTTTTCCATGTCTGCAAAGAATGACACAAGAACTAATGGCTGCAAACTGCAGGAAGGATTATTCAGATTTGCCATTCAGAAAGCTTCCCACTTCGAAATAGCATTGCACAGCAGTAAACTGTAAAAAGGGTTTTGTCCTCCATTGCAATGATTCTTAAGGAATGAACTAAACAGTCACCTGCCAGGAATAACAGCCATAATGGTGAAATATTCCCTGAGACAAGGGATGAACTAATTGAATCTTAGGGCCTCTTTCAGCACTACTGTTTTACAGCTGTGTAAATAAGTAATCATTACAAAGGAGAACTTGGACTGAATTTCTCTATTAAGTAAAGATAAACATCATGGGTTGAATAGGTGAATTTACAGATGATGCTATTGAAAAGTCATCATCTCAGCAGAGGCTTTAATCAGATTTATAAGTTTATAATTCTATAAAGTTTTGTTGAAAGTATATGTTATGTTCTAAAAAGTCAGAAATAGCAGAACCCTAATTCCTGGCATTTTTGGTTGTTGCTTTTTTAATTAACTTTGAGGAATAAAATGTAATAAAGTGAATCTGCATTACTGTTCTGTTTTGCAGCCTGCAAATATAATTCTTCTTTGAATACTGAAGATTTTGTTGCCATTTTAGTGACAAAAATACCCAAACAGAAATAGGTAAAGGTTATTATACTCATAGGTGCATTAAAAGTAGTAAATCCACAGAGTGAAAAAGATTATTTTATGTTTTAGTAATGTTTATTAATAAATATGATCAACAACTTAAAATTCAAAAGTTTAGTGAATATAGAATGTGGGTCTATCTGGCCTACAGGACAGACTATCAACTCTCACAGAAATGGTTAGAGATGTCTTCGTCAGATATTTTCCACATTTGAATGCATCTTAAAGTATTTTATTAAGAATTACTTTTGCCTTATCCTCAGATTGTTTGCCTTTTGAATTGCACCTGTTACATATTATTTATTAAATTATATATAGTTACATTATGACATGCTATGATGCGCTACATTTTAATATATGATACAATATAATGCATCATGCCATATCGAGGAATATAGTTCATGATGCTACTGTCTAAGGACATGAACTTCTCATCCTTCCTGTTCTCCTTGGTGTTAAGCAAAGTCCCAGATGTTTATTTTGTACTTACTGCATGCTTTGCTGTATTTTAATCAATTTTAACTTCACTGTCCATTCTAATAAAATACATTTGTTAACCTTGATTTAAAAATACACACAGTTGGAACTGTTGCATGTGGATGGATTCTTGAAATGATTTATTGTATCATATTTAAAGTGTTCTAATCTTGTTTATTAAACTTATCAAGTAAAACTACAGAAATGCATTCCTCCATATCACACAAATATGTTCTGCTATGTTCAGTATGCATTGTTGATTGTTAGTACTTCTTATTATCTGCAACAAACATAGTCACAGATAGCTATAGTGAATTAGAATATTGAGTAATTTGAAATTATAGCCTTTTGAAAGGTCAGCGTCTTGTAACAGAAATTACTTGCACCAAACTTTTTATATTGTTGTCTTCCATTCAATTCACATTTATTTCCTCTGTTGTTTACTAGAACTGATATAAACTAGTGGCTTAATAACTTTCAGCTCCATACTGATTCCCTGTTCCTGTTGAAACGGTCTTTTATGGGTATCTTTACTATCACCCAGAAGTCTTGCAGCTCCTTCAGGTTCTTAAGATGATTTGATGGCAACCTATACAAATAAAACTCAGATACATTTTTATTTCTAATCTTGATGTGTCTGCAGAGAAATAAGTAAGAAAGGTTATGCTTGCCTTTACCTCTGTTCCCATGAAGGTAAGTTTGAGAAAAGCAGAGGTAAAGATGTTGCTGCAGTTCTATTGGGGATAACCATTTTAAGATTGGGGTATTCTTCCATAATACCTGGTCTACTTTAAATATGTTTTATATGTCCAGAATTGTAGAAAAGTATTCTAGAACAGCACATAATTGGGCCCAACATGTCTGATCTTTCATTGGCTTCTATCTTTTGAAGTCCTTTATCTGTGTAAAGTAAAAGTAATGTACAGGTGCAATGTTATCTGACTGTTGATTTAGTTCTGCAATCACTGCATGAGGTGTAAAGCAACAGAGAATATAATATGTGTGAATTAGGTGTAAGGTGCCAAAACATAACTTCAACCAAAAATACTGTTAAATAGCTGATAACTCTACTGTATGCTGCTGCACATTATAGACTACTAAGCAGATACTGTAGAACTAATAAGGAGTCTCTGAAATTAAGGAAAACTTGTCCATTTTTCTTTAATGGAATAATTAATTTTTATTGCTTTCTTAAGCTTAATCACTGGGCTAAAAACCAAAATATTTTTCAATGGATAGGGCATCTTAAATTAGACTGGAATGAGAAGTTAATATATTAATATATAACTATATATGTACTTTTTTTTTAATATATCTTCATATAAAATCTTGAGCATAGTAATATTCAGTTTGGAATTTTTTGATACATTTCTCTTCTTTCTCTTGGCCATGAGATATAGATAGAGAATAATTGCTTTTAAAAATTGTGATTTTCAGGACTAACTTAACATATGTAGTCAATTATGCATTTGCATAATTGCATATGACAATCATATGGATTCATACTTAGTCCTCCAAACCTGTAAATCCAGCATATCTGGGTTTTTTTAATATATCAACTTGTAGGAGTTTACAGGACATAGTTTCTTCTTTTAATTACTATGATGAAATGTATTTCTGGGAAAAAAAAACATGAATTCCTTGAGAATCTGCATGTCATTAGCTGCTGTTAACCCAGAATGCTTAGAATTTCTGAGAATTATTCTGCATGAAAGTAATTGATCCAAAAGGTTTTCTTTTTCTGCATGGGAAAGGATGGACTGGAGTAAAGAAAATGATGCTCTCATCATATTGTAGACTTTTCAGGAGAGCAATGCTCTAGGAAAATACCATTAAAAGCCTTATTTTCATGGAGCTACAGATACTTCTGTCACATTTAGAAATGTAGTATGCCTGATTACCAAAATGATTAGAAGTTATAAAGTTTAGTTTTGAAATCTTTTAAGAAACATGGTTATGTTAGTCACTTGAAAGGGTGATATCATGATGATGGCACAGCAGTGGATATGCCAATTTTACTGAGTTTTCCTTCTAAACAATGTATTTGCTTTCTCTCTTTTGAGCCCTTAACAGATTAGCTAAAAGTTGCATCATACTGTTCCTAGGAGCTCAAGCAGTTTTCACCCCATACCACTTGAATACCCATAATCTAAGATGAAGTTTCAGACAACAAATTCCATGTATTCTCTTAAAAATTTAAGGCCAAAGTCCATGGACTAGAGCAATCTGTCATTAAAAACAAAAAGCAGGTCTTCAAGGAAATCTTTCTTGTAAGTTCTTCTAAGGATGTCTCATTTCTGAAGTTTATTACCCATTGCCTAGTTTTTTTGGAAGAAGAAACAAAAGTAGATGAAAAGAAATTTAAATAGCAGGAATTTTCCCTGATCAAATGGCACCCAACTTTCCCTCCTTAGCATTGTTGATTTTTCAGTATATTTGTGTATATGTATTTTCTTTTTGAGAGTATGAGTATATAAAAGCCTTCCAATTTATCAAGATGAAAATTAACATTTTTAATCCAAGTTTGGTAAGAAAGAGGAAAATATTTAATATGGTGCAGTCACACAAAAATTCTGCTCTTTATAGAAACAAAAGTAGGAATTGTCTGGAACTTCACTTTTTGTGATCATTAGTGGGTGGTTCTGTTTCCATGTTTTATCAACAGTTTTGCAAATATAATAGTGTAAGCCCAGTGGTCAAATATTTACAAGTTGTTGTCTATCTCCAGTTTTTAGTTTCAAACATGCTGGTATTTACTTTATTATGGTTTACTGTAATAACACCATTCAGTTATTTTAAGGAACACTGAAGCTTCAGTACTTTGATATTGCCATATTTCTCTTTGAAAGTCTTTCTTCATGTCCAAAAGTGTTTGGAACAGTCTTCTGAGCAGCTGTAAAGACAGAAAACATTTTGACAGGAGTGTTTTTGTCTGAAGTATGCATATTTTGTCAAGTGGAAAACTCTGTTCAGAGGCATTATACTAGAAAACAAACCTTTTTGGGTGGTCAGAATGAAACTATTAACTTTTCACTTCAAACAAATATTCTAAATGGTGGGGTGGGGAGCAGGGTGGAATCAAAACAGATCCTCTGTATTGAAACAAGATTTATTATTATTGTACTTCTTTAAAATGTGAAATTTTAAAAGCAGTCCAGTGTTCCCTACTACATTTCTCTTTTCATATGCATCATTCCAGCCCAAGGGCCTCATGTCTACTTCTTTCACTGCTGAACTATCTCATGTACAACAGTGGAGTTTCTGGTTTTGACCAACATAGCCTTTTAACTGTTTAATTTTGCTACAGATCTGGTTATTCTTTGTGTCATTCAACATTGAATGAGTATATCTAGAGGTAAGGAGTCAATAGCTTTCAAATTGACAAAGGCAAGGAGGATCTGGCTCAGTTTGGGCACCTTACAGCAGCAACTGGTCAGACTCTCAGTACGTGTGTTTGCATAGTGTGTAGATGTGTAAGATATCTTGTGAAGAGAAATTTCAGTTTAATTCTGTCAAGCAAACATACATAAACAACTATTTTATAATTTGCTGAAGATAGAGGAATGTCAAATTAACTTCATGAAATAGTATTCTGGCAAAAGTGTATAGCAGAGACAGAAGTGGCAGAACAATTGCTTCCTGTGTACCCAAGTATTCTTTTAGATCACAAACAGTTTGGGTTTAGTTCTCCATGAAGGTGTTGCCTAAAACTGAGTGAAAAACTTTTCAAGACAACATCAACATAGGTAAAGTAGAGAACAGTTCTTTAATAAATATTTTCTGGTGCATGGTGTATATAGGCATGTGGTGTATGTAGGTGCAGACAGTGTATAGATGCACCTTGCATAGGGGTGCTTACTAATTTTATAACACTACTTGATTGCCGTAACTAAAGGTTACATCCAACCCAATGACTGTCCACCCTGGTGCCACCCTGGTGTCACCCTCAGGTCTGCCCCTTGGCACATCCCGCTAGAACTGAGTCAGAGGTCTCAAGACCCCTTACTTCTTCACCCTTGTCATCCTCATGCCACATTCCCTCCTTGGAGCTTCTCCAAGGTCCCTGGGTCTTCTATCTTGTTTTGACTACAATATATATGGTTATTCTAGTCATGGTACATGAGTCCCAAGCAAGATGTTCTAGTCTCTATCTTAGCCTTAACACAGAAATTTAGGAATGTAGCACAGAGATAGAAACTACTAGTTGCTGCATCAAATATGAGAAGCTATATAAAATTTACAAATATATATATATACAAATATTTACAAATATATCAAGTCCTAGGGCATCACAGGCACCTTTGGCTTGCAAGTGCAGCTTCTTCCCTGATTCATGTTTGGATGTTAAATGTGTGTATGTAATGTGAGAGTTAGAGAACCACTTTATAGAAGCCATATGTTGTGATTTGACATGCAACTTGCATTCTTCTTTGGTGCACAGCTAGAACCTGTGATATATAGAAGCACAGACATCTGTAAAGTTATTTTTCTTTTTATTTCTTTACTAATATGCCCTAAGTAACCTCTAAATATGTTACTTTTTTGGTTTCCCTGGGGTGAAATAATGTGTTAAAATGACAGAGTTTTTAGGGCTTTTTTCTAGGCAATATTCCCAAAAATAATTTAGTCACTAAATAAATTCCTTACTTTTTAAAAATAACCTTTAAAAGCTGATGTATTTAAATCTGTTCTTTTACCTGATTTACCCAATATCATTCCATAACATATACTCTCCTAATTTTATCATGTTTTAGGATGGAAAATGATAATTAATAATTGCAGTCCTAATTAAAAAAAAAGAATCATAGCACTATTTAGGTTGGAAAATATTTTTAAAGATCCTCTAAGTCCAACTTGTTAATATGGGCAGGGATATCTTTTAGTAGAAAAGATTGCTCAAAGACCTATCTAAAGTGACCTTGAGCACTTCTAATGATGGGGCATTCACAGCTTCTCTGGGCAACCTGTTCCAGTGTCTCACCACCCTCATCATAAAAATTTGTTTCCTTATGTCACTTTGAATTTAAGACTGTTGCCTCTTGTCATGCCTCTTGTCATGCCTTGAGTAACAAGTCTCCATCAACTTTCCCTCATGGAAATGTTCCAGCCCTCTGAAGATTGTTTTTGTTTTGTTTTGTTTGTTTGTTTGTTTGTTTTGGGGGTTTTGTTGTTGTGTTGTTTTGGTTTGTTTTTCATTCCTCTGGATCCAGTTTAACATTTCCATATATTTCTTCTACAGAGAATCCCAGAATGGGATGCAGTACTCCAGGTGGGATCTTACCAGAGCAGAATAGAGGAATAGAATCACCTCCCTCAACCTGCTGGCCACACTGCTTTTGATGTGGACCAGAATACGGTTGGCTTTTAGGCCTTAAAGTGCACAGTGCCAGCTTATATCCATTACTTTGTCTGCCAGTAGTCCCAAGCCCTTCTCTATAGGGTTGGTCTCAATCCATTCATGCCCCAGTCTGTAGGGATATTGGGGATTGCTTCAATACAAGTGCAGGAATTTGTACTTGGCCTTGCTAAACTTCATGAGGTTTGCATGGGCCTACTCCACAAGCTCATCCCTTTGATTTGTCCCTTTGAATGGTGTCCCATCCTTCAAGAGGATCAGCTGCATCACTGAGTTTGGTGTCATCTGCGAACTTGCAAAGGGTACACTCAATCTCTTTGTCTTTGTCATTAACAAAGATAGTAAATAGAATTGGTCTCAGTACAGACCTTTCAGGGAAACCACTGGTTGCCACTGGACATTGAGTTATCGACTGCATCTCTGGATACAGCCATTCAACAAATTCCTAAGAGTCAAACCCATATCTCTCTGATATAGGGGGAAGAATGTTGCAGAGGGTTCATATCAAGTGCCTTACGGAAGTCTAGGTAGATGGACATTTTAGCTCTTTCCTAGTCCATTGGTGCAGTTACTCCATCACAGAAGACCACTAGATTAGTCAGGCATGATGTGCCCTTAGTGAAGCCATGCTTTACTAGTTACGTCTCTGTCTTCCATATGTTTTGACATGTCTTCCGGAAGATTTACTCCATGATGTTACTGGGCATAGAGGTGAGGTAGTTCCCAGAGTCTACCTTTCTACCTTTGTTTTTTTAAAATGCATGCAAGGTTTCCCTTTTTTCATTTACTGAGAACTCTGGTTGTCATGGCTTTTCAAATATGATGGAGCATGGCTTGGCAACTACACCAGCCATTTCCCTCAGGGCTCTGGGTTGCATCACACTGGGTCCCATGGAGCTGAATATGTTGAGGTTCCGCGGGTGGTGTCAAACCTGATCTCATCCTATGATCAAATGGACTTCATTTCCCTAGTCCCTGAGTTTCAGGGGCTTGAGAGAAGTGAAAAGAGAAATTACCATTGAAAACTGAGACAAAAAATAATTGATGAGTACTTCGACCTTCTCCATGTTAGTTGTCACCAACTCTCCCTTCTTCTTTATGAAAGGAAGTGCATTTTCTTTAATCTTCTTTTTCTGGTTAACATGCCTGTAAATGCCTTTTTTATTATTCTTTGCATCTGTCAACAAATTCAGCTCCAGATGCAACTTAGCTTTCCACATCTGGGAATTGTCCCTATATTCTTACCAGGATATGCATTTGTGGTTACACGGCCTGCACATTTCCTTTTTACACTTTAGTTTGACCAGGATATCCATACTGAGCCATGCCAGTCTCCTGCATTCCTTGGGAATATATATTCTTATATATGGGAATTGAGCTCCTGCTGTCTCAGAAAAATGTGCTTAAAGAGCTGCCAGTTCTGTTCAGCTCCTTTGTCTCTGAGGGCAATTTCCCAAGGGGCTCCACACATGAAAGCCTTAAACAGCTCAAATATTTTCTTATGGGCTATTGTTGATTTAAAATACTGGTAGATGGCCATATCTTCTAGATATGAAAAAGTTTTGTTTTAGAAGGGAAAAAAAACACATTTAAAAGCTGACATTGATCAAGTGAGCCATCAACCCTCTCCTCTGGTTAGCCAGAAATTATAGACTACGGTGGAAAACAAGTAGTTCCTGAAAAAAGTTACTAGGTTGGGAAATCAGACAATATTTATGTGGGGTTTTTTTAATATGTTGTGGGGCAGCTATCTAGTTCTCATATCTTTTACTGTAAACTTTAATCTGAGAGGCTTTGAGACTTTCTCTTCTTAACAGTTTTCTCTAGCTATTATGCCTATAGTATTTTCATGCAATGGAAACCTAATTTTGTTTTAGAGGTTTTTTTTGTTCATTTTGTAGCAAATTAGGTATAGGGCCCTGAATCAATTTTTTTACTAGGGATTTTCAAATGTTATTTTTTTTCCCTTGCATGATATGAATCAAAGAATGTGCTAAAAAGCAGATTCATTACAAGGGTTTTAATTTTGCTCAGAAAAAATAGTAAATCACAGCACTCACAATACATGCTATATTCACTTTCACAGTAGTATAAGGCCAGTCTTCCACCATTTTGTCAATTAAATTTCATAAACAAATCTTTGCATAACCATTAAGACCAGAAGACTAGAAGGTATCAGAGACTGAAAAAGACATTGCTAACACAGTGTTATGACTCTTAAACTGGGAAGTGACTGTTAAATTTTAAACATAATGGAGTTTTTACCAGATAACAAAACATGCCAGCGAGTGGCTGGAGTGAGAATATAAATCTCAGTATGCACTGGTTTAATCATAGTGTAATAATACCTTAGTGCACTGTCTTAACCTTATATTTTAAGATGTGGCATTTAAAGCATATTTTTTTTTTAACCAAAGCAAAGTGTTGTTCATATTGTTCTGGCATTCTCCTTAAGCATTTGTCTCTCTGTGAGATTAGGCATAAAATGTGGGGTTTATTTTTATACAGTTTCTTGAAACATGACAAAAAAATGCTCAATAGGTTTCTTGAGGGTGAACTAAAAGAGAAAAATTGACATTTTCATAAATCTGAATTCTGTCACTTACTATAAGGAATTAATTAGAATAGGGAGGGAAATGGAATACAGATCAAGCTAAGGTTTTAATAGATTTTTTATATGAATGAATAGGTTTTAATATGAAGCATGATTCTCTAAAGATAGTCCTATTATTTCATCAGTGTTATAGCTGGTATGAGTTGCTGTGTGTCTGTAAAGCATTGGATTTTACTACAGCTGAAGTCTGAAATATTTCTTTAGAATCTGACCTTGGAGTTTTGCAAATGAAAACCCTGAATTGAAGTCACTGATTTTTTTTTTAATTTTTTTTTTCTGGTGGCCTTTTCAGTGCACTACTTTACTTTTGCAGTGATATAAAGAAACAGCAAACATTCTTACTGTACACATAATTTGACGAAGTAGAGTTGGTTGGTTCTGGAGTTACTTTCTGATGAAGTAATCCAGGTAGCAGCTGTAAGTTATCTTGAAGGACTTTAAAAGTTGAGTTAGATGAAACAAAGCCATGTATTGCTGCTTGTTCTACTGGTATAAATCTATTATGTCAGCGTGAGTAAGGGAAGAAAATAACTTCACTGTGTGCACAGCTAAATTAATAGTTGATATTAGAAAGGCTTTTCCTATTGCTCATTCACAGCTTGTCAAAGAAGACATGTTCAATTACTAAACATGCGAACAGTTACCCAAAAAATATCTGTATGTATGCAGAAGAGTAAAAGAGGAACCCTTTGTCAGCACATTCTCTTTTACACAGTGGTGGTAAGTTGGAACTTATGTTGACCGCTGTTTTTCTCATGACGGTCTTTAAAACTTGAAATCAGGAGTATGGAGCCTATCCCCAAACTATATCATTATTACCCCTCAAAACCAAAGCTTTTGTTCCCCTTACCACTTCCTTTGACACTCTTCTCTCTTTCCTACTCTCCTGCCTGAATTTAATATCCACTGAGTATTAGTGTTTTCCTCTTTCTTTGGAAAAGGCATAATATTTGTTTAACCTTCACTCTCATGCATTGCAGTTGACAGTAATGAAACGTTTTTATCTATATACCATGTCCTCTTTAAAATCAGAGTATTTCAGATTAAGTTGAGATGTGATGGGTGCTATGGCAATAAAAAAAATCATCACTGTGGTCCTTCAAAAACTGAAGTATACAGAAAGTCTTGTGTCCCAGGGGCTCAGATTACAAGCCCTGATTTTGTCATTACCCTAGTGTCATCCACAAACATGTTCATTTTAAACTGTTTGTAGAGGATCTGTGGTCACCTATAGAACCAATAGTGTGAATGGGGGGAAATTATATTCAGGAAACTGGATATATGTAATTATATCTATTAAATAGATATGTTGAATTTTAAACTTCTCCAGAAACTGCTGGGAGGGGTTCCTAGTGGATAAGGACAGGACCTGACAGACAGGGCCTGTCCCACCACACCAAAGAGGAGCAGGGCTGCCCAGGGACACTGTGACAGCCACGACCTTGGGCTTTGGGCACCTCCCAGGATAAAAGCCATGGGCAGATCAGTGTGTAGGAGGTGCAAGCCCAGGCAGACCACAACACAGAGATGGGCACTGCTCAGGCCAGGCCCCATGGCACAGCCTTGCCTGGGAACAGGTGTTGGGACTGAAGGACAGTCCCAGGGGCCCCATCACCATGGTGCTTCTGTAGCTTCTCCAAGATATCACCAGGCAAGGACCCTGATGGAAGCTGTGTGCATGTGTGTGCATCTATGCTTGTGTATAATTCACATAGCTAGCACTTTTATGTATGTATAAATGTGCATCTGCATACAATTACATGAATTTCATGGAGAAGAGAAGCCTGCTGTCACAGTGATGACTTCCTGATGATTTTGTGTATGGTTGATGCTGCTTATTGGTGAAAAAGTTACTTTTTTGTTCAGGCCAAGGTTTAAATTTTTCTTTAGGTATGAGGAATAGAGGATACCTTCTCATAACTGTGATACATATTGCTAGGTGGGAAATTGATTTTCTGATAAATTATAGTTTAATCATGGCTCTAAATTGGGATTTTCTATAAATGTGGTCAGTCTCTTAAATTTGCTCAGTAGGCTTTAGTAATAATTGTCTTCAATTTGCCTCTTCCTTTGTAATGAAAATACAGTCCAATTTTTACATGTGGTTTGCAGACTATACTCAAAAACATTTGAAGTATATGGTTCTATCTTTTAAAAGTATCTGTCATGATTACCCTGAGGTGACCTTTCCAACATTCTGAAATAGTGTATTGGTTTTAAAATGATCAATATCACAAAGTATTAGGGGGTTGTTCACTCCCAGACTGATAAGGATTTCTAGACTGCCGATTGTTTCTCGTATTTTGTTTCTTCAGTGCCTCCACATTCCTGTGCATAGAGACTAGGAGATATGTCTCATTAATTATACAGGAATTGCATAATCAGAAGTCAGATGCCAGAATTTTCTTGTGGGAAGTACTTTGGCCTTTTTCCCAGCGTAAGCCATTTGATGCTTAGTTGCAATACATGGGAATTTTAAAAAAAAAAAATAAAGTGAATATCTGTATATTTCAGTTATGACTGTAGGCAGTAGATGAAGCAAATGCTTAAAATCTATTCTGGTCTGCAAAAACTGACCTGACTAAAGGACAGTGTCTTTAATAGTAGAGACTTCCACATATTTGTACCTCCTTCCTTCAATATAATGTTTAAGAATATTTTCCACTAACATGATATTTATGTAGGATATATTCACTATTTTAACTGTGCAAATTTGCATTGTTTTATATCAGGATGTTCTATCCTGCCAAATGAATGGAAAATTCAGTCAACTGAAGCAAAATTCTACCTTTTCTTCAGTTTTCTTGTACCCATGTATGACTAGTTTTGGTATTGTTATACAGAATAGTTATATACTGTTGTAGTTACATAGAACAGACATGAACTGAAATGTTTTTAGTGAGTTTGAAAGCTCTTACCTACAGGAATCTATCATTTAAAACATTTCTGTACTTTAGCATAGGTTTTCACATAAAATCAATTAAAAAATATTAACAAGTGCAGACTCTCCTCTTTGATTCTAATGTAATTGCCTTGAATTCTTTTGCAAGAATATTTTCATCTTGCAAGGTTCTCAGCAAGTTACCAAGTTACTACAGCTCGCTCGTTCTGTCTTTTCCCTTTCTTTCTTTCTTTCTTTCTTTCTTTCTTTCTTTCTTTCTTTCTTTCT